>JAJPUD010003245.1:72508-94648 GCA_023553655.1 Myrmecobius fasciatus | reverse complement strand
ATCTAAAAGTTCCCTGTACTATAAACCTTTGGGATTAACATTATTCAAAGGCTCTACTCCATACAATCTGTAAGAAGTTGTTAACATAAAATTGATTTAAAAAAACAGCAAAATTAAAGGGGAAGGCCTGCCAAATAAATTCTTCTGAAAAATAATTTTTGCTTATTTATATAGTTTGGAGAAAATTTATCAGAGCTATGTAAAAATCCATAGGCAGCACAGTACAGTGGATACCTGAAGTAACAAATACAAGTTCAATTTTTTTTTTTTTTTTTTTTTTTTTTTTTTTGCTGAGGCACTTGGGTTAAGTGACTTGCCCAGGGTCACACAGCTAGGAAGTGTTAAGTGTCTGAGACCAGATTTGAACTCAGCTCCTCCTGACTTCAGGGCTGGTACTCTATCCACTGTACCATCTAGCTGTCCCCATGAGTTCAAATTCTTTGAGGTTAGATTGGCTGTGGGATGATGGATTAGTCACTTCATCTCTCTCTGTGGATCAATCTACTTAACTGTAAATGGGAGGTAGGGGAGAAATAATACCTGCAATATCTACCTCAGAAGTTCAAATGAACTGATGCATATAAAGTGCTATATAAACAAATATAGTGATTTTTAAAAATTCAACTTTTTGAATTTTAGCTTCTGCAGAGATTAAGAAGTGGCCAGCCATCTTCATTATGACTCTTAATTCAAAAATTATTCTATTTTATATGATATAACATTCATTTCATTAATTTATGGATTCTTATGCAAATATCTCTTTCTCTGGAGAAACAGGTCTTTTCTCATTTGACAGGGTGCAGCATACTGACAAATGCAGACTCCTTCAAGATGATGGGGTAGCTTACTTTTTTGCACATAATGATATGTATGTATAGCAAGAAATTCATCTTTGCTAAATTTTAAGTTTTGTTTCAGGTGATCAAAGACCAGTTTGGGCAACGTTCCCAGAAATTCCTTTGGGGGAAAATGACACATTTCCAAAACTGCAGAGTTCCAATTGTGTTTAGTTTTAAAAAAAAAAAAAAATCATTTGGGGATGGTGATTTTCTGTCTCTGCTTTTCAAAGGCTGTTCTGTAGATAGCCCTGGACCATGCTGTAAACAACACATTTAAGGTTCAGAACTCAGAGGTGGCAGATTATCTAAGCTTAAAGCTGCATTGTCACAACTAACAGTAACCATAAATTGAAAATGTTTTAATGTGTGATACTAGCAAATTTCATGCATATTTCCTCATTTGAATCTGTAGCAATGTCCTGCTCTACCCAGATAATGAAAACCTGAAATTCTAAACCTCATAGCCAACTCTACAACAAACATGTCACTGAACAAGGTGTTATTTATGTCAGAGGATGTTCTGGTGCAATTTTGCTATTTTATTCCATTTGAAGTCTTATTAATATTGTGTTTACTTTGGATTCCTGTACAGGAATATTTTAAAATTTTGTGATAGGGTCTTCCACAATAAAGAATTGTCATAGTACCATAGTACAAGTTCCTTGTGTCCATCTGTTTCAAATCCCATATTGCACAGATTAGTTGAACTGGTTTGCCCAAGGTCTTTCACAATCAAAACAAATCACTGAAACTAAAACTTTTGTGATTCAGTCCTTTTCAGTCATGTCTGACTGTGGCCCCATTTGGGGTTTTCTTGGCAAAGATATTGGAGTTTGCTGTTTCCTTATCAAGTTCATTTCATATATAACAAAATGGAAGCCAAAAGGGTTAAATGACTTACTCATGGTCACAGAGCTAGTAAGTAACTGGGGATGCATTTGAATTCAGATCTTCCTGACTTGAGACCCTGCACTCTGTGTATGGCACTCTCTAGCTGCCTGCTAGTGACTTCAGGGATTAGCAAGAGTTTCATGAGGAAGATCCTTGAGGTAAACCAAGGATTCTACAAAGATGCATTAGTGAGAACATGATCCATTGTAAGAGTGGGGAGCAACCAGTGTAGAGATCATGAACTAAAATATAAAACAATATGTATAAGAAATAGCAAGCAAGACAGTTTTCTTGGGATGGGGTAGGGGGAAGGAGAGAAAGGGGAGATGGTGATTCAGTTAAAGGGGAGATTTGTTTCTCTATAATTTGAATTCAAGAGTTCTTAGATTATGAGTTATCTATGGGGAGAGGGCAGAGGGTTAGCTCTTCTAGAGAAACCTTGTAAATTATTTGTCTGGGGAGAAGGGCTGGTTAGAGGGAGAGACTTGTCTTGCTGTTTTCATTACAGATTAAAAGAGTGAGTGTCTAAGAGGTACTGAGTGTGTTTGGATTTGGTGCATTAAGCTACTTATGCACCATATAATGCATGAAGAGAATAATGTGTAATAAGTTTGGAAAGATAAGTTGGGACAAGATTTTGAAGGACTTTAAATGCTAAACAGAAGAGTTTATATTGGGCTCTAGGAGAAATAAGAAACCACTGGAGTTTATTGAGTAAGGAAGTGATATAGTTAGGTTTGCACTTCAAGAAAAAAATCACTTTTAGAATCTGTGTGGAGGATAGATTGGAAAGGGAAGAAACTTGAAGCTAGGAGAGCAATCAGAAGAGAATTACAATAGTCCAAATGAAATGTGGACAGGATTTAAGCCAAGATGGTAAGTCTGACTCAAGAGAAAGGGACAGGGAAAAAAGGATGTTGTGGAAGTAGAAACGACAATGGCTGGCAATTATTGGATAAATAGTATAATGAAGAATGAAAAATTAAAGATGATAGTGAGCTTTCAAACCTGAGTAGATAAACAGTTCATGATAACCTAGACAGAAACATGTTCATAAAATCAATGGGTTTGAGCAAAGGACAATGACTTTTGTTTTAAACATGTTGAGTTTGAGATGCCTACAAGCCTTTAAAAATAAATAGCTCAGGAGAGACCAGGGCTCCAAAACAAACAAACAAACAAAACAAAACAAATAAAGATGAATATATATATATATATATTTATATGTATGTAAATATGTGTGTAAATAATATGGAAAAGAGACAGAAAAAGGAGTTAATATAGAGTTGAAAACTAAATTCCTGTAAGCTGATGAAGTAACTGAGAATAAATAGAAAGAAAAGGCAACAATCCAAGTGAAATAACTGACAGTCAATACATGAATGTAGTAACTCCTTAAAGTTTGTAAGAACCCAAATATAATGCCTTTAAGCCATGTCTCCCCAATCATGCTTCACCTAAACCCAATATATTTCATGACTTTGTTTGATAACTGAAGACCTAGTTTCAGTTGTGTGTGGAAGCTAGCCTGAACTCACTGGTAAGAGTTAATTGTTAAATTTCCAGTGTAATACATCTCAGAAATCTGTAAATGCTACAAATCAGGATTATATTTATTGTTTTACTGATTTCTAGACTTAAGAAAGCGATAATATGTTAGAAATGCAGATTAAATTTATAAGTATGTTCTGAGTGCTTTTTTTGGAAAGGATGGGCGATGAAGGGATAGTTGGTTGTTAAACATTTACCAGTATACTACTGCATATTTTACCAACCAATCATTATGTGTTTAGTCATTTAAATTTCGCAAATGAAATCAATATCATGGAGACCATATTGCTATTTATATTGCAAAGGTATATGCCATATGTCTTAACACTTTAATTTGAAGAATTTGATAGGTGATGTATATCACCTTTTATGTGGAATTCATAATGAAACTATTAAGTAATCCCATTTATTAAATTAAATTTGATTATTTAAAATAACCTTCTATTAAGTCTGCTTCAAGCTTTAACTATACTCTGCTTTTTTTTTTCTTTTCTTGACCTTGACACAAAGGAGAGGACAGAAACCTCTCCTTTGTGCTTCAATCTTTCTAGATTCACTTAAGTCTTTCCAGTTGTCTATTAAGCCACAAATAACTCTCACCTTTTGCTCAAGGAATTCTATAACTTCATCATCCTTTGTAGTTCAATTCCTATCCTCATACTTGAGAACTTCAATGATGCTATCCACTTCAATTCCTTGACCTCCTAATTCATGAATCTCCTCAACTCCCACAGCATTTATCTCTCCACCTTAGCAACCCACAAGGGTGGTCATACCTTAAACCTTATCATCAACTCAAAATTATTCCTGTAGTTTAAAGATTAGGCAACTGAGCTCAAGAGGGATTCAGTAACTAAACCAATGTCACATAGCTTTTAAGTGACTGAATTGAGATTTAACTCGTCTTTCTTACTCTGATTTCAGCAACCTTTCTACTATGTCAAATTTCATGAAAAACCAAATAATTCTTCCAAGGAATTAGAGGAGACATCCTGAAAAACCATTATTGCATGGAAAGGAAAGGCAAGAGAAAAGAAAGTAACAGAAGGGAAGGGAAGACCAGGGAAGAAGAATGAAGTTTAAATTCCATTCATAACTCCTTATGATTAAAATCAGTCCAAGATGCAAGTCCTAAGACTTACTCAAGAGAACTATTGGCAAATGAAGAAGATAAAAAAAGATCATGAACTGAAATTTATTGATGAAGTAAGAACATTGGAAGTTTAAAACACACACACACACACACACACACACACACACACACACACACCAGTATTAGAGTGAGAACATCAAACCAGAATGAATATTTCAGTATTATAAATGATGCTTTTTCTTTGAGAAATTTGACTCACATTACTGAATTTATATTCAGAAAATTATTCATATTTAAATAATAGAGTCAAATGGCTAAACTTTGCATATCTTCCAGCACCTAGCACAAAATAGATAATTAGCATGTACTTGTTGAATACATTAATAAGAGGACACAACCTCTGGGACTAATGTAGACCTTGTTGAATTGTGTTATCTAGAGATGAATTTTAGCAGCTTGTTACATGCCCCCAAATCACAAATTCTGTATCAACCTTCACTATCTTTTGCTGTACTTCGATGATGCTGATTTAATTTGAGACCATGCTCTGCCCAACTGCTATGATGCTCACCTGCTAACCACTGCGTCTAAGATAAAACACATACTTTTCACCTTAGCATTGAATGCCTTTCACAAACTTTTCCTTCCTGTTAGTGGTATCACTCAAAAAATAAAGAAAAAAAAATTTCTAAAGTTTATATTTCACAGGTGTGACATAATGACCTAAATCAGCATGTTTTCCAGCTATTTCCTCATTTCTGTACTGTCACTGATAGGAGATAACTACTATTAAATCATCAAATTACACATTAAAATAAGTGTTATATGGTAAGAATCAGAGGACTGCATGAAATATATCTGTATCTAAAATTTGCTGAAATCTAATTCAGTGCTGACATACAAAATATTAAAGGCATATGAAAGAAACAAGTTTCTAAACTATCTGCCTGTTCAATTTTACTAAATTAAAAATAATAATACCAAAAATTAACACTTGTAAAACAAAAGCACATTAAATTTGATACAGTCAGAAGTTGATTTAAGTGTTTTTGCTCTATATAATTCTACAGGAAAGATTTGACTTTTTTGGTCATTCTGTTACCTAGTTTATCTGTTGATGTTTTTCCTTCATTCTGGAAGAGAACCATGACATCAGAGAAGTAATGCCATGACATGCAAGTGAATTGGACTTAAGTGAGAGAGGATGTGCAAAGTCACCTGCCTCACTTTGTCCAGAGCCATCTGGGTCCAGTGGCCAGATATAGATCAAGATGAATGGGAATGGCCCTGTTGCAGTGGGAGACCTTGGCCTTTTTAAACTAAGGTCTTCAATAGGTCATAATTTAACTGAGGCAGGTGCACTTATTCGGTGATTAAAGGTAGGTAGCAATTGACGCAAAGAATCTCCTCTTTCTTGAACTAGTCTAAAAAAATTAATCTACATAAATAAATGAATAAATCTGGGAGGGGAAGATCCTCATGGTTTCTGGCAGAAAGCAGAAATAACTGCTATTTACATTTAGTCTGAGTCAATCAGGACTCAAATAATGAGCAAATGGGGCTTAGCCTAAGACCTGTTGGTGGCCAATGGGAATCAGATTAGTTTTGGTTTAAGGCATGATTCTTAAGAAATGTAGCCATCAGTTTGACTAAAAATGTTTTCACTTTCATCTTTTCAACAATCCTTAATAATGACAGAAAAAATCCATTCCCTGGTGAAATTCCACTAGGCTCTAACAGATATAATTGAAGGATGTCTAATAGTTTTCAAGACCAAACAAATATATATTTTTTTTTTAATTTTCAATTTGTTTCTCTTACTTTCAGAGAGTGTTCTCTCAACAAATAAGCAAGTCCCTACTAAGTACAAGGGACATGAAATCATTCAGGTCTGTGATTTCTAAAACCCAGTAAACTCTTTTATTAATGGAGATCAATTGAATAAACAAGTCATAGGGAAGTTACATTATTTGCCCATGGTCACATAACTAATAAGTATCAAAAAAAGGTTTTGAAACTAGGTCTCTCTGACTCCAGGATCAACATGCTAACCCTTAGGCAACACTATTTCATTGTATTTTCTTCTGCATTTAACTCAATACCTTGCACACAGTAGATGGCATAATTTGCTGAACAAATTAATGAATGAGTCTCTTAAAGTAAAAATATTACCTTTAGTCCAAAGCTAGTGTTTATTCTTTATTAGTTATTATTTTACCTTAAATTTACATATCAGTACTCTTCTTTTAGCCATTTGATATAAAATATGCTCAGAAGCAATGTTCCTAATATATAGACCTAAAGGGAATTATGGGAAGATGGCAGAATAAGACTAGAAATTATCAATAATAATGCATCAAAGTAAATTTTAGAATGGCAGAAATTAATAAAAGTTGGGGTAAAGCAGTTTAACTGCTTGACTATATGAAAGTTAAGGTCCAAAATAAGAGTCTGGACATTATACTTCAAGAAAGAATTAAGGAAAATTGCCTTGAAGTTTTAGATCTAGATCTAAAATACAAATTGAAAAAAAATTCACCAATCACTGCCTGAAAGAAATCTCCAAATGACACTCACAGAACATTATAGGTAAGTTTCAAAATTCCTAAGAAGAGGAGAAAATATTATAAGCAACTAGGGAAAAAAAACCAACTTAAATATTATAGAACTATAATTGAGATAACACAAGATTTGGTGGGCTTTCACATTAAAATACCAAAGGGCATTAAATATGATATTCCAAAGAGCAAAGAAGCTGGATTTGCAACCAAGAATAATATATCCAGAAAAGCTGAGTATAATCCTGCAAGGGAGAAAAGTAGATATTTAATGAATTAAAAGATTTTCAGGTATTCTCAAGGAAAAGACTAGAATAGAACTGAATAGAAAATTTATCTTACAAGAATCAAGAGAAAACATAAGGAGATAATGAATTAGAAGAAAGTTAATACTATATAAATATGTATACATATATTGGATTTAACATATATTTTAACATATTTAACATGTATTGGACTAATTGCCATCTAGGGGAAGGGGGTCGGGAAAAGGAGGGAATAATTTGGAACAGAAGGCTTTGCAAGAGTCAGTGTTGAAAAATTATCTGTGCATATGTTTTATAAATAAAATGCTTCAATAAAAAACAGGAAAAAAGTTAATAAGGTTAATTTGTTTATTTCTTATATAGTAAAATATTTATAACTCTTAAAAATGTTGTCTTTACTAGAGTAGGTCAGAAGAATATCCACAGGCAGAAGGCATGGGTTTGAGTCTTGATTACAATGAGATGTTCCTAAAAGCAGTCTTGCAGAAATAGGAATAGACCAATATTTAACACCAGTAAAGATCGTGGAAAATGAGTCACCACATATTAGAGAAAGGTGAATGTTATCCAAATTCTTCCAAAAAGAAAGAAGAAGAAGAAGAAGAAGAAGAAGAAGAAGAAGAAGAAGAAGAAGAAGAAGAAGAAGAAGAAGAAGAAGAAGAAGAAGAAGAAGAAGAAGAAAAGAAAGAAAGAAAGAAAGAAAGAAAGAAAGAAAGAAAGAAAGAAAGAAAGAAAGAAAGAAAGAAAGAAAGAAAGAAAGAAAGAAAGAAAGAAAGAAAGAAAGAAAGAAAGAAAGAAAGAAAGAAAGAAAGAAAGAAAGAAAGAAAACAGGCTATCAATTATTGAGTCCAGGAGGCTTTATTCCAGTTCTGAAGGAAAATCATAGAATGGATCATTAAAGGAATAGTTTTTAAATATCTAGCAAGAGAAGTGGTAATCATTAAGAGCCAGCCTCAGGAACTAATCATTCTAGGTTAACCTCATTTAAAAATAGACAATGATACTTTGATGCTTTTGTGACACTTGAATCGCCCTCTATTAAACACACTCTTCTTGTTTCAGTCACTTTTCAGTCATAGATTACTCTATCTAAAACCCCTATTTTGTATTTTCTTGGCAGAGATATTGGAATGGTTTGCAATTTCCTTCTCCAGCTCATTTTTCAGATGAGGAAATTGAGGCAAACATTTAAGTGTCTTGTGTAGGGTCACACAGCTATTACATGTCTAAGGCAAGATTTGAATTCTGAAAAATGTGTCTTCCTGATTCCACAATATTCCCTCCAATGTGTCATCTAGCTGTTTACTACATGTTATTTTGTGCAATTTTTGTCCAAATTTTTCTATACATTCTCCTTTGAGGATCTACCGAGTAGCCTAAGAGCCTCCTTTTGGTATTTCTTTGTGTTTTAAACTATCATATAGGTGCCAATGTACTATTTAAGCTGTCTATAACTTGGACAACTTTTACAACTTTGTGAAAATATCTTTTACACCATTTTCCATGCCTAAGTCATTGGGCTTCGGGGTGTTAGACCTCAGGTTTTGAGTAGAAGTTCGGGTTAATTAGGCAAGTCTTTTAAGCTCACTGGTTCTCTGTTCAACCAACTATCATTCTCTCTCTCTCTCTCTCTCTCTCTCTCTCTCTCTCTCTCTCTCTCTCTCTCTCTCTCTTTTTTTTTTTTTTCCTTAGGCAATTGGGGTTAAGTAACTTGCCCAGGGTCACATAGCTAGGAAGTGATAAGTGTCTGAGGCCAGATTTGAACACAGGTCTTCCTGACTTCAGGGCTGATGTTCTATCCACTGCACCACCTAGCTGCCCCTGTTCAACCAACTATCAAACAAATAAGCTAGAATTCAAAATGAACTCAAAGGTCATTTAGTCAAACTTGCTAATTGATTTAGATAGATATATTTTGGGTTTTTGCTTGCTCATTTTTTGACAGGCACATTCTTGTGTTTATTATCATGAGTCACTGTGCATAGCCTTTCACCTTCCCTTTGTTATTTCCTCTTTCAGGAACTCAACCCATTAAATAGGGTACTGGGCAAAAGTACTTCCGCCCCTTAGATACCTAGGCCCCTACCTTTTTTTCCTGATAAATTTATCTATTTTTAATACACATTACTTTATGAATCATGTTGGGAGAGAAAAATCAGAGCAAAGGGGGAAAACCATGGAAGAGATTAAAAAGAAGAAGAAAGAAAAAAGAAGAGAACATAGCATGTGTTGATTTACATTCAGTGTCCTTAGATCTTTTTCTGGATGCAGATGGCATTTCCTGTCAAAGTCTATTGGGATTGGTTTGGAACACAGACACAGTAATAGCACTGCTGGGTCAAAAGTTATGCACAATTTTATAGTCCTTTGGGCATAGTTCCAGATTGCTCTCCAGAATGGTTGAATCATTTCACAATTCCACCAACAATGCATTAGCGTCTGCATTTTTCCACATCCCCTTCAGCATTTATCATTGACTTTTCCTATCATCTTAGCCAATCTGAGAGGTGTGAGGTGGTATCTCAGAGTTGTTTTAATTTGCATTTTTCTAATCAATAGTGATTTAGAGCATTTTTTGATATAACTACAGATGGCTTTAATTTTGTCATCTGAAAATTGTCTGTTATATCCTTTGACCATTTATCAATTGGGGAATGACTTGTATTCTTATAAATTTGACAAGAGTTCTTTTTACATTTTACAAATGAGACCTTTATCAGAAATAGTCTATAAATATTTCCCCCCAGCCTTGTACTTTACTTTTTATCTTTTTCTATTGGTTTTGTTTGTGCAAAAACTTTTTTTAATTTAATCAAAGTTGTCCATTTTGCCTTTCATAATGTTCTGTAGTTCTTTGGTTATAAAATCCTCCCTTCTCCAAAGATCTGATAGGTAAATTATTCTTTGCTCTCCTAATTTGTTTATGGTATCATCCTTTATGCCCAAATTATGTACGCATTGTGACATTATTTTGCTATGGGGTATGAGATGGAATTCTATGACATATTTCTGACATTTTCCAGTTTTCTGAGCAATTTTTGTCAAATACTGAATTCCTATCCTAGAAACTGAAGTTTGGGGGTTTATCAAATACCAGAATACTATAGGTCTTGATTATGTGTCATATATATATATATATATATATATATATATAATATTTATTCCATTGATCCAGTGCTCTCTTTCTTAGCCAGTACCAAATAGTTACTAGTTACTAGTACTAGTTACTAGTTACTAGTTACTAGTTACTACTGCTTTATAAGATAGTTTTAGGTTTGTTATTGCTAAGCCACCACCCTTTGTATTTTTCTTTTCATTAATTCCTTTGATATTCTTTATTTTTTTGTTCTTTGAGATGAATTTTATTATTTTTTCTAATTCCATAAAATTGATTTTTGGCAGTTTGATTAGTATGGCACTGAAAAAAGTAGATCAATTTAGGCAGAATTGTCATTTTATTATATTAACTCAGCCTATCCGTGGGCAATTGATATTTTTCCAATTGTTTAGATCTGTCTTCATTTGTGTGAAAAGTGTTTTGTAATTGTGTTCATATAGTTCTTGAGTTTGTCTTGGCAGGTAGACCCCCAAGTATTTTATTTTGTGATTTAAATAGATTAAGTTCTTTCTCTGGAGGCAGATAGAAGGCTTTGTCCTTAGTCCTTTGGGATTGTCTTAGATCATTGTTATTATTGAGAATAACTAATTTATTCACAATTATTCATTGAACAATATTGCTGTTACTGTGTACAATGTTTTCCTGGTTCTGTGCACTTCACTATGCATCAGTTCATGTGAGTCTTTTCAGGTTTTTCTGAAATCATCCTGCTTGTCATTTCTTAATACCCCATTAATATCCCAATAGATTTAAGATGGAAAATTCCATACACATTCAGAGAAAGAACTAGGGAGATTAAATATAGATCAAAGCAAATTTTTGCATGTGTTTGTTTCTTTGCTTGTTTTCTATTCCTTGTGATTTTCCCCCTTTTGGTCTGATTTTTCTTGTACAATATGACAAATATGTCCATATTTTTAAAAGGATTGTACATATATAACCTATAGCAGATTTCTTGCTCTCTTGGAGATGGAGAAGTAGAATAGGGAGGGAAAAAACATCTGGAACACAAATTCTTACAAAAAAAATGTTGGGGGATGCAGTCAAAATGGCAGAGTAAAGGCAGGAACTTGCCCAACTTCTCCCCCAAACTGCTCCATTTCATGATTTGGACATAAAGAGTGATATTATAAGCAAATTAGAAGGGCATGGACTATGATATTCCAGAGAACAATAGAACTAGGATTGTAATCAAAAATCACCTACTCAGCAAAATTGAGTACACTCCTTCAGAGAAAAAAGTGGTGGTCATTCAATGAAACCAGGGAATTTTCAAACATTCATGATGAAGAGACCAGAGTTGAACGGAAAATTTGATTTTCAAATACAGGACTCTGTATTTGAGGAGAAGCATACGGAGGTAATTAGGAAAGTGATATCATAAGGGACTTAATAAGGTTTATTTTCCTACATGGGAGAATGATATTTGTAACTCATTAGTACATTCCTGTTACTATGGCAGTTAGGCATATATAGATAAACGAAGCGCACAGGTGTGAGTTGAGTATGAAGAAATAACATCTTTTTTGAAAAATAATAAAATTAAGGGATAACAAGAGGGGAATGCACTGGGAGATGAAGAAAGGGAGAATTGAAATGGTAAAAATTATCTGTTATAAAAAAGGCAAGAAAAGACTTTTACAGTGGAGGGGAAGAGAGGGAGGAGAGGGGGAGTGAGTAAACCTTGATTTTATCAGAATTGGCTTAAATAGGAAATATACATACTCAATAAGGGTGTAGAAATCTATTATACCCTGCAGGAAAATAGGATGAAAATGGGATATGGGAAGGGGGAAGAGTGATAAAAGAGAGGGACACTGGAGGAGGAAGTGGTCAGTAGAAAAACATTTTCAAAGAGGGACAGAGTAAAAGAGAGAGAGAATAAATGTGAGAAATACAATTAGCAATGGTAATTGTGAAAAAATTTTCAAAGCAAGTTTCTCTGATAAGGTCTCATTTCTCAAATATAGAGGGAATTGAGTCAAGGTTATAAAAAGTAAGAGCCATACCCCAATTGATAAATGATTCAAAAATATGATCTGTGCCCAAAGAGCAATAAATTCATGCATATCATTTGATCTAACAACACTACTACTAGGCATAAATACTTAAAGAGATTCAGGTGGGGGAAAAAAAGGAAAATGACTTATATGTAGAAAAAATATAGCAACTATCCTCTCAGACCAAAAGAAATTGAAAATTGAGGGGAAATGCCCATTAATTGGGGAATGGCTCAATAAACTGTGGTAATGTGTTTGTGATGGAATATTATCATTCTCTGGGACATGATGAGCAGAATGCTCTCAGGAAAAAAAAAAACCTGGAAAGTATCCATAAACAAAATGAAATATACTGTATATAAAGTAATAGCAATGTTCTGGGACAGCCAGCTGTAAATGACTTTGCTATTTTCAATGGTACAATTATCCACGACTACTCTGAAGGTCTTATAATGAAAAATCTTATCCATACTCAGAGAAGGAATTGTGTCTGAATACTGACTGAAACATTCTCTTTCTCTTTCTAACTCTTTCTTTTTAATTTAATTTTTTTTGAAGGTTTTTATATCATTAGGATGGGAGATCTATGTTTTCTTTCACAACTTGACTTTTATGAAAATGTTTTGCATAACTTCACATGTGATTTCTTAATTGTGGGTAGGGATAAGGGAGAGAACCTAGAACTCAAAAATCTTTTTAAAAATGTAAAAAAAATAATGTTTTGAATGTAACTGCGGAGAAATATTAAATAAATAAAACACTTAAGAAATTTAAAAATAAATGTTAAAAACTACCTTTACATGTATTTAGAAAAAATAAAATACAATTGAGAAAAATAAATAGATTAAAATAAATTTCTCCCCAGTTTTCTGCTTTCCTTCTAATCTTGGTTACATTAATTTAGTTTCTACTAAAAAGTTTTTTTTTTAATTTTATATAATCAAATTTATCTGTTTTACATTTTTAATGCTCTCTATATCTTCTTTGGCCCTAAATTCTTGTCATCCATAAATAAACTATTCTATGTTTTCTTATTTTGTTTATGGTATCATCCTTTATATGTAAATTATGTATCCACTTTGACTTTATCCTGATATACAGTGTAAAATGTTGATCAATACCTAGTTTTTCCCAGCAATTTTTGTCAAATAATGATTTCTGCTCTAAAAGCCTGGCTCTTGGGACAGCTAGGTGGTGCAGTGGATAAAATACCAGCCCTGAAGTCAGGAAAACCTAAGTTCAAATCTGGTCTTAGACACTTAATGCTTCTAGCTATGTGACCCCGGGAAAGTCACTTAATCCCAATTGCCTCAGCAAAAAAATAAAATAAAATAAATAAAAGCTTGAATCTTTGGGTTTATCATACACTAGATCACTATGGTCATTTACTATAATGTAATTTGTACCTAATCTATTTCATTGTTCAACTAATCTATTTCTCAGACAGTACCAGATTATTTTGATAATTATCACTTTATAATATAGTTTGAGATCTGGTACAACTGCCAGATCATCAGACAACCTTTTTTTGTACATTTTTTCATTGATTCCTTTGACATTCTTGAACTTTCTTTTTCTTCCAGATAAATTTTGTTATTTTTTCTAACTCTATAAAATAATTTTTGATAGTTTGGTTGGTGTGACACTAAATAAATAAACTAACAGGTAGAACTGTCATTTTTAATATAATGACTTGGCCTACCCATTAGCAATTAATACTTTTTTAGCTGTTAAGATACGACTTTCTTCTTTGTGTGAAAAGTATTTTATATTTATATTCATCATGTTAATGATATAATCAATTATACTGATTGTTTTTCTAAGACCAGCCCTATATTAATCTACAAATTTCCCTGGCCATGGTGTGATTCACATGATCCTTATGATATATTACTATAATCTCTGCTAATAAGTTATGTTAAATTTTTGCATCAATATTCAGTAGGGAAATTAGTCTATTATTTTCTTTCTCTATTTTGGGTCTTCCTGGTTTGGGCATCAGCACCATATTTGTGTCATGACTCCCTCTTGGCCTATTTTCCAAATAATTTATGTAGTATCAGAATCAATTGTTCTTTAAATTTTTGATAAAATTTGCTTGTGAATTCACTTGCTTCTGGGGACTTATTCTTAAGAAGTTCATTGATGGTCAAAATGGATTCATGATCTAGGCATAAAGAATGATATTATAAACAAATTAGAACAATGTAGGATGGTTTACCTCTCAGACCTGTGGAGGGGGAAGGAATTTGTGACCAAAGAAGAACTAGAGGTTATCATTAATCACAAAATAGATAAGTTTGACTATATCAAGTTAAAAAGTTTTTGTACAAACAAAATGATTGCAGACAAGATTAGAAGGGTAGCAGTAAACTGGGAAAATATTTTTACATCCAAAGGTTCTGATAAAGGCCTCATTTCTAAAATATATAGAGAATTGACTCAAATATATAAGAATTCAAGCCATTCTCCAATGGATAAATGGTCAAAAGATATGAACAGACAATTTTCAGATGAAGAAATTGAAACTATTTCCGGTCACATGAAAAGGTGCTCCAAGTCACTATTGATCAGAGAAATGCAAATTAAGACAACTCTGAGATACCACTACACACCTGTCACATTGGCTAAAATGACAGGAAATGATAATGATAACTGTTGGAGGGGATGTGGGAAAACTGGGACACTGATACATTGTTGGTGGAACTGTGAACGGATCCAACCATTCTGGAGAGCAATTTGGAGCTTGCTCAAAAAGTTATCAAACTGTGCATACTCTTTGACCCAGCAGTGTTTCTACTGGGCCTATATCCCAAAGAGATTTTAAAGGAGGGAAAGGGACCCACATGTGCAAAAATGTTTGTGGCAGCCCTTTTTGTAGTGGCAAGAAACTGGAAATTGAAAAGATGCCCATCAATTGGAGAATGGCTGAATAAATTATGGTATATGAATGTTATGGAATATTATTGTTCTGTAAGAAATGACCAACAGGAGGATTTCAGAGAGGCCTGGAGAGACTTGCATGAACTGATGCTGAGTGAAATCAGCAGAACCAGGAGAACATTATACACAGCAACAAGACTATACGATGATCAATTTTGATGGACATGGTTCTCTTCAACAATGATGTGATTCAAACCAGTTGTTCTGCGATGAAGATAGTCATATACATCCAGAGAGAGGCCTGTGGGAACTGAGAGTGAACCACCACACAGCATTTTAATGCTTTCTGTGAATATTTCCATGCATTTTGTTTTTCTTCTTAGGTTGTTTTTTCCTTCTTCTCTTTCTAGATCTGATGTTTCTTGTGCAGTAAGATAACTATAGATATGTATACATGTATTGTATTTGTCATATAATTTATCCTATTTAGCATGTATTAGATTACCTGTCATCTAGGGGTGGGGGTGGGGGGAAGGAGGGGAAAAGCTTGGGAAAAAAAAAGTTTTTGCAAAGGTCAATGTTGAAAGGTCACTCATATGTTTTGTAAATAAAAAGCTTTATATAAAAAAAAAAGAAGTTCATTGATGGTGTGCTCAATATCTATTTGTAAGACTGGGTTATTTAGGTATTTTATTTCTTCTACTGCTAATCTGGGTAATTTATATTTTTGTAGCTATTCATCCATTTCATATATATTGTCAAATTTATTGACATATAATTGGGCAAAATATTTCCTATTTTAATTTTCTCTTTATTGGTGGTGAATTCATGCTTTTCATTTCTCATACTAGAAATTTGGTTTTCTTCTTTCCTTTTTAAAATCAAATTAATCAATATTTTATCTAATTTGTTTTTTTTAAACCAGCTTTTAATTTTATTTATTAGTCCAATGGTTTTCTTACTTTAAATTTTATTAGTACCTCCTCTGATTTTCAGAATTTTTAATTTGATGCTTAGGGATTTTTAATTTGCTCTTTTTTAGCTTTTATAAAGTTATGTCCCCAGTTCATTAATCTATTTTTTTTTCTATTTTATTGAAGTTTAGCAATTAGAGATATAAATTTTCCCCTAATTACTACTTTGGCTATATCCTATATATATCTTGGTATATTGCTATTTTGTTGTCATTTTCTTTAATGAAATTATTGATTATTTCTATGATTTGTTTTTGATCCACTTTTTAAAAGGATTATATTCTTAAATTTCCAAATAATTTTTAATCTATCTTTATATTGTTCATTTCTGAATGTAATTTTTATTGCCTTATACTCTGAAGATGATGTGTTTATTATTTTAGCTTTTCATCTTTTGGTTTTGAGGTGTTTTGTACATGGTCAATTTTTGTGTAGGTGCCATATACTGCTGAAAAAAGGTATATTCCTTTCTATTTCCATTAAATTTTCTCCCGAGATTTATCATATTTTACTTTTCTAGATTTCTAATTCAACTTATTCAACTTTCTTTTTAAATTCTTTCTTGGTTAGCTGTATCTAATTCTGAGAGAGATATTACAGTTTTATTATCTATTTCCCCTTATACTTATTCAACTTCTTCAAAAATTTAGATGCTACCCCACCTAATGCAGCTTCATTATTTATACTGCTTTTATTTTGTTAAATATTCATCTTTTTACCCTTAAAGATTATATTCAGTTTTGCTGGGTGGGTGATTCCTGGTTGTAATCCTAACTCCTTTGCCTTCTGGTATTAAATTCCAAGCCCTCTAGATGTGAAAGCTGTTGAATCCTTTGTAATCTTGACTATGACTTCATGATATTGAATTGTTTCTTTCTGGCTGCTTGCAATACTTTCTTCTTGATCTGTGAGTTCTGCAATTTGACTATGATGTTCTTGGGAGTTTTTTATTTGGGGATTCCTTTCAGCAGTGATTAATAGATTATTTCAATGTCTATTTTGCCCTCTGTTCCTAAAATATTAGAGCAGGTTTTTAAAAAAAATTTTTTATTTGAAAAAACAGAATAAGAAAAAAAAAGAAAAATGGAAAAAGAATACAAAACAAAATAAAGCCAAAAAAAGGAGAGAGAGAGAACATTGTCATGTGCCCAACAAAATATCAGAGAGAATTCAAAATATATAACAAATTACAGATCAAGAAAGTATATATATATATATATATATGAAATTATATTCATGAATGTTCATTTTTTTCTTTTACTTCTTGTAAATTTTTCTTTGGTTCTCTGATGCACACCTTATTTACTTTATTCTTTTTCCCCCTTTCATTCTCTCCACCACCCCCAAGCAAGCTATAGTTAAGAAAAGATGCATATATATATATATATATATGTATATATATATATATATACATATGTAGATACACATACACACACACACACACATCTTTCCTATCCCTACTGACTCTTTAAATTCTGCTCCATAACTTGCCCTGCTAATTACTTAATCTCCCCCCACTCAAGAATCCCTCCCTTGTTTCTTACCCTCACCCTCTGCTTCCCCATCCACCTATCCCTCTCTCCTTTTTTAGATTTTGGAGGGTGCTATACCCTCCAAATAGTGTTGCCTATTGAACCCAATCCCAATGTGAGTACAATTTCAGAAGTATTCCCCCTTTTAATGCCTCTGTGTCTCTTCTTTCTATGTACTTATTTGATAACATGATTACTATTTTTAGTTAAAGTCTGCCAATCTTTCTTTTGGGCTACCCTACCATTAATGCAAATGTAACACATATAGTTTACAAGTAAAAAAAAAAAAGTAAACAATTTGTCTGTTTAAACAGTTTTCTATGTTGAGTTCCTTAAAACTGATCTTTGATGTTAGCTTTTATATATTGAATTTTCTGTTAAGTTTAGGGTTTAGTTGATAGAAAGTCCTGAAAATCTGAAAGTGCATTGAAGGTTCATTTTTTCTCATTCAAAATTATAGATAATTTTTCTGGGTATGATATTTTTTATTGCAGGCCTAGTTTTTTTGATTGTAGTAGATATGATTCCAGGATCTGCAATCTTTTATTGTAGCTGCTAATAAGCCTTGTACAATTCTAATTGTAGGTGCAGCAGATTTGAATTATTTTTTTCTTGTTTCTTGCAAATTTTTCTTTTTGATATGGAGATTTTAAAATTTGGCAATAATATTCCTGTGTGTTTTCCACAGAGGATTTCTTTGGGGTGGTGATCGGTGGATTTCTATTTCTGCTTTCCCCTCATGTTCTATCACTACACTCCAGGAAAATTTTCATGGATTATTTCCTGCATTATTGTGTTAAGGTTCTCTTTTTGGTCACAACTTTCTGGCAGTCCAATTATTCTTAAATTTTCTCCTGTTCTGTTCTCCAGATCTGTCATTTTTTCCTATAAGATGTTTCACATTCTGTTCTATTTTCTCATTCTTTATAATATATTTTGTTGTTTCTTGGTCTCTCATAGCTTCACTTGCCCAATTCTAATTTTCAAAGAATTAGTTTCATCTTTTAGACTCTGTACCTTCTTTTCTAGTTGGTTAGCTTTTTTTCATAATCTTCTTGTTTTTCTTGGCTAGTTGGTTTAGTTTGTTTTAGCTTTTTTTTTTCCCCTCATTGAGGGTGGGGTTCCCTAGGGTGGGGCCCTTCTGTTCTACACAGATTTCTCACTTGTCTATAGGGCTACTGGCTTGCAGCTGGCTAGGGACTCTCTGGGGGATTGTCCCAATTTTGAAGGTTTGCTGCAGGCCCCCTGCTGGGAGGCTGGCTGCTGTGGTGGCTGCTGCCTCCCCTCTCTCCCTTTTCTGCTGGGCTGGTAAGCTTCTTCCCTGCCCCTAGATCAAATCTAAGGCAATTTACTAGTTGTTTGGAGGGGAATTTTGGAGGAATTCAGAGAGTTCCTCTCTCATTCTGCCATCTGGGCACCAGAAGTCAATTTGTAAAATTAATAATATACATTTATTTATATAGCTACTATAAAGTTTATGAAATTCTTTTTATTTATTATACCATTTGATCCTCTCAATCCTATAAATTAAGTGCTATCAGTATCAAAATTTTTAGATCAGTAAACTGAAGCTCAATGAGACTTAAATGATTTACCCAGGAGCTGTAATAAAATTAATAAAATTTCTTTGTGAATATGTGCTTTTGGAGAATCTTGTCTTCAACATGGGTCTATTTATAACAGAAGCACTACTAATGAAAAGGACTACTTTTCCTGACATCAGACCCCAAATCATGATTATTCATTAAAAAAATCTCTAAGCTTTCACTTCCGACTAGATCACACACCTACATTCAGAATGATAGTATCTAGGAGACAATGCAAAAAAGAGTAAGATGGCAGTCACAGTTAGAGACTATAATTCTAAAGAGAGGTAAACAAGGAATGGCAGCACAAAGATAATTATGATTAGCCAAGTCAAGTAATACAGTATATCAATAAGCCAAGAACCACATGGGAATGCGCAATATGAGAATCGCTAACAGATATGCGTAGCCTCACTTTTCACTTCAAGATGGCAGAGTTGTCTGCATTGACAACCCAAGCTTCTCCCACACCAAAACACAAATCTTGATAAATAGTGTCTGAAAAATCTCCAAAAATCTGTGTGTGGGTGGTATGGAAGACAAAAGAGGGAGAATGGATAAAATTATACTTGTCCAGGAATATATGTTAGATTATTATTTTTATTTTACTAGTGAATTTAGCTCCAATTAAATATCATGCTCTTACAATAAATGCTTCCTACTTTGTCTGCTGGTTGAAGAAAAAAAAAAACAGAATTTTATTGAAATTAGAAGTTCCCAGGCAACTTGGGAAGGGGCAGCCAGGCAAGAGAGAGAATTTATCAGCAGAGTTAAATTATATAATTGAAAACACTTCTATGCAGTGAATCTTAATCTGTGTGAATTCTAAAGTAGAAAATGTATCACACATTTTTTTTAATCCTCTTCCATGACACTGGTGAACATCTTAGGTAAGCATACATCACCCACTTTTATATCTCTTGACATCAGTACTCAGAAGACCATTAAGCAGAATTATCTCTCCAATCATATCTATTGTATGGTTTTGCAAAACACCAGTATTTGTGTGGGAGATACCTTGTTTAAGGGGATCATTTTATTCTACTGAATCAAATTCTTTTTAAAAAATTAATAAACAATAGACAGAAGAATATTATTAAATTTTCTCCACCTCTAATTTTTGTGTCCATGAAAATGTGGTCCACTTCAGAAAATTTTCTGCAAAAGCCAGTCTGCTCTTTGTTCAGGTTCTCTTCATGGATAACCTTTATGCATGCATAAACGATTCTCATAAAGATTTTACAGAGATGAACAAATAGGCCTATGTAAAAATAGTTGCTTGTCTTCTCAGTTGCCTTCTTTTTTAAAGCATCATTTCCAGACTTTTCTAATATTCCCTTCAAATTCCATCAGCATCTTCCTGTTGCCTGTAGGATAAAATATTTATTTCTTAGCTTCACAGATAAGGTCTCCATTCTAAATTTCTCAATTTGGTTTCTCTTTCCTTCACCCATTTTGCATTCCAACAAAAAGAAAGAATTAGGGATTCCTTGAATACATCCTGCCCTCCCTCGAGGATATTAGTAGCCTCCTTATACCCCAAAGAAGCCAGAAAATCCCAAATCTCCTAAATTGCCTAGTGAAAGTAAGACCTGTGGTAACAGGCTAGAGAGGAATTTGAATATCAACTAGTCTTCCAGTTCCCAAGTTGTCACCCTGAAATGATCCAGTACAATGCCCAAAACATGACCTGCAAATCCAGACTCCCCATTCTCTCCATTTAATCTCTGGTTTTGCTTGACTCAGATAAGAATTTTATAAAAACTCATCAGGCTTTTGTAGTTTTTGACACTATGTCTCATCAGCCACCCCAGCAAAAATGACTGCTTTCCATCCTTCATGGTTACCCCCTCATTTTGAGAGTATTTTGCTTTGATAAAACTTCTTTTCTCTGCTAGCCCCTATCTTGTGCTGCGTTCTGCCTTTTGCTTCATCTCCTTCCTGTCAAGCCAGTTTTCTTCTACTGGCCAAGGCATAGGACTAACTGCCTTGCCAAATAGTCCCTAAGTAGAAAGTAAGGGTTAGGACCTCATATCATACCAGTGGTGGGAGCTGCCCCTCCCTATTCCATGAATATGACCAGGGACTTGCCTTGAACCATGTGATCCTGAACTTTTACCCCAAAAACACAAATGTCATATAAGGGAGATTGCAATTCCTTGTACTGTAGCCTGGGATCTCAACCTTACTCAAGAAAGGG
Organism: Myrmecobius fasciatus; assembly: GCA_023553655.1. Classification (NCBI taxonomy): domain Eukaryota; kingdom Metazoa; phylum Chordata; class Mammalia; order Dasyuromorphia; family Myrmecobiidae; genus Myrmecobius; species Myrmecobius fasciatus. The sequence goes on along the minus strand of JAJPUD010003245.1, from coordinate 73,157 downwards.
ACAAAACATTCCCCTACATCTGTATTATCCTGTAAGTCAAACATACTTTGTTTTGCTATATCTTTCAGAATCTTTAAGACTTAGTTCAGCCACTTCCTTATACACAAAGCTTTTCTGACTTCTCCACATGAATATTCTCTCCTACCTTAAATTTTACTGGAACACCATGCCAGGAGCACTCCTTTTCCTCTTTCATGCCTGACAGTGGATAGATAGATAGACAGACAAGTTTGCTCTACCCCAATGAATATAAGCTAAAAAATATGAATTGTCACTTAAAAAATATCTTTGTATCCTACTGCTTAGTAAAGTATTTTACATATAATAAGCACTTAATAAGAGTTTGCTCACATGAATTGAAATTGACTTTTCAAGACATCTATGAGATTTTTGACTATAAAAAGGCATTTGATTCAATAAAGCAATATACTGTTTCAAAGGCTTTCCTCAAACAGGATATCTCTCATAAATACGTTAAAATTATATTAGATTTTTTTGAGCATTGTAACAATAGTGACAATTTTACTCAAAAACATTTTGATTGTTACTATGAAGTAGGAATAGGGAACTATATGCTCACCAAAGATATTAGTCATTGTTATAGAAGATATTTAATAAAGTTTCCAAATGGAAGACTGGATTTCCTATA
>JAJPUD010003245.1:60218-72408 GCA_023553655.1 Myrmecobius fasciatus | reverse complement strand
AGGAAGGAAGGAAGGAAGGAAGGAAGGAAGGAAGGAAGGAAGGAAGAAAAAGAAAGAAAAAAGAAGGAAGGAAGGAAGGAAGGAAGAAAAAGAAAGAAAAAAGGAAGGAAAGAAAGAAGAAAAAGAAAGAAAGAGGAAAGAAAGAAAAAAAGAAAGAAGAAATGAAAGAAGCAAGCAAGGAAGAAAAAATAAGGGAAAGTCAGGAATGGGCATTTGGCTTAATAAAATAGTATATCCTTTACCTTTCTTTTCTATTTTTGCTGTTGTACTTTTATTTTCTCTGTAATTATCTGTGTGAAAATGATGTAGTTAATATAGACAGACATCTGTGGTTTATCAGTCTTATGATAGGGAGAAAAGTAGGCAGTAAATAAGTGTGAGCCAAGACAAAGCCATGTTTAAGGGGTTGATTATCTAGGCAGAAGTTTAGCATATTCAATCAATCAATAAGCATTTATTTAGCACCTATTAAGGGCTAAACATTTTACTAGAATCTAAGGATATAAAATGAAAAATGAAATGATTCCTATGCTCAAGAAGTCTACATTCTATTTTACAGGATTTAGCTAATAAAACAAATGCTGCATGTCATAGAAGATAGAATATTAAATTTAGAGTCAGGAAAATCTAAACAGATCCTACTTCTGACATCTAATAGCTCTATGATCAAATCATTTATCTTCTGTGCTCATGTTACCTCATCTATAATACAAGGGAGTTGGACTCAATGGCCTCTAAGGCAAAGGTGGGAAACCCTTTTTTTCTGCCAATGGCCAACTGAATATTTGTACCATCATTCAGAGGTCATACAAAATTATCAAATTATAGAACTGAAGCAATGATAGGCTGTTATACCTAGCTTTCAGCTCAAATTGCCTGTGGTTCTGTGGCTTCAAATAATTCCAAGGACCTTATACAGACCATGAACCTGACATTTCTCCACCCCTGCTCTATGGTTACTTTCAGCTTTAAGTCTATAAATAAGCTGAAACAAATAGGTTAAGGCTCCTGGTTCTCCTCCTACCTGTCTGACAGCTGACTTCTTAATCTGTCCCTTTGTCTTTGCCCTGACTTTATGTTCACTCCAAGATTCTCAAATCTTCTTTAATGCTGTTACATTCTTTCAGAGTAACTTCATCAACTTCAATGGGCTTAATTATCATCTTTATGTAGATGACTCACATATCTTTATATCCAGTTCTAATTTCTTCTCTGAGCTTCAGTTTTGAGTCATGAACTGCCTATTATCTTATTATATGGATGGATAGAATATGTATGTATATACATACATATACACATATATATAAACACATATATATCCTATGAATATATACATACAACAGACATATAAATAGATATCTCAGAACATCTCAAATTCAAGAAATTCAAAGCAGAATTCATTGTCTCCATCCACCCCTACTCCAAATTTTCCTGTTTCATACAAGGCATTATCAGTCTTGTTGTCTCTCAAGTTCACAACCCCAGTATCATCCTTAACTCTTCATTTGCACTCATCTCACATACCCATTAAGTTGCCAAATCCTGCCATTTCTTTCTTCATAACATCTCTTTCCTCCAGTCTTACTTCTCTCTATTCACAGAGCTACCATCTTGATTCAGACCTCCATTACTTCTCATCTACATTATGGTGACAGCCTCCTATATGATAATATGCATGTATATGTGTGTATGTATGTGTGTATATATATATATATATTTATAAATGTGTATATATGCTAAATCATATAGTATTTAAGAACTATATATTATTTACATATGTATTGTGCATATACTATAATTTATAGTATATCATACACTATGCAATTTTACTATAATAATGGTAAAATAATATTATTTATACTGTATTATACATACAGTATAAATGTATGTATACATACCATACCATATAATGTATGTACATGTATACATTTACTATACTATATACCATATAGTGTTTATATGTGTGCATATACTGTACTATATGGAATATAATATATTGTTGTTTGTATATAATTTTTTTTGTGACTCCAGTTGGTGTTTTCTTGGCAAAGATACTAGAGTGGTTTTACCATTTCCTTCTCAAATTCATTTTACAGATGAGAAAATTGAGGCAAACAGGATTATATGACTTACCCAAGGCCACATGGCTAGAACCTAAGACCAGATTTGAACTCGGGCATCCACTGTACCACCTAGTTTCCCTTAAATATTGTATGTGTATACAGAGCTGTATATACCCATGTTTTTATTATACAGTATATAGTATATATGTATGCATAGTATATATAATATTTGTGTACTATATAATATACATATGTGTATATATGTATGTAAAATACTACATAGTATGCAGTATATATACTCTATTGTATTTGCATAAATACTATATTGCATAGTGTATACATAGTGAGCAAATGTATATTTACTGTGCTATATGGTAAGTATATATAAAGTATATAATATGTAAGTATGCTGTACTATATAATACACACAAAAATAGTATCTATACAAACATGCTACATGTGTACATATAGTATAAATATGCTGCGTACATAATATGTGTGCATATATGTAATACTTGTGGTATATACATATACAAATATAGCCTATATAATATATATGTACATAGTAGATATAATATACAGTGTAAATATGTGTGTATGTGTATTCACACACACACACACACACACACACACACACATTTTCCTCAGCACAGCACATATACAGCCACTATATAATCAGCTAGACTGATATCTCTACTCTTCACATATAGCACTACATCTCTTCTTTGTCCCTTTGCACAGGCAATCCTTGTGTCTGTAACACACTCAATGCTCCTTTTCTTTTCTTTCACAATGCAGCTCCAGCACAGTCCTCTCCATAAAACTCTTTCCAGCTGTTAAGTTCCTTGGAGCATACCTTTTAATTATTTTACATTAATTCTATATATATACTTATCCTATAAAAATAAATATTATATACTATATTTTATGTACATATAGATGTTTTATACACATATATATACAGATACATACACACACACACACATATATATATGCTTATTGAACTCCTGAGGATTATTTCACTCTTTGTATTTATGTCCCCAGGCTATTTCACAGCACTTAACACAAGCAAGTACTTAATCAAAGTTTGTAAATTGATTGGTTTCCCCTTGACTTTACCAGTGAGAACCTCACTGCTTGTTTGACTGCTATTGAGAATAGATGTTAGAAAAGCATCTATTTTGTGCTGAACACTATATAGGTACTTTCATGCCAATAGCTGAAATATGAAAAAGTGAAATAATTTGAAAATAGTCAAGCCAGTCAGTTTCAAGGTAAACAGCGAGTAATAATTTGTTCAGTTGCAAAGTTTCCACAAAATAAAACACTATACAAATTCTTCATAAATGATCAATTATAAATATGCATTCAATTTTCATGCTAAGTAGAAGGTCTTATAATAAAAATTATTTTAAATTGTTCAATACGCTTTAAAAGAAAAAGAAGGTGTAATTAAGGTAGCATCTGCACCTATTTCTCGGGATCCTCACTGTAACATTGAACAAAACTATAACTAGAGCAGGAATTCTAGGGGGCCTTATCCTGGAGTACCAATTATATAGGGTTCTGAAAGGAGTTATTTATATTCCTTCAACAGAATAGAAGTCATAGTACTTCACATCTTATTATCAAAAATTAGTTAAAATTGGAAACTATATAGATAGAATCCTTCTTCCCCCTAGGAATCACACAAAAGCTGAGTATTTGTCAACCTAGCCTTCCTAAATTCTTTCTTCTGGTTTACCTGGTTTTCTTCAAGACTCCTGCTGGATTTCCATGACTGCTGTTGTTAATCCTGACCTTTCCCCACACACACACACAGTAGTGTCTTTACTCTGAGACTGAATCCTATCTACATTATTGATAACGTATATATGTATTTTTTATCCACTGTCTCCCCTATTAGAATGTGAGTTCCTTGAGAATAGAGACCCTTCTTCCCTCCACCTTTTCTCATATCTCTAATGTTCAACTTATCATAGTACCTGACACATAGTAAGAGTTTAATAAATGCTTTTTTGCTGACTGACCCTATTCCTTTCCCACTTTCCACTGCCCAACAGAAAAAAACTTGATTGGGGACTTTTATGCTGTTTGTTCCTACCCAGTGTAAATATTTCTTCTTATGACCCTGACATCACTCTTTAATTTCCTCATTGCTGAAACCATCTTATAACAAGAGCTTTCCCTAAGTAGAGGTGGGATCCAAGATGAACCTAATTCATACCAATTAAGTCCTCAGAAGCCATGAATTTTTGAGCTAAAAGGGACTTTGGGCTTCATATTGAGGTTTCAATGCATTTCTTTCTTAAAGACATAAAATTAAGAATCCACAGAAGAAAGAAATAGAAGTTTATTGTATACAATATTATTTGCTGGTGATGGTTGCAGGTTTACCAACTGTGAACTGTGTGAACTAATTAATGATTCCCAGGTAGTTATCACCATCACCAGTTCAGCTATATAAACATGCCTTCAAAGCTGGTAGTAACACATTATTTCCTAAATAAAATGGCCTGTAAAAGGGAAATGACACCTTCGGTATTATTTGAGTTGTGGAGCACAAATGTGAAAGCTTAATAGGTTTTCACAGCATTTAAACGATATTTCTGATCTCAAAAGCAAAATTCAGAAAAAGTACTATTACTCTGAAAGAGAAAACATGCCAAACAGAGCAACACATTTCTCTTAATGATGCATTTTTTAAAAATATTATCACTGGTTTGTTTTATTTTTTTTTCAAAAAAAAAATTTTTTTTGAAAGGACCAAAGAGGGCTTAGGGGTCATTTGATGGCAACACCATTGATATGCCTTGATTCTGCAGAGTGAATGACTTGTTATAGATGCTTATTAAATATTAATAACAATTAATAATATGATTAGCAGCATTAATAAATAGTCCGTTGATTGGTAAGTCTAACGATCAAAACCAAAATGTAAGGCATGTTTTTCTTACCAATCACAAGGAAAATGGTAACAAATTTCTGAGTATTTATGTGAGAAAAGATAAATTTTAACCTCGTTCCTCTCAGGTTGCTCTATATAATTCTTCTACCAAGCCCCAGTCTTCATTTCAGGCCTTCAATTAACACATTAGAAGTACCCTTGCTCAGAAGACTACTTCTTCTGATTAGATGGCTCCTTCCAGAATTTCCTTTTAAAGTGGGTACCCAGATCAGTCATGTCTCATTACTCTCCAGGCTACATTGTGAACTTCCTTTACTTTCCTTTCATGCTGGGTACCTTTAACTCCCTTCCTCTACCCTTCTTACCTTTCTTTTATGAATGGTCTTTCCCTGTTAGAACAGAACATACATTCTTTGAGGGCAAGTATTGTCTTTTCTTGAATTTGTGTTCTCACAACTTAACATATCTGGCACATATTAAGTGCTCATTGAATACTTATTGATTGACAATTGTATGAGTTTTAATGAACTCATTTTTAAAAATACAGTAATAGCATCTGTCTAAAAAAAGGGAATGTATTATTTTTAACAAAAGCAGCATAAAATATGCATATACACACATTTCTTCACAAAACAATATGAAAGGTGAGTTTCATTTTAGAAATACTGAAACTATAGAGTTAGAGTCAAAAGATCTAGATAGAAATTATGGATCTACCATTAAATTAACTTTGTGACTTCATACAAGTTACCTGGTCACTGAGACTAAGTTTCTTCATCTATAAAATGGGAATAATAGTACTTTCATTGCCTGCCTCTCAGGTTTGTGGGGAGAACAAAATAACATATGTAAAATGTTATATAAAGATAAGCTATTCTTAGTTTCTATGTCAGTTTTTATAATGCAAAGTTGAATTCTCCTGCCTCACCTTATTTTGTTAAGGGCTTCCTGTGAGATTTCCAAAGAAGAATAATTGGGCAAGGGTGTAACCTAAGTGTGAAATTTTACTATTTTTGCTATATTGTGTCACAAAAGCTGGTTTAATTTTGGTTCAGTGTTGTAACATTAATATCCAGCCTGCACAGTACCACAGGAGGCAGAAAAGCAATGAGTATGTGATTTAATATTCATTTATGCTTATTTTAAGCTCCCATACATAATAGTTATAGAGTTCACTTATTTCTGTAAAAAAAATGTGTTATAGCATTGTCATTTAATATTTTCTCTGAATACTTATTAGCAAGAAAAGAGATATGTACAAGTCATCTTTCCTATAGCCAATCATTTCCTGTTCTACTAAAACTGGCTATGGAATGACCAGGTGGGAATTGAGGGAAAAAAAAAAATCTAGCCTATATGTTTTTCTTTAAAAGTGGTCTTGTTGAAATGCTCCAAGTGGGGATAAGGAAGATATCTAGAAATGACTTACATAAAAACAAAAGGCACCAAAAAATAAAATCAAATAAAAAATAAATGAAGGCTAAAAAAATAAATTTTAAAGGACAAGTATTTTGTTCTTAGCTATTTCTTCATGTTTTGTTTTGTTTTGTTTTGTTTTTCCCTGTCGTTACTACTTTATCCTCTCTCATTTTCTTGTCATTCTCATTCCAGAGAGCTTCTCTTCATTTTTTCCACAAGCAGAATTTCTTCTGGTTATCAGGACATAGTAAGTCAGGAGGTAAAAATTTTAAAGAAGAAAATGCTACTTTAGTCCTTAAGTTTCTCACTTGGTATTCGCCCACTCTCTCTAAGTCAGCCATCAAATGCCATAACCATGGAGACCTAGAAGTCAATGTTGCTGATGTCAGTACTTCTCTTTGAGTAGGTATCATATTCATTGCCCTGAGGGCCAGAGGATTTCTCTGAGCAGCCAACCATTAATAACCGTTGCTAACCACCTACTTCTGGAAATTACTGCCAAGAAATAACAGCATCTCTGGCCAGTGCCAATTGATGATGTATATGACAGACAGAGGATTTAGTTATATTTTCTAATTCACTGAGATTTGGAGATTGTTACCCCTTTTTCTTTTACATTTTCCCAAAGATTAGTATTTCCCTTTTTCCCCTTCTCCCCTTAATTCTTAATTCTCTTTTTTCCCCCCTCTCTGCTTAATTCTTGAATGATACAGATTTTCAGAACTATTGAATCTGGAATCACTTAGCTCCAAGTTGATTTTAAACTTTGCCCAATTGGTATAAAGCCCTCTAGAAGAGACACAGGGCCTGGCTTTGAACTTTGACTCTGCCAATGCTTTTATATTGCCAGCATCTGGAACAAGATCTTAAAAATAGTAGGAATTTAATGAATATTACTTGCTACCTATATGATGTTAGAAAAGTCACTTAGCTTCTGTGCTTTTCATTTTCTTCATTTATGGATGATATATAAGTTCCTTTCATTTAGTTGTTTCAGTCTACCATTTATTAATTACAAATAATTCTTTTTCACTTCCTAATATAGTACTTAGTAGCTCTCTCACCTTGTGGCTCAGTTAATATGTCTCTGAGTTCCATCTATCATTGACTAAAGTATCTAAAACATGAAGTTATGAATTCAATTCTGATCATACCAATCTAGAAACTAAAAATACAGGTCACCAAACTCCTACACTGATATAAGTTTGAAAGGAATGTCTCACCTTTGAAATACTCTACAAACCATTTAAAATTACTTACCTTTGGAAACTAAAAAAAAAAACTCCTTAAGAATGTCAAATAGACATTAATAATACAATCTACAACCAGGAAAGATCTTAGAAATCATTTAGTTATAACACGCTATTTTATAGATGAGCAAACTGAGCCCAGAAAGATTACCTGACAAGGTCAATGAAGTATTAAAAAGCAAGCCAGAACTTAAACACAGGTCCTCTGACTTCAAAACCCAGTGTTCATTTATCTTTTTGGCTCAAGGCTAAAGCAGAAGGCCTTTAATTGTTCTTTACCCTTAAGTGAAGGACGATAGAAAGTACATGGTCAATTTGCAGAACTTCTTCCAAAAATGTGCAGATCCCAACTCAGCCATTGTGTCCCACTAAGCAGACCTTTATCATTATTTTAATTTTGTACCTACTAGTTTCTTTATCTCTCAACTTCATGACATACTTTATTTATCCTTTGTTTTCTCAATCTAAGTGAGGGGTCATAAATTCTTTAGCCATGCTATACCTGAGTGGAGAACATAGTTTTGAGAACTAATTGTGCATCCATGTTTTGGTTTCTCTTTTTAGGCTCAGGTAATAAAAAAATTGCCTTAGCTAAGACAGAAAAAAATCATGCAAAATACTGAATTAAATTCTTTAATAACATAATCCAAAGAGTGTTTTGTTTGTTTGTTTGTTTGTTTGTTTTTAAGATTAGTATGGCAATAATGTGAAGGGAAGTATGAAGAATACTAATCCAACAGATATTTTTTTCTTTCAAAAGAAAAACTAAGAGATAAATTCAGCTTATCATTCTCTTGTTCCTTCTTTTTATATCACCATTATTGCAAAAAAAAAAAAAAAAAAAAAAAAAAAGACTTTTCTAGGGTAAGGTCAGCACATAAGACATGACCAAGGAATACACAAAAAAATATGTATCCAGAAATACTTTTCACGAAATGACTTTTTCAAAATTCTATGGAAAGCTTGCAACTGACCTTATTGAGTCAGATAATGACCTGTAAAACATGTATAGAAAATCTACAGGGACAAATTCAAAGGGATCTCTTGAAAATTTGAAATGCACTATATAATGGAGTCAAATATATGCCCCATTCACATTGCCTCCCTGAACTGAGATTAAGCTAACAGATGCCATAATAGAAGATATGTCATTCTTTCAATCTGGGTAACTCTCCCATCTTCAAACCTGTTGTCCTTTCACCTACCACATTTTTACCCTTCCAATAAAGAGCCATGTGGAGAATATCCTAAAGGGACTCAGGCTATGGATAAAAAATGTATTTCAAAGAAAAAGGAGAACAGCCACCCATCTGAAAGCCATTGGGTTAGAAAAGAGGAAAGGCAAAAAGTCAAGACAATCCGTGGATATTCAAAGACTTTCTCATGTTATGAAAATATTTCTGACATTTGAAAATGTTACATTTTTCCAGCTGAATGGTATGCTCTCAATTCTCCTCTGAAATACTTATGTAAAACTGGCTTTTTACAAGAGAGGTCAGGGAAAAAAGCAAACAGGATGTTGACACTTCTGTTTCTGCCTGATGCCTCAACAACCAGCTGAAAAGCAGGCATTTCCATCATTTGGGATAGGGGGGTGGGGGGATCTAACAATTTCTCTGATTGATGGACCTTTACTGAATTAATTTCATTTTTTTATTGGTGGGTTCAATAAATAACTCTGATATGAATTTATTAGATGCATATTGAGTACCTACTATGTGCAAGGCAAGCTAGAGGTACAAAGATGAAAAAAGATCTTCAAACTCCCAAAAGGGATATTCAGTTGGGAAGATACAACACATAAACAGCATAAAGTAAAATTCAGAAGAAATCTCATTTTTAATAGAAAAAACATAATTATAAACTTTAAGCAAAGTTTTTCACCTCTGCTCTCTGGGTTTCTGGACATTTTGTGTTTACTTCTGAATATTACTATAGATTCATTCTTTCAGAAGTTATGTTCAATAGAGCACCAGCCCTGAAGTCAGAACAACCTGAGTTCAAATCTGGTCTCAGACAGTTAACACTTCCAAAGTTGTGTGACCCTAAGCAAGTCACTTAACCTCAATTGCTTCAGCAAAAAAAAAAAAAAAAGTTATGCTGGGGGGAATCCATGGTTTCAACAGTGTACATGTTACTTTATGCAGATCTTAATTCTAGTCTTACCATTTTACTCAGCATGAATTAATCCTCCATAAAGGTACATAGTTGGCACTTAATAAATGATCTTTTAATGAGAGAAATGATTATTAATAACCAATTATTAAGATTGGGGAGGGGGAATCCAAGGTTTTTTTCCCTTTCTATTTCCTCATTTAAAGGTTAGGTAAAGGCAGCTTCTGAAGAACAGGGCTGATGATGAAATTAGGTTAACATTCTTCTCAATCTTGGGCAGGGCCCTACCCAACAGTTGGAAAGCTTATTTTTGATTAAAGAGGGATGAACTTTGGCCCACTGTTCAACTACATAAGTGGTCTGGGTGGAAAGTTGATCCCTTTGACTAGATTATCAGAAGTTAGGTGTGGTCTGGGTGATAATGAGTCTAGTTGTCCAAGAAATAACATGATCAAAGTCATATTCTCCCTAGCCTCTCATTAGAATAAACCCAGTTCTCATTAAAATGTTCATTCTCTCATTAATTACTAACCAATCAGAGTTGATTTTTACCTGTCAGGAAGACCCACTTTTCCAAGGGTATTTAAGCATTCAACGTATCCAAGGTTTGTTTTTGGTTTCTGAGATGGCCATTGACCTCAATTTATTATTTGCTAGCCATAACTAATAAACAGATTACTAATTATCCAGACACTATGTCTCTTGGATTTTTCATTCATTGCAGTAGAAGTGCATGTACTTTCCATATAGATTTTTTGTTCACAGAGGTTGTAGCTTACAGAAAGGCAATGGCAGTATCTACCTTTGGAATTTTATTGAAATATATCCAAAGAAGTCTTAAATCCTGCCTAGAAGAGAGCAGAATGGATTACACAATGGACTATTTTCTTCTCTGAGAAGTGGAACTAATAGAATCTATCTATTTCCCTAAATATTGGGGGGTTGGGAGAATTCTTTCTCTTTTTCTTTGAAGTTGCTTTCTGTTTATTATCCCTTAAATAAGAAGGGGTAACCCCAAGCTTACATGCACAAGATTAATTTCTTCACACCAAATGCTAATTACAAAAAGACCATCACTAATAGTGAATTTGTTGTTCAGTCACATCCAATTCTTCATGATCCCATTTGGAGTTTTCCACCTCTCATGCAAGTATTCAACATCAAGTCTTCATTCTGTCTAACAAATTAGAACTCTATGTCCAAGTATCACTACTCAAAATGAGGCTAGAGACTCAGATTACATTTTTTCGTTCTTTCAATAATGGAGATTCCATCCAACATGTTGGAGGCCTTCCTTTACATATTTGGAGGAATACTAATTCAGAATTCAAGTTGTCCCCATTATATGTGTCTGCTTTTTAAAATATTCTCTAATACAAATCAATTTTTTCCTTTAGATAATCTAAAATTTTGCTTCCTCTGAGATCATGATGTCTCATGATTCACAGTCATGTCACATTAATGGGAGAATATAAATGTTAAAAAAAAAAAAAGATTTTTTGAAAATTTGACAGTGAATAGCTAGGGATGACTGAAAATTTCCCAAATGTGATCCAGCCTGACCCATTTCTCCTATTTCATTTTTAATATGTTAAAACCTCATTAATTTTGACTCTAACAATTCAGAATGTGATAATTAGACCTGGGCTGGTTTGCCATTTACCTCTGCATTATGGAAAGAGGGATTACTAACCAAATCTGTCCTATTAAAGAAAGGGGGGATGGGCATGTCTAAATTAAGTAAGAAAAGAGCCTCTTTTTAAGAGGTTTTTTAAAATATATAAATGGATGCTGCTAATTACAAATGAGTCTTAATAGCTCATTAAAGCAAGGGCCACGGGACTTCTACTTGAAATGACTTTGTTAGCAATTAGTTCAAGTAATTGTATACTTGAAAAAAATTAAAATCTATTTCTTTAAAAATATATATTCTAATTTATAAATTTTTAACTAATTCAGATTACCTTTTTGTGCAATTCTTCTAATAGAGATTTTACTTTGATAGGACTTGCCAGTTTCTCCTACACGTGGTACAATGGTTTTCAAACATTTTGAGGTTGTAAAAGAAATACGCTGGTTCTCTTTTCATGACCTAGAATCTTCATGCCTCCTGAGGAGCTGCAAGGATTTATGGGCAATGGGGCAAACACATTAATTACGTCCAGTTTGACCACAATTTCTCTTTTCCTTGTGTGCTCTAATTGCTTTCTCTGGTTTCCCATTGACTACAGCTGGCAAACCACTGCCATACTCAATGAGTTTTTAAAAAGTATTTTCAATCTTATTAAATTTTCTCATATGAGATATGACTTTCATAGAGAAAATGTAACAGGTTTGAGATTGGGAATAGTATTTCATAGCAGAAGCACAATTCATAAGTAAAGCTGATGCTGAATGGATCAAAATAGTTTTACAGGATAAATTGTTTCTTTCAA
>JAJPUD010003245.1:0-60208 GCA_023553655.1 Myrmecobius fasciatus | reverse complement strand
AAATTGTTTCTTTCAAGAAACACAGGAATTGTTTGGCACACCTTTGCAGGCAGTAGGATCACTGAAAGAGATAATGGGAATATAGTAAAGGGGTCCAAAATATATAGGGAAAGAGTTACAAGTAAAAATAGCTTTGAACAGGTAAAAACAGGTCAGTTCATAATAGCAAATGAAAGATATTATGCACATTTATTTGTTGTGATAGAATTTATTTTATCAACTACTGCTTGCATTAAGTGGGTCATGAAGAAATATTTGTTGTATCAAGAATAGAGCTAAAATACAATTAAATTCACTGCCTATATTATAGAGGGGTACCAATGAAAGGACTATAGCATAGATAGTTGAATATTTTGAGACAGTTTTATCCATTTCTTAATATCCAAGAAGAATCACAGATTCCTACTCTAGATTAGAAATAAAAATTCAGCCATCCCAATCCCTAGTTGAAGTATGAATCCTTTTTATGAGTAACCTTCCAGCTTCTGTTTAAAAACCCCATTCATGCAGAATCTATTCTTAAAAATCAAAAATAGAAACAATAAGATACATGAATCAAAATATATTTATGAGACAAAATCTGGATAAGAATAAATTCCACTTATTGATCCTAATCCTGCTTTCTTTATCTAACCCTCCCCCATAAGACAGGCTTTCAAATATTTGAAGAAAAAATTGTGTTGAACATTTCTTCCTCTGGCCAATATCACCTGTTCCTTCCATCATTTCTTTTCATGATACAGTTCTAAGTTCTGTCATCATCCTGTTATCATTCTCTAAATATTTTGATGCTTTATATATCTACAAAATTAGTGTATTTTAGCAGCCATCTAATTCAACTCATTCCCCCAAAAGAATGCTCTCCACAATGAGCCCAATAAGTAATCACCTACCTTTGTTTGAAGAGCTCCAAAAAGTAGGCAACTCCTTTTGTGCTGGCATAAAACTGGAAACTATATCTATGTCCATTTACTGAATATGGGTGAATATGTTGTGATGCATATTGTGCTATGAGAAATGAGGAAATAGATCTCCAAATCTAAAAAAAATGTGAAAAGATTTTTATGAACAAATACAGAAGGAAATAAGCAGAACAAGAAAAATATTTATATACATATTATAAAAATGGACAATTCTGAGAACTTTTATAAAATGATAGAGGATAAAATAAGAACAAGTTGAAAGTTTTACACAAAAACAGCAACACTATAAAACAAATAACTTTGAAACCTGATGGTACTATCAATAGAGGGACAATAAGTGCAAAAGAACAAAGATAAAGCATATTATCCATTACATAGAGATGATGAATTTAGGGTGCAAAATTAAACATTATATTTGTTTATAGTGTATGAAAACTATATTTTTATATAGTGAGGAATTTATGAGGAAATTAATTTTGCCTGCCTATGCATTAAAGAATGATAGGGTTAGGGCAGCTAGGTGGCACAGTAGATAGATCACTAGCTCTGAAGTCAGGAGGTCCTGAGTTCAAATATGATCTCAGATAGTTAACACTTCCTAGTTGTGTGACCCTTGGCAAGTCATTTAACCCCAATTGCCTCAGGGGAAAAAAGAATGATGGGGAGAGGGATTGCTACATATATGCATACATTTTCAGATGAAGTCATTCTAGCATTAATTTTACTTAACTTTTTCTTTGTTGCAAGAGACCTCTCAAGAAGTAAAAGGAATATGGAAATATTTGTAATTTTTTTTAAATATACATAAAGAAGACTTTTAAAAATTAAATAAAAAATAGACTGTTTCACTTTTGTATGGCTCTGTTAAAAATATTTTTTTTAATATCAAACCTAACTTTCAATCAGTTCTCTTCATTCTACCCTCCCTCTAACTCTGAGTAAAGTAAGTCTAATACCTCTTCCACCATCTTTCTCACAGGGATCTATCTAAAATGTTTTACCTGGCTAAGACTAACATAATATTTAAATGTGGTTGGCTTCAAGCATAACATACTATCATCTTTCCATTTTAGAAGCCATGTTGCAATGAATGTAACAGAGATCATTTCAAATGTTTTATTTATTTTTTTTTTGGCTGCCACAGCACACTGCTTATTTATCTTGAGCCTGCACACCATTAAACCTTCAAGTATTTTTAAGTTTTTCAGTTGTTACTGAATTTCCTAACCTAAAAATATAAGTTCTCTGATCTAATGATGTTCAAGTTAGTGCTATTAAGGTTTGTGCTGATTCTCACTACCTGATCTGGTTATCATAATAAACTAGAATTGTTATTAAGAGATATTTTGTAAGAAATTTTTAAGGGAGAAAGGAATCTCTGCAAATGACCTGAATTAGAAAAACAAATCCACTAGAAGCTACACTAAAGCTTCATTCATTCCAATATTCCTAAGAGAAGAAACCTCCAGAGGATCAAAGGATTGTATCAGAGGATGTTTCAGAGACTGGATGACTGTATGATATACATGAGTAAGCATGACACCTTTATCATCATTATCCTCTCCAATTTCTAATCAACCTGGTCTTGAGCCTGCAGAAACTGGAACCTCAAAATCCTCTTTTCTCCTTTTCAGTCTCCTACTTTGGCTTTGCTCTGTTATAAATCAAATAACTCATCAGTTGTAAAGCTTTATGGTCTTTATTATTTGTAATTTGAATGACAATTCAAAATGATACCTCACTATACTAGCACATACAACTTAATCAGAAATCATCAAAATGTTCTTATTTATTTATTTATTTTTCTTCTCTTCCTCCTCCTCCTTCTCCTCCTTCTTCTCCTTCTTCTCCTCCTTCTCCTCCTTCCTCTCCTCCTCCTTCTCTTCCTCCTCATCTTACTTCTTCCTCCTTTTCTTCTTTCTCCTACTTCTTCCTTCTCTTCCTTCTTCTTTCAAAATCTCATTGAAAATGTTTTAACTATTAACAGATTTGATCTATTCACAACCATTATTCCAACATTCATTCCCTCCCTCACCACCCAGTCTGTAGATAAACCCAAAGGGAGAATATAAGACCACTTCTGGAATTCAAGGAGATAAAAAATGAGGTGAATTTCTACCAGTAGAGTCTATACAAACAAATGGGTCAGACTTGGGCACAATTTCAAGAAATGATTTGGGCACAATAATAATATTTTTTGTAAGAAATCAGTGATGAATACAAGCTAGCAGGTGGCCTCCAGTGGTGTGATTTGAAAGGCAAATTGATTAAAAGTTTTACAAATTGGACAAGTGGCTGTCATACAGGTTGCCACAGAAAGTGGTGTCTGGAGTAACTCACTGTTCCTTAATTGAATCTGTTATCCCATGTGTGTCACAAAGACCTCCCAGATACACACAAAAACCTTATTATCACAAAAATTATAGCTGATGACAGAAGATTTGAAAAGGAGCAGCTTCTCTCAGATTCAAGGAACCTGCTTAACCTCATACTGCTCTTTCCACTTTACCACAAGTTCATACACAGTGAATAGTTGGTTCAAAATAATGGCATTAAAAGATACATGAGTTTCCAAATAATCTCAAATGATATACAGGTTACTATTCAAAAATTGTATTTTTCCTCTCTGGATGAGAGAGATTATAATTCCTCAAATGGCAGTGTTATAGCATTTCACAACACCCTGTAATTGGAACTCAGCACAAGAAACCTCATAAAGATCTAGTAAGAGGATTTTACCAGATTTTTCTCTCTCAACAGCAAGTTATTTACTTTTATTATTATTTTACAGTTAAAATATATCAAACATCAGTTCAAAGGAAGTCATTTATCTTATACTCCTGTCATTTTCATGCTAATCATAGTGGTTTATGTGGTGTCCACCATATGCCAGGTTTTTTCTGTGCTTGGAAAGTTGCTTAAGCCTGTTTTTAGCAATACTTTAAAATGCTTATTCTATAATTTCCCAATTTTGTTAACAATCCATGTCAATTAGAAAAAGTAACTATAAATGAGTGCATTTTGTTCAATTGTATTCCTACACTACAGTACTCATCCTTTACACAAGTCAGGCACTCTGTTAAGCACTTCACAACTATGTGTTCCTCCCAACAATCCTGAGAGATAGTCGCAAATGTTTTACTATCCCCTTTGTACTACAAGGATTGGTTAGATTCTCTGATTTGCTACCATTACAATATTTTCAACCCAATCAATTTTGATTTGTAGTTAGTGGCAAGCAATTCATGATGACAATTCTAACTTCCCATTATAGCTTCTTTGTTTTACTCTGAGTTACCCAAAGAGCTAAACCAAATCCTTTGAATTTATCAACCTTCTAATCCTTTAGTATGTTTATTTAAACCAGAGCAAAGATATAATCCTTTCTTTATCAATCAATTAATTAATATGTATTTTATGAAACTTATTTTGTAGTAATATTGATTGAGGAAGAAACACATGTAGCAACTATCAAAAGGTACTGCTTTAAAGATTTCCAAAATTTTTTCAAAACTCCAAAACCCTTTAATTTAAAACCCTGAATTTATGCTGTGTCAATACAAACGAGTCCAATTTTTTTTATCCATCTATTCCTTAATTTTTCTTATTTCCTTATGCAACAGTAATCTTTTACTCTTCTATTTAATCAATTTCTCTACTAAACCCTTTTTGGCTTTTTAGTGGGTACAAATGCACAATTCATATCAATTTCTTTAAGGCCTTTTAGGCAATTAGAATTAGCTACAATCACATAGTTTTTTATAAATGATGGGCAAATGGACCTCTAAAACAATCCACTCAGCACCAGCTCCTCATTGTAGGGTGTCACAGATTTCAGTAAGCAGGATGACTTTGAAGAAGAAATCACCTACTTCCTTCTCAAAGTTAACGATGCTAGAAAGGCATTCATTCAGGTATTTTGGCAATATGCAAGGGCATCAGGCAAAGCCCAACCATGGCAAAGGAATGTAATAGGAACTGCACAACTGGAAAACTTTTTAATGGAGATTGTACTTTTCTGAAGGGCTCAAGGTGTAACTTGTCTATTTACTTTAAAATCACTAAATGTTAAGTCCATTTTTTTGGTTTGTTTTTTAAAATAATTCACAAATTCTCCTTTTCCCTATCAAAATTTCAGTATTTTATACCTTTAGAAGACATATGCTCATTTTAATCTGATTTTTTTAATCTGAATATTCTCTACTGGGTGTGCATATACTTAATTTACTTTTATATCTACTTTTATATATAGTCTTGTTTAACTTATTCTTCAATGATTCTTTCCCTAACTTCCTATAGCCTTATTATATAAGTTGAACTTATTTTCACTTATCAATTGGTTTCAACACAAGTTCTACTGTTTTTCTAATTTACCTAAACAATTGATTTAACTGCAGTAGGATCATTAAATTTCACTTACTTTCCAATTTCAAAACAGGTTTTCTTTTTCTGGGGGTACTTTGGAAATCATTTTCAATTTGAGATTCCTAGTCAGGACTTGCTTGGTGCTCTCAGGTCGATTATTTAAAAGAAGTAAACAACAGAAGAGTAAATGAACTCCAATTCTATACATTTTTATTCTTTTCTAAAGATAGTCTAAAATTTCTTTGTTTTGACTTTTAACAACAAAAATTTCTTCCTACAACAAACTTGTCCAACTCTGAGTACAGTTTTATAAGTATATCTTTATACTAAAAATTAAAATCAATTTCACAGATTAATACCCCCAAAACTTCAGATTTAGAGTTTGGCTAGTAGAAACTTCACCAAGCTTAAGCAAATGTGTTAGCTTTTTAAATTCTGAGTTGCAAAATTATTTAAACTCACAATCACAAGATTTTTAATCTAATTTCATCTACGTTGTTTCCTAAGTTTTTTACTTATTTTAACAATTTCCTGAATTCCTATTTCACTGACTCTCTCCTGAACATATCTCATGACTAATAAGACAGTTCTTAAAATGCAAACTTCAACTTCAAATCAATCCCTAGTCATTTAAAGTCACCTTTTAAGGAATAACTGATCTATGATTTTGTTTGTTTGCTTTCATCAAACTTTATAGTGTTTGCCAGTATCCCATAAGTTCATCAAAATATAAAGACATCCAAATTAGAATTGTAGAAAAGAAATAAATTTATTTCTTTCTCACAAATTTTTTCCAATCTTTTTTTTTTACCTTAACTTTCATTTGATTTTTGTATCTGTTTTTCATCTCAGCCATCTCTAATGACTAATATTAGAAAAAAGCTTTCAAAGATTTGTCCTCTTTGAAAGCTTTTTTTTAAAAGTTTACTTTTTATAACCTATTTCTTTTGGTTGGTCGTGCCAAAAGAAAATGCATAGGTAAAACACCAGTTGACTATGAGTTAGCATGAACAAAACAAACTCTTATTTCCCATTTTCTTAAAGATTTTCCTAATTGTATGAATTCCCTTTGTATCTGAAGTAAGGAACCCACTATTCCTAAACTTATTTTCAAACAGAAACACACAGACCATATAAAAAGAAACAACATTAAATTAGGCCTGAACTTTTCCTCTCTAAGAGATTTTGAAGTCAAGATCTTACTTATCTCCTCCTATAAAACTTAGGACTAACTTGTGGCTGGAGGTCCTGCTGCCAGGCTAACATGATTGTTCGGTTTCCTAATTAGGTCTAATGCTTTTAGAATCTTATCAATAAAATATGTAATTTAGTAACAATATAAAATTGCTTTAGGCTAAATTGCCAATTGGGTTCATCCTTTTAAAGCATTTTTGTATTTAGAACAAACCCTCAATAAACAGAAGTATTCTTTGAATTTTTTCCCCTCTAAACTTTTTGCCAATGTATGATCACAGGAAGAAAAGCTAAGAATGATGAAGAGTTTAGCAATATCAATAATTTGTTTGTTCTAAGCTGATTTGGGGAGATTATTCAATAAAATTCTGTGACATTCTAAGTAATCAAAAGTTCTAAACTTTGGCTAAAACAATCCCTAAACTCTTTGTATTCTCAAACCAAACTTTACACAGCTTAATAGTTCTTTCTTTTGTCCTCCCTTGACAGGGAGTCCACCCTTCTCCCAAATGGGATTCTGTAGGATCTATTTCTCTTCTTACACCTGATCCCACCTCTCTTGTGGGTGTCCTGATCAGGAGTAATCCTCTCTAAAGGAACTTGCCCTGAAAGAATTGGACTAGATTAGGGTTATTCTGTCTGAGAAGTTCCCCAACTTAAAGCACTAGAGATAATAACCCCCTTCAATTATGAATCATGGGAAGTAATCTTCTATCCACCTGACTTCAATCTATATGTGGGTCTTTTCTATAATTAACATTGTAATATTCAGGTATTTATTTTAGCCAATATTTCCAATTCTTAATTACTGGGCTTAACTTCTGAGGGCCTAAGAGTGGCTTAAAGGTCTTTTATATGTGAATATTCAGAAAAAAGTATACCTACATTCTTTGAAACCTCCAAAAAATTTAACTCTATCAATGACTTAATCCTAAATATAATTTAATATATTTTAAGATAACTTTTTCCTTTCCACATCTCTGCAAAACTGAAAGGCACTTTCTTCTCAAGTTAGAAGAGGGTGAGATGATTTCCAAGACGGTCACATTGAAGGCTTATTGTTGAGGTAGAAAATCTCTCCCCTAAGGTGATAAGGGAGGTCTTTGAATTATTGTTCCCTCAAGATGATATTAGAGCACACAGTGGAGAATCACTCCCCCAGGTCCTACCTATCCAGCAACTAGTGGAAGATGGGTTCCTCATCCCACAGTCACTAAAAATTCCCCTTCAACTCATTTAAGAGATTTCTCTACTGGTGACAAAAATGATTTAATTACTCCTTGTAAAAAAGAATTTAAAGGCAAAAAGATCTATTTTACTTTTGCCAACAGGAAATTCTATCTAGGTGATTGGATAACTGAAAATGAGGAACTAGCAGTTCCCCTGAAGTGCACTTCCTTTTCGGATTCCTTGTAGGTAGGGAATGGACAAAAGAACCTGAGGTCCATGCACTGCTATCCTATGTCAGGATGCCATTATTATGTGGAATAAAATTGTCCAAATGACAATAAAAGTGAGGCAGAACTCTGAGCCAATTGTGCTTTATTAAAGGGAACATGGCCCCCTCCATTGAAGTAGACCTTAGAACTTCTTCATGATCTGAGATGCTCCCTTCTTCAAGGGCCTTTTATTTATAAAGCTTGTTACCTAAATATGCAAAAGAGGCAAGGTGAAATACAAAATCTTATCGGTTGATAGACCTTGCTCTTGAGGGATAGGGAAGGAAGGAGGTAGATGGTGGGAGATAAATGAAGGTTGGGACACCTTCATTCACTAAGTGGTCATAAGATGGAAGGGCTCCTCTAGGTTAGACAGATAATACAAGCTATCCATGTACTCTAAGAACGTATCTGAGGGGATTTCCATAATCATGTCATTATTCATGATTAGTTTGGTCATGGAATTTAAGCAAAATAGCATGGAGTTTTGCTTTTTTTGTTTGTTTGTTTTTAAATTAAAGCTTTTTATTTACAGAACATGAGTAATTTTTCCACATTGACCTTTGCAAAAAAAAAAAAATTTTGGTTCCAAATCTTTCCCCTCCTTCCCCCCACCCCCACCCCTAGATGACAGGTAGTCTAATACATGCTAAATATGTTAAATTATATGACAAATCCAATATATGTATACATATATATATAGTTATCTTACTGCACAAGAAAAATCAGATCTAGAAAGAGAAAAAAAAAAACAACCTAAGAAGGAAAACAAAATGTAAGCAAACATTCACAGAAAGTGTTAAAATGTTGTGGTCTACATTCAATTCCCACAGGCCTCTGTCTGGATGTATATGACTATCTTCTTCGCTGAACAATAGGAACTGGTTAGAATCACCTCATTGTTGGAGAACCATGTCCATCAGAATTGATCATTGTATAGTCTTCTTGCTGTGTATAATGTTCTCCTGGTTCTGCTGATTTCACTTAGCATCAGTTCATGCAAGTCTCTCCAGGCCTTTCTGAAATCATCTTATTGGCCGTTTCTTACAGAACAATAATATTCCATAATATTCATATACCATAATTTATTCAGCCACTCTCCAATTGATGAGCATTCTTTCAGTTTCCAGTTTCTTGCCACTACAAAAAGGGCTGCCACAAACATTTTTGCACATGTAGGTCCCTTTCCCTCCTTTAAGATCTCTTTGGGATATAGGCCCAGTAGAAACACTTCTGGGTCAAAGTGTATGCACAATTTGATAACTCTTTGAGCATAGTTCCAGATCGCTCTCCAGAATGGTTGGATCCGTTCACAGTTCCACCAACAATGTATCAGTGTCCCAGTTTAGGATGGAGTTATTTTTAACAGCATTCTTGTGGTTGTACAAGTAAACTCCATGACTGATAAAAAGTAATGGAAAATACGCTACAGTTTGAAACCTATTACAGGGCCCTTTCATTAAAATGTAATCTAGTAAGAAAATACATCACTCAATTAATAAGAATGTATTGTTATTACTATGTGCTAGATAATGAACTAGATATTATGGATCCAAAGAAGCAGCAAAAATAGTACCTGCCCTTGAGATGCTTACACTCTAATGGGAGAAATAGATAGATAGGTAGATAAATTAGATAGATAGATAGATAGATAGATAGATAGATAGATAGATAGATAGATAGACAGACAGACATATAGATAGATAGATGAAGAGATACAGGTTTATGCATAAAAATACATACAAGATAGAAACAATGCTATGAACTAGGGAAATTGAGAAAGGACTTTGCAGAAGGTCGAGTTTAAGTTGAGTCTATAAGGAACATAGGGATTCCAAGAAGCAGAGGGAAAGAGGAGAAGCATTTTAGACATGGGCAGTTGTCAGTACGAAGTAGATAAAAGATGGCATACCATATTCAAGGTGTGTCATATAGGCTATAAAGTCTAAATAATAGACTTTGTAGAGGAGAGTAATGTGTAAGAGGACAGGAAGGAAGAAAACAAATATTTATTAAGTAGCTATTATATGTCAAGCACTATGCTACACATTTTAATATTTTATCTGATCCTTATTTTACAGTTGAGGAAACTCAGGCAGACAGAGGTTGTGCAGGGTCAGTAAGGGAGTATCTGAAGCCAGATCTGAAATTAGGTCTTCTTGATTCTAGATTGAGCACTATATCATTTAGATGCCTCTAGATAAAAATGGTACATATTGTGAAAAAAATTTAGTGACAAGCAGAAGAGTTTTTTTATTTGATCCTAAAGGTAATTGATATCTGAATACTTAACCTAAATACCTAAAAATGTTGAAGCCCAAAGGTAATTTGATACCTAAAGGTAAAAGAGAGAATATGTTGAGTAGTAATGTGACAAAATTTTCCTGCTCTTTAGAAAAAAATAACTTTGGTAGTTCCATGGAAGATGTGATGGAGTCATGAAAGAGTTGAGTTAGGGAGATCAATTAGGAGACTACTGCAATAATTCAAGTGAGATGTGATTTGGGCTGAATTACTCAGGTTATATGCAGTGCAATGCTGACAAATGTTTAGCTCTCTGATAGAAAATATATGCATGACATATCTAAAAGTATTTCATTTACATTATTAAAATTTTCTCCTACTTAAGTATAGACAATAAATAAAACAAACAAAAAAAAGTTCTGATTTGTACTATTTGGGAACACTGAAAATTTAACAATTTAATTTAAATTTAGCACTGAAAAACTGGTCTGAGTTAGCTCTAACATATTTCAGGTTATGTTCATTGGTGTCAAATTCAAATAGAAATGGATCCCTGCTGCTACTTATAACTTATTAATAACTATTAACTTAGAAAAACACAAATTAACATTTTGTTGTATTATGTTTTTTTAAATAATTTTATTAAGCATTTCTCAATTACATTTTAATCTGGTTTGGTCACATTGGGGAGTTTTACTAGCCCCAAGTTTGACATCATGTGTATATGGATATAAATAGACATTTCTAAGATATGTTGTGAAGAAAAAAAAGACCTGCCAAATGAAGAAGAAAAGTCAAGAAAGATAAGGATGGGGGGAGGCCATTAGATTTCACAATATAATAAACATTGGTCATTTTGGAGAAATTAATTATTAGTTGAATGATAAGGGCAAAAAGGCTTATTGCAGAGGACAATAATATCATTTGAATCATTGAATATGAAAACAGAGAGATGGGGAGAAAGAAAAGGGAGGTATCAGAGAAAGATTCATGACTGAATCTTTCAGTAAACCAATGATTCTGTAACATAGAAATTATGAAGGAGTATATTTGGATTTTAAGAGACAGTGTATGACTCCATGGAGATAACTGATGGCATCTCAAGTACAAAAAATGTTAGTAGATCAGCTTGACTAAAATATAAAATATGAAATAGAGCATGAAATAAATTTGAAAAGGTAGATTGCAGTCATATTGTTGAAGGCTGAGAAGTTTCTATTTTATCCTACAGGCAAAAAGAAGCCACAAAATAGACACTGAGGCCTGGAGAGGTTAAGTGATTTACATGAGCTCACAGGGATCATATTATTCCTAGTATTATTCCTAGTATTCAACCATGATCTTGACAAGCTATGATGGGAACTGTGGCAGGCTACTCTCTTGGGTATTCTCCACCGAAGACATCTTGAGTGAAGTGATATTATCTGCTTATAATCCTATCCAATGCTTATTGAAAACCATTTTGTATATTTCATATTCATAGAATGCTAAAATATAGATGCTAACTGTATACACCACTGCCATAGTTGATTCTAAATCCACATCCCAAATGATAATTAAAATCACAAAAACATTAATGTTAGGAAATAGAAAAGGTGATAAATATAGCTAATTTCTTGGTCTATTTTTTACCTACCCTTCTCATTCTCTTTTTGTTTTTTGGAATTTCCCTAACTTAGGAAACAATTCATGGAATGGAATAAAAATTTGTATCTCTCAAGTTTTTCGGGGAGAAAAAATTAGTATTCTTAAAATAGTAGCACTTTTAAGTAGACTTTCTAGTAAACACTCAAACAAGGGGATTGATTCTTATTCATCTCAGCTAGTAGGAGAAGAGTACTCATCTTAAATCTTGCACAATTACAAGTTTCTATTCTTCTTTACTTTCAGATTATGATATTCATCTTCTTACCCTACTCCTTTAGAAACTTCTTTTTGCCTACTATAATTCTTTTTGAATTTTAGTTTGTAGTTTCTAGCCCACATTTTTGAAAATAATAGAAAAAAATTTAAATGGTTCATAATTCTCAGGCTGTTTTCCCATAAAGCTAAAGTATTTTTAGGAGCATAGAGTAGCATGACATTGCCTTTTTCAAAACAACCTAGAAATGGTTAGTCTGTCCAGCTAATAAAGAGTTGAAAAGGCTCTTTCATTTCCTAAAGGTACAAATGATCTCCATGAAGAAACAGAGCATAGTGTACCATCTCATTCCCCAGTGTGTTTAAGGTTTACTCTTCACTAGTATCACCCAAAGGGATATATAAAGGAGAGTGATTTCAAATAGACTTCTGCAGTAGAGATCCATTGTCTCAGTCAAGGATCTGAGGGAGATGAATGATCTGGGCTAGGGCAGGCAACATAAAGGCATGTTTTTCCCCCCTTTTTGAACTTTGGAACCATTTAAATGGAAGAAAAAAAATAACCTTAATGTGTAGAAAAAAGAAAGTAGTCCTTAGTGGAACTAGACTTGGCAATTTCAAACCTGTAAAAAGAATCACAGTCCCCAATAACATCAACATGTTTAATTCCTAGGTATTCTGGATAGTATAATTTTTTTTTTACTTCTAAGTTTGCACTAAAATAATTGGTTTACCTAATATAATTTTTCTTTGCGTCACTTTTCTTACTTTGTATAGTATTTGTTATCTGTACCTAAACTGAAGATTCCTTTTTAAAAAATTTTGTTATTTGTTAGTTTGATTTCTAATAATTTCTAATATTTCTAATAATATGTTTCAATGCATGTACAAAGACAGAGTAGTGCTTGATATCATCAAAGGATAACTTCAGTAGCAGAGAAAAACTAGCAGTGTTTTTTTTAATTTTTTTCTAGTAAATTTATTTATTTTAATACACATTGCTTTATGAATCATGTTGGGAGAGAAAAATCAGAGCAAAAGGGAAAAACTTTGGGACATATTAAAAAAAAAAACAGAAAAAAAAAGTGAACATAGCATGTATTGATTTACATTCAATTTCCAAAGTTTTGCTTTTTTTTTTTCCTAGATGCAGATAGCATTTTCTATCCAAAGTCTATTGGGAATGCTTTGGATCACTGAACCACTAAGAAGAACCAAGTATTTCATAGCTGATTATCACAAATTCTTCTGTTACTGTGTACAGTGTTTTCCTGGTTCTGCTTGTTGCTCTCAGCATCAGACTATATAAATCTTTCCAGACCTTTGTGAAATCAACTTGTTAATCATTTTTAATAGAACAATAATATTCCCTTATCTTCATATACCACGACTTGTTCAGCCATTCCACAACTGATGGACATCTACTCATTTTCCAATTCTTTGCTACCACAAAAAGCAGCTACAAACATTTGTGCACATGTGGGTCTTTTCCCCCCCTTTAAGATTTCCTTAGAATACAGACACAATAATAGCACTGACAATGCTTTAAAAAAAAAAGCAATAGGCTTCTATCATTAGCTTCACTATTGATACTCTTAATAAGAGAAATAAAAATACTAATAATAACAAACTGCATTTCCATAGCACCTTCCTTTTGGAGAATTTATAACTTGTGCATGCTCTATTCATGATTATATTCTCTGATTAATTTTCATATATCAAGACCCACATTATTCCTTTGAAATATATAATAAGTACAGAATAATAGGAACTTAAGATCTAAAAAGGACCACTGTTGACCAGTCATTTCATTTGTGTCCTAATCTTTGTGACCCTATTTTGGGATTTTCTTAGGAAAAACACTGAAGTGATTTCCCACTTCTTTCTTCAGTTCATTTTTACAGATAAAGAAACTGATGCATAGTTAATTTGATTAGAAAAAGGAAAGAGGAAAATCAAATTGTTAGTCTCAAAAATGATAAGGGAGAACTTTCCTCCAATGAAGAGGAGTAATAATTAAATTAAAAATTAAAGTAAAAATTAAATTAAAAATTAAAGAGTAATAATTAGGAGTTTCTTTGCCCAACTTTATGCCAATAAATTTAATAATGTAAATGAAATGGAGGAATATCTACAAAAATATAGATTGCCTAGGTTAACAGAAGAGGAAATAAATTATTTAAATAGCCCCATTTTGGAAAAAGAAATAGAACAAGCTATTAATCAACTCCCTAAGAAAAAATCTCCAGGGCCAGTTGGATTTACATGTGAATTCTATCAAACATTCAAAGAACAATTAATCCCAATACTATTAAACTATTTGAAAAAATAGGGAAAGGTGTACAACCAAATTCCTTCTATGACACAGATATGGTGCTGATAGCTAAACCAGGTAGGGAGAAAACTGAGAAAGAAAACTATTGACTCATTTCCCTAATGAATATTGATGCAAAAATTTTATATAAGATTTTAGCAATGAGATTACAAAAAATTATCCCCAGGATAATACACCATGACCAAGTAGGATTTATACCAGGAATGCAGGGCTGGTTCAATATTAGGAAAACTATTAGCATAATCAATTATATTAATAACCAAATTAATAAAAACCATATGATTATCTCAATAGATGCAGAAAAAGCCTTTGATAAAATCCAACACCCATTCCTATTAAAAACACTGGAGAGTATAGGAATAAATGGGCTTTTCCTTAAAATGATTAGTAGTATCTACTTAAAACCTTCAGCAAGCATCATATGTAATGGAGTCAAACTAGAATCATTCCCAATGAGATCAGGAGTGAAACAAGGCTGCCCACTGTCACCGTTATTATTTAATGTTGTCTTAGAAATGTTAGCTTTGGCAGTAAGAGAAGAAAAAGAGATTAAAGGAATTAGAGTAGGTAATGAGGAAACCAAATTATCACTCTTTGCAGATGACGTGATGATATACGTAGAGAACCCAACTCTCTAAACTAAAGACTCAACTAAAAAACTACTAGAAACAATTCACAACTTTAGCAAAGTTGCAGGATACAAAATAAATCCACATAAATCATCAGCATTTTTATATATTACCAATAAAGTTCAGCAGCAAGAGATACAAAAAGAAATTCCATTAAAAATAATGGATGATAGCATAAAATATTTGGGAATCTATCTGCCAAGAAAAAGTCAGAAACTATACAAACTAAACTACAAAACACTTTCCACACACAAAAAAAATCAGACCTAGTCAATTGGAAAAACATAAAATGCTCATGGGTAGGCTGAGCAAATATAATAAAAATGACAATACTACCCAAAAGAATTTATTTATTTAGTGCCATACCAATCAAACTCCCAAGAAATTATCTTACAGATCTAGAAAAAATAATAGCAAAATTCATTTGGAAGAACAAAAGGTCAAGAGTTTCAAGAGAATTAATGAAACAAAAGGCTGATGATGGTGGACTTGCTGTACCAGATCTAAAACTATATTACAAAGCAGCGGTCATCAAAACCATTTGGTACTGGCTAAGAAATAGAGTAGTCGATCAGTGGCATAGGATAGCATATCAGGACAATCTAGGCAATAACCTTAACAATCTAGTATTTGATAAACCCAAAGACCCCAGCTTCTGGGATAAATACTCACTATTTGACAAAAACTGCTGGGAAAATTGGAAACTAGTGTGGAAGAAATTAGGCTTGACCCACATCTAACACCACATACCAAGATAAGATCTAAATGGGTTCATGATCTGAATGTAAAGAGTGATATTATAAGTAAATTAGAGGAACGTAATATAGTTTACCTCTCAGACCTATAGAGATGGAATAAATTTATGTCCAAAGAAGAACTGGAACTCTTAATTGAAAACCAGATAGATAACTTTGACTATATTAAGTTAAAAAGTTTTTGTACAAACAAAACCAATGCAGTCAAGATTAGGAGAGAAGCAATAAATTGGGAAATCATCTTTACAATTAAGGGTTCTGATAAAGGTCTCATCTCTAAAATATATAGAGAATTGTCTCATATTTATAAGAATTTAAGCCATTCTCCAGTCGATAAATGGTCAAAGGATATGAACAGACAATTTTCAGAGGATGAAATTAAAACTATTTGTAGTCATATGAAAAGGTGCTCCAAATCACTATTGATCAGAGAAATGCAAATTAAGACAACCCTGAGGTACCACTGCACACCTGTCAGATTGGCTAAAATGACAGGAAAAGATAATGATGAACATTGGAGGAAATGTGGGAAGGCTGGGACACTGATGCATTGTTGGTGGAGCTGTGAATGGATACAGCCATTCCGGAGAGCAATTTGGAGCTATGCTCAAAAAGTTATCAAACTGTGCATACCCTTTGCCCCAGCAACATTTGTATTGGGCTTATATCCCAAAGAAATCATAAAGGAAGGAAAGGGCCCCACATGTGCAAGAATGTTTGTGGCAGCTCTTTTTGTAGTGGCTAGAAACTGGAAACTGAATAGATGCCCTTTCAATTGGAGAATGGCTGAATAAATTATGGTATATGAATATTATGGAATATTATTGTTCTGTAAGAAACGACCAGCAGAACGATTTCAGAGAGGCCTGGAGAGACTTGCATGAACTGATGCTGAGTGAAATAAGCAGAACTAGGAGATCATTATATACAGCAACAACAATACTATATGATGATCAATTCTGATGGACATGGCTCTCTTCGACAATGAAATGTTTCAAACCACTTCCAATTGTTCACTGTAGAAAATCATATACACCCAGAGAGAGGGATGTGAAATGTGGATCACAACATAACATTCTCATACTCTCAATTGATGTTTGCTTACATTGTGTTTCCTTTCTCTGATATGTCTTCCGTGTAGATATGTTTTTTCTTGCACAACAATGATAGGTGGGGAGATATGTATACATATATTAGATTTGTCAAGTATTTTAACATAATTAACATGTAGTGAATATCCTGCCATCTAGGGGAGGGGTGGGGAGTTGGGGGAAAAAAATCTGTAACAGAAAGCTATGTAAGAGTTAATGTTGAGGAATTACCCATACATATGTTTTGCAAATAAAATTAAAAAAAAAAAGAAACTGATGCAAACAGAGTTGAGTAACTTGCTCAGCTTCACACAGTCAGAATTGAGCTCCCAAAGGTTCATCTTCCTGATTTTAGGTCTAGAATTCTAGCTATTATGCCAACTAATTCTCATCATTTATAAATGAGAAAACTGAAGGAGAGAGTGGTTAAGTGACTTTCATACAGATACTGTCAGAGTCAATATCAGAACTCAACTTTTTTCACTTTTAACCTATAAACCATATTGCTTCTGTTTCTTCAATTATAAAACAAAGAGATTAGGTGTGATGTATTGTAAAATCCCTTCCACCCCTAAATCTATGATCATCTGGTCCAACAAAAGAATAGTGAAGCTAGAAGAAATCATCATTAAGAAATCAACTTGTAGGCAGGGTACAGTGACAAATCCATGTAATCCCTATTGTTGGAGAGGCTGAGAGTAGAGCTTCACTTGAGCTTAGAAATTCTGAGCTACCAGAATAAAGTTAATTGCTTTATGTCTCCACTAAGTCTACTAACAATATGGTGAACACCTGGAATCCCATGCTAACAAATTTCTTTAAGAGGGAACCCACCTAGGGAGAAAACAAATAGGATAAAAGTTTCCATACTGATTAGTAGTAGGGTTAGGTCAGTGAGTGGCCACTGCATTTCCTGCCCAGGCATGTTAGCAAACCCAGAAAAAAGAAAAAGAAAAAGCCATATTACCTTGGCCATAGCAAAAATGTCTAAGAAAAATGATTGCTGGGTCAAAGAGTATGCACAGTTTGATAACTTTTTGAGCATAGTTCCAAATTGCTGCATCAGTGTCAATTTGGAACTATGCTCAAAAAGTTATCAAACTGTGCATACCCTTTGACCCAGCAGCATTTCTATTGGGCTTATATCCCAAAGAAATCATAAAGGAAGGAAAGGGCCCCACATGTGCAAGAATGTTTGTGGCAGCCCTTTTTGTAGTGCCTAGAAACTGGAAACTGAATAGATGCCCTTCAATTGGAGAATGGCTGAATAAATTATGGTATATGAATGTTATGGAATATTATTGTTCTGTAAGAAATGACCACCAGGACGATTTCAGAGAGGCTTGGAGAGACCCGCACGAACTGATGCTGAGCAAAATGAGCAGAACCAGGAGATCATTATACACAGCAACAACAATACTATATGGCGATCAATTCTGATGGACATGGCTCTCTTCAACAATGAAATGTTTCAAACCACCTCCAATTGTTCACTCAAGAAAGCCATATACACCCAGAGAGAGGGATGTGAAATGTGGACCACAACATAACATCTCATACTCTTGATTGATGTTTGCTTACATTGTGTTTCCTTTATCTGATATGTCTTTTATGTAAATATGATTTTTCTTGCACAACAATGATAAGTTTGGAAATATGTATACATATATTTGATTTGCCAAGTATTTTAACATAATTAACATGTAGTAGATAACCTGCCATCTAGGGGAGAGGTGGGGAGCTGGGGGGAAAAATCTGTAACAGAAAGCTATGTAAGGGTTAATGTTGAAGAATTACCCATACATATGTTTTGCAAATAAAATAAAATTTAAAAATAAAGAAAAATGATTGCCAATCTCATGTATTTTTTTTCATTGCCAGTTAAGCTCAGTTTTGTTTGTTTTGTTTTGAGAACATTGTGCTAATCAAGTGAACATTCTAATTTTTGATCCCCAAATGGATTGGCTAGTTTTATTTTCTTCCTTAACATTCTTTACTCTGATAGGATGAATCACAAATTTTGGCCACTGGTCAAAAAATTCTGGTTTGCTCAGATCAAAGTTTTTAGAAAAACAATCCAATGCTCTAGTGATAGCATGCTGATGCCATCATTTTTCTATGCAAAAGAAAAAATGAGAAAGATTACAAGTACTAAAGATTAGATAGTCTCCTCGAGGGCCCCTGGAGTGCTATATAAAGCTAAGCTAATTATTATTATAATTACTGTCAAGAAATCAAAAAGTTATTTTTATTATGATAGCCCCACAATGCCTAAACTACCAGCTGACAAGCATAAATTAAATGTTTCCTTCACAAACAAGCTTGGTTAGCTTCTTCCACTGAATTATTGAGTTGACAAGCTGTTTGCAAGTCAAAAATACAAGCTGTATCTCCAACCTCCTCACCACCAGGTAGGTCTGTTTATTCAGTACTTGATAGAAATAAAGCTACTCAGTATCTAAGTAGTTAAAGGCTATAAGTTATAAGTAGTCATAAGAAAAGTTTCAGAACTTCCTCTATAGAATTTTATCTTGATCCAAAATTTAGTGCTTTATAGAAAACTATCCTTACAATAATCCTTGAAGTATTTATATAGGAAGGACAGTAACTGCTTCTGGAAGTAACAATGACAATAGGTCACCCACTTTATCCAGTTCCTTCATGTATTGATTGATGGGACAATTTTTATCAACCCAACTAGCAAATAGCAAGTGTGATTTTAGGGAATAATCATTTAAGCAGAATCAAAGGAAGTCAAAGGATAGATAATATGCCTAAGAACTCCTTAAATAGATTATTTCCAATTCCAAATTACACACACACACACACACACACTGGGATATCTCTTGGAGATATGATTTAAAAGAGCTAATAGAACCTTTCTACTATGGAGATAAAAACGCATAATAGCTCAAGACCAGTACAATAAAGATGAATACAGAGAATAGCCTAGGGTCAATATATGGCAATACAGCAGAGAAAAACTCAGTAAAGCATTCTACAACTCAATGATAATACCAAACCAGTAATATGTATATATATATATATATATACATAATATCTATATACATGTGTTAAATATATTTATTATTATTACATTATACACATATTCACATTTGTGTCTTTTCTCAGATTTTCTGAAAAGGTACAGTCATCATACATATCCCTTCTTTCTCCAGCAGTGTAGTAATCTGCAGAAAAGCATTGTTGTTGTTCATTATATTCAGTTGTATATTTGTCTCTTCATGACCCAATGGGTCATATTTTGATGACCTTGGCAAAGAAAGCAGAATAGTTTGCTATTTCCTTCTCCAGTGAATGAAAGTAAACAGAAGTACAACAAAATACCCAAAGTCATATAACTAGTGTCTGAAGCCAGATTTGAACTTAGGTCTTCCTAACTCCAGGATCATCCATTTAGCAATTTGTGAGAGAATATCTTCCTCTATAAGTAAGTAATAGAATTTTTTATCATGTTTTTTCACATTGTTTTACTAAATATCATTTGCTTTTACAAAATATTACTCCTGGTTGAGCTGTAAAATAAATATCAGTGGGGGCTCACAAATTATACTTTGAATAAAGTTGACCCAAAGCATGAAAAAAACCTGAGATAACTTTTTAAAGGATTCATGTGGGAAGGAAAGCCCTAGGCAACACTGAAAAATGTTATTTAATCATGACAAACTCTCTCTGCTATAAAATAATGTCAACTCCTATTATATGAATAAAATAATAATCTATATTACAGACATAACACTCGAGTTTGGTAAGAACCAGATTAAAATGTAAAATGGGAATTATTTAACAATATAAATAAAAATGTAATAGGGCATAGATAGTTACTATGAGTTTTTCTAAGTTAATATGTAGTCACAGAAATCCTTATTTATGGTTTAGTGACTCCCATTTTTATTTGACTTTGTCACCA
Organism: Myrmecobius fasciatus; assembly: GCA_023553655.1. Taxonomy (NCBI): domain Eukaryota; kingdom Metazoa; phylum Chordata; class Mammalia; order Dasyuromorphia; family Myrmecobiidae; genus Myrmecobius; species Myrmecobius fasciatus. The sequence continues at coordinate 39,442 of JAJPUD010003245.1, read as the reverse complement.
TTACTATATATCAGGGTTCTTAAACTTTTTTTCACTAATGACCCCTTTTAATCTAAGAAATTTTTACAAAAACCTAAGTATATAAATATATAAAATAGGTATACATTTCCTTTATATGACTCTGTTTCTCAAAAAAGTAGCAGATTAAATTCCTAAGCAGCTAAGATGCTTAACCTGGAGCCCACTAACATGTTTTTTTTAATATTTTAATAATTATATTTTATTATAAATTATTTCCTTTGTAATCTTGTTAATTCTATTTTATACATTTAAAACATAATTCTAGAAAGGGTCTGTCTATAGTCTTTACCAAATGGTCAAAAGATATCATGACATTAAAAAGATTAATAGCCGGGGCAGCTAGGTGGCACAGTGGATAGAGCAGAGCACCAGGCCTGAAGTCAGGAGGACCTGAGTTCAAATCTGGTCTCAGACACGTAACAGCTGTGTGACCCTGGGCAAGTCACTTAACCCCAATTGCCTCAGTAAAAAAGCAAAAAAAAAAAAAAAAGATTAATAGCCCCTACTGACCAGGAGAGTGTACATTTCAATAGAAATTAAAACCATAAGTTAAAAATTATGTTAATGGAACAGACATATGAATTAAAATAATAATAACTGTAATCACTGATGCAAATGAACTTCAGAGCCTTTTATGATAGGTTTTGATAGGGCAGAGAAAGGAATAAGAAAGGATAACTGGACATGTAAAGTGATGAAGATAAGTAATATAAAGGCAAAAACAAAGTTGATCTCTTCACAATTGTCTAGGCATGGTCTCATAAAGGCTAACAATTACTGATTGTAAAATTACTTTTGAGCATATCTAGCTAGCTAGCTATCATGTCAAAGTTTCTTTCTTCCTTTTGTGTGTGTGAGAGAGGTTTTATTTTATTAACTCTGATGAATTATACTCACCTAGCAGTCTACTATAAATCTAAGCAATTCCCCCACCATATTGGTACCAAGCCTTTCAATAGCTAGTTCAATACCAATTCCATACCAAACGTGTCTTTGTCATTCATTCTACATCCCTAGAAATCTTACCTGCTGAATTCAATCCTATTTTAAGACATTATTTCTAAATATTTTATACTTCATTTAATTGTCCATAGTATTAACAATTGGGAATCATCACAGTTCATGTTCAATATAGCCTAAGTTTTACAAAGTACTCACTTCACAACATCCCTATAAGGAAGGGAGTTCATGTCTTCTCATTTCAATTTTAAAGCTGAAGAAATTGAAGTTCAAACAGTTCCAAAGATTATTCAAGATCACATAGCTAATAAGAATCAGAGTCTTGATTATAACTCAGGACAACTCAGTTCAAGTTTGAGGCTTTTTCTAATCTTCCATATTGCCTTATATGCAATTCCAACATCAGAAGATTTAAAAGAATCTGCCACATAAGTCATTTAATTAGAATTTGGTGCTAAAAATATAGAGGTTTTAACTGTGATTCCCAACTAGACCAGTTAGTATGATCCTTTTTCCTTAGTTAACATGCCCCCTCTTTACTATCAGGAAGTTCTTGTGCCTAAACTAAATATAGCTTCCTATGATTTAAGGTTATTTCCTTCAGGCTCCTGTGGAGATGAAGAACTGATCAAGGCCTCTTTATGATAACCATTCATATACTTAAAGCAATTTTAAAAATTGTTCCCCAGCCTCATCTTCTGGAAGACTGAGTTGTTTCATTTCCTTTCATCTTTACTCAAATTATCTATTTTCCATCCCTTTCATAATTTTGCAGAACTACTCTAGATTCTCTTTAATTTCTATATAGTGTCCTTAAAAATGGAGAAATCAAAACTGGGCACAGTTCTCACATAAGGGTCTGCCTGATACCAAGCATACTGCAGGAATCATTTCCCACAGCCTTCATGCTGTTGCTTTTAATACACTCTAGAATCAGGTTAACTTTCTAAAACTAGCCTTGTAGCCACCCACATCCAGTCATTTGCCAAGTCCTGTCAATCCTGCCTCTGAAATATCTCTGGAATCTATCTCCTCCATCCTGTCCTCTCCCACTATCATCACTCTGGCAATTCTACATTTGTTAAGAATATACTATACTGCTATAAGGGGTAGGGAAGATACAATGCTTAGATGAAACCCAGCTCTCTTGGGTTTTCTTGGCAAAGACACTGGAGTGGTTTGCCATTTCCTTCTCCAGCTCATTTTACAGATGGGGAAACTGTGGCAAACAGGGTTAAGTGACTTTCCCAGGGTCTCACAGCTAGTAAGTATGTGAGGCTGGATTTGAACTCAGGAAGATAAGTCTTCCTGACTCCAGGCTCAGCACTTTGCACTATGGTGCCATCCAACTGCTCCATTTATGTACATACACATGTATGTATGTATATAGAGAGAGGGACATATATACACAAACATATATGTGTGTATGTATATACATGAGGCTATACATATGTGTGCCTGTGTGTACTATTAAACATATACATACTTATATATGTACACACACACATACACTTTTCTAAATAGGCAGATGGTACTCTGAAGGGAGCTGGCTCCTTGCAATATCCATATCCAAAACTACTATTCACTCTAATAGCCTCATGCTTCTGTTCTTTTTTCTTGCTAACAGCCTAATCCCCTTTCCCATATAAAGTGGGATGGGAGGGGGAAATATAGGCCACAAATGAAAGAAGTCAGAAAAAGGGAAGAAAAACAAGAAACAAACTTAACAGTCTTCATAATTGTACTTATATCTCCTTTTCATAGAATTTTTGAGTGGATCAATGAGTCATTTAGCCAGCATTTACAAAGCACTTTCTATGTATTTGGCCCTGTGCTAAAAGCAAAGACCATACAATTTCTGTTTCTACTTTTAATTGTTCAAGTGTAGAAATCAAGGACATATAATAATAATGATAACACTTTAAGGTTTGCAAAACAATCTCAATCCATCCTTACAACATTGAAAAGGAGATGCTATTATGACCTCCATTTTACAGATGAGGAAACCAAGGCTGAGATAATTTTAATTGTTTATGTGACTTGCCCAGGGTTCTACTGCTAGATGACCTAATATTCCAGAAATCATTTCCTAGCCTCTCATCTCTGTGTCATATGATAGCAGTATAGAACCTTAGAAATCATCTGATTCAAAATCCTTATTTTTCAAATGAGTAAAATTGAGCCCTAGAGAAGCAGATTATCTAAGACTATACAAGTAGTATGTAATGGAGCTGGCCTTCAAATTTCCAACCCCATGTTTCTTCTATACCCATGTTTTTTTTTTTCCTCCTGACCCACAATTTGCTTTTACAAGTTTTCTAGGCACAAATATCGTTAGAACAAATTATACTGGGGCTATTTTTCCCAACAAATTTAAGACATTCTTTGCCTTAATTCCTCTCCTAATGAAGATGTTGATCACATGGACAAGAAATATAAACCCCAGAAGCTTCTCTCCTGACTGGCAGATCTATTTTCAAGGAAAGGTTGAAATACTCAGGCCAGTTAGTTGCCTCTACCTGCTCTATTATTAATGGACTTTGCATGTGGGCCTGTCAACCAGTGAAAGGCAATTATAGGGATGGGGTTACATCCAGAGCCCTAGGATTTGTTCCTCAAAAATAATAACTAGAATCAGGTATCATCTCCACCTGAAAGCATGTATGTATATGTTGTCAACAGCATGTGACCTTGGTCATTGAATTTGTCCACTCTCCCAGCAAAGGCAGCTACATTAGAGATGACAGTTCTAATTCCTTAGGTGGAAGTAGAATGGGATGGTAGGATAGTTATTGTGACATTTCAGTTACTTAGAAGAGACCCAGACTGAAGATCTAGTATCACTGGAGATGTTTTGTTTTGTTTTGTTTTGTTTTGTTTTGTTTTGTTTTTATTTCTTCCTAGCACACTTGCACCTCAGGTAGCTGCATCCAAGTAATCAGATTATGGTCACAAAGACACACTAGCTTACTTCAAGAATGGATAAGTGACAGGAATTGGGGATATACTACTCAATAGGCCAAAATCCATCCAAATTTATCTCTATTTTATTTTTAATTTATTTATTTATTTTGCTAAGGCAATTGGGGTTATGTGACTTGCCCAGGGTCACACAGCTAGGAAGTATTAAGTGTCTGAAACCAGATTTGAACTCAGGTCCTCCTGACTTCAGGGCTGGTGCTCTATCCACTGTGCTACCTAGCTGCTCCAAAATTTATCTTTTTGGACCCCCAAAAAGTATTTATTTAGTAAATAGGACAAAAAATTAGTTATTCCTACTTTCTGCCTGAAAACTGTGGGATGTTCCCAGATAAAATAAGGAAATACTCCTAAGCACCAATGAAATATCAATCAACTTAACTGTTATAATTGATACTTCTTTAAATATAAACTTTATGTTTTATACTTTAAATATGTTCTTCATAGTTTTCTATCCTATGTACTGTGCCTGACCTTTTAAAATGTTTTTGAGCCTATTGATTACAACCAATTGTTCCTATTGTTGTTGTGTCTTTTCAATTATACCCAACTTTTTGTGACCCCTTTTGGGGATTTTCTTGACAAAGATACTGGAGTAGTTTACTATTTTCTCCTCCAGTTCATTTTGCAGATAAGGAATGAAGCAAATAGGGTAAAGAGAATTGCATATAGTTTACACAGCTAGTATCTGAGACTGAATTTGAACTCATGATGATGAGTCTTTTTTGATTCCAAGCTCAGCTGTCTATACAGTGCATCATGTAGCTACCCATTTCAGCCAATACAGAGATGGGATTTATAATATGAATAGTAATCACTTTGTTTAATTTCTCTCTGCCATTTTGGGAACTAAATACTGCCTCCTTTGTTATTCCCACCTACTATCCAAGTTTCTTTCTTCTTTCCAAGTATTCTTTTTAAAAGAAAGCTCTAACATTACTGTATATTTCCCAATTATTCCCAAATCATTCATCCAGGGATCTTCACTGAATTTGAATGATTCCTCCATTTTACTAACTTTTCCTTAAAGGAGTCAGACTTTAATCTCTGACATTTGCAGCCTTCACATGAAATGTAGGTTTCAAAAAAAACCACTTTTTTCAAAGTAATTAGTAAGTTCCAAATAAAGCCAGTGAAATTAGTAGTTGAATGTTTAATTCCTTATGTGTAATAACACATTTGAAATTTATGGTTATATTATTATAAAGTTTCTGTGCTGTTAATAAAGAACAAAACATCGTAAATATATATGTGTGTATATGTATGTATGTATGTATGTATGCATGTATTAATATAGGCATTAAAGGGATCCACTAAAATCCAATTAGTCAAATAGCAAGCATTTATTAGGTACCATCTGTTATAGACACTGCTATACTCTGGCAATACCAAAACCAAAATGAAACAATCCCTGCCCTCCAGAAACTTACATTCTATCTGGAGAAGTAACTTGTAAATATATAAGTATATACAAAATAAATATAAGTTATTTAGAAGGAAGAAGACATTAACAGTTCTATCTCACAGCCCTAGAACTGAAAGGGTCCTCAGAGGCCCTCTAACCTAATTTCTTCCTTTTATAGATAACAAATCTGAGTCCCAGGTAGGGAAAGCCATTTGTTCAAGATCATCCAGGTAATAACTATTAGAAGCAAGATTCAAACAAAGGTGCTTGATTCCAGAATCACTATTTCTTCCCTTATACCATTAAGTCTACTTGAAGGCTACCCTTGATTTTCAAAGGCTAGATTAATAGAGCATAAAGGTAGAAAAGTTTAAAATGTACAAAACTGGGAAGTCTTCAAATTCAGGTCCAACAAAGATTGTAATGTCTGTCAACTGAGCATCAGCCGTAGCTCAGTTTGGAAAGACTCATAACCAGAAAATTGAATGCCAATGATTCTTTTTTGGGAGTGGAAAGGAACTCCAACTCACCAAATTGTGAATAGGTGGCAATCTGTATTGAATAGGAATGAGGGGAGTACCCATCCCAAAGCTATAGGAAACTGCACCAAAATCCCTGGTTTGTTGAAATAATAAAATGTAGGTGAATCTTTGAACTAACAAAATATTTTGCTCTATCTTTTTTTTCGGTTTGTTTGTTTATTTTACATCTCTTTGCTTCACTTCATGTAAAACAGAGAGAACATCAGTTCTAGTCAAAGGACCAGGGTTCAATATTTACTTCTAATACTTATGATTTTTTTTCTCAAATTTTTTTATGTCTTGTCTTTCCAGATAAATTATAAGCAGGAACTCTGTCTTATACATATGTCTCTGTCTTATGCATATGTAATGCCAGTGATTACATAATTAACACAATTACAAAGTAAGAGTCATAGATTTGGAACTGAAAGATTTCAAGGCTATGTCATCCAACCCCTTCATTTTTACATTTGAGGAAACTGAGACTCTAAGGGGTTAAGTGACATCTTATGGTCACACTATAATATTGAACACAGAACCTGAACTTAGGACTTCTGGTTCCAATTGTCCTAAATTCAAATTCATTGTTTTGTTTCATCTTGCTCTCTTTTTCTCCCCTCCATTATGGTCATATCATAGTTCTCTGACCCAATTTTCTGGATTCCTTATTTTTTTCTACATATTCTTTTCAAAAGATCATGAGCTGGAAAAGATTTCAATGATCATAGAAGGTGTTAATCTTGGCTTACAGAAATACTTTTCTCACTGAAGAACTTCCTAAGACAATAAAACTGTATAGGCAAATTTAAAAAAAAACCCAAAAAACAAAAACAAAAACAAATAAACAAACAAACAAAAAAAGTTCAGTACTCCAAAGTACTAAATAGCTTATGTAATCTATACTATTAATATTTTAACATAATCCCTGTATCATTTGTTATTTTTTATAGACAGCATTTTCCCTTTAGGTAGCATTTTCCCTTCCCTTAATACTCACCACTGGCATTGTCCTACCTACTTATTACCTCCAGACTGTATGTAGCTAATCTACTGGGCTCATAGGTATCCTAAAGTATTAATGGCAGAGTCAGATCTGACTAATTGTGTGGCTCTGAGAAAGTTAACTTCTCTCAGACTCAGTTTTCCCATCTACAAAATGGGGATAATAAGAGCTTACAGAAATTGTTGTAAGGATCAAAAAATAAAACACATATAAAGTGCTTTATAAATCTTAAAGGATTACATTGATACTAGCTATTGCTATTATTTTTAGTAGCAGCCCAATAAGCCCAAGACAAAGAACAAAAAGTCATTTCATGGAGAATGGCTGAAAAAAAATTGATGTGAATAGATGAAAGGAATATTATTACATCATAACCAGCATAAAGAATTCAGAGAAACCTTAGAAAACTTTTCTGGAATAATGCAGAGTGAAGAAAGTAAAACCCAAAGAACAAGATAAAGTATGACTACAGAAATTAATTATAATGGCCCTCCTTAGTCCCAGAAAAGTGATGATGAAACATACTTTCCTCTTCTCAGCAGAGAGATGGGGAACTAAGCACACAGAATGTGGTATATGATTTCAGACACATTCAAGGGTTAGCAGATTTTGTGTACATGCTTTCTTCGTTACAAGAAATTATTTGATGGAGTGGGTACTTAACACAAAATGTCTAATATAAAAACCAAAGGCAAAAGTGAAATGTAAAAAAAACAATTTCAACATTTTTGGCCTTCTGATCTATTATATAATATAATAGCTACATTAAAGGTGACTTTTTCCTTTCAATATTCAGCATATTTGGCATTATTATAGAGAGAAACTAAGCCTTAATCACAATACCTATTATTAGCGAAATATTCAAAATGAGCACATGCATTTGGAATGTGTCCAGTGCTCTATTTGAAAATTGGTTAATTAGGGGCAGCTAGGTGGCGCAGTGGATGGAGCACCGGCCCTGAGGTCAGGAGGACCTGAGTTCAAGTCTGGTCTCAGACACGTAACAGCTGTGTGACCCTGGGCAAGTCACTTAACCCCAATTGCCTCAGCAAAAAAAAAAAAAAAAAAAATTGGTTAATTTAGGTGGTGATGGCACTATGTTCATGCTAGCACCATGAAGATTATAACTGAACCTCTATACCAGAACTTCTGATTTCAGAATGAATCTGTTTAAAACTAATCTAATTGGCAGTCCTTGAAACCTATTAGTCCCTGTCTATAAGGACTATTCCTTGAAACGACATAGTGTTCATACATAATTATATTTTGATAAGGTAATATGTTTTTAAATGGAAAGGGTTGGTACCTCATAAAGGAAAAAAAAGTCTAACTAGTTAGCTTGAAATTCATCCAAACTTGACATTCAAAATCATTTCATTTGTCTCAGGATAGAGCCAATATTTTAGGACCATGTGGAGGAGGGGGAGGAATCATCATTGCTATTACTAAAGCAAGCAATAAGCTACTGCTGAGAATAGATGATTAATAACAGAAGAGAAGCAGAGATGCTCAATCAATCTCTAGAGCTGCTTAATATAAGCCTGCTCCAAACCAATGGAAATTACATATGTCAGACACAGTGGATTAAAAAGCATCTCTCTACCCATATGAGAGAGTGGAACTGTATCTTAATGGGGCATTTGAAAGACATGGAAATTGTAGTATTTGCATATTTTTACAAGAAGAGCAAAGGGAATGACTACAGGCAGTGATGTTCATCTATGGCTATTGTCAAGATTGGTTTAGAATGTTCACGTGTAGGATTAGTCTAATACGATGCTAGAACACCACCCAGAAAGAGAAGGAACCCCAAAACCAAAGGATAGCAAATATAACAAGGTATCTCCAGCCAACCCATCTGAAACTTAAGGATGCTCTGATGACCCCATAAGTCATTGGAGGGTATAAGATCAGGAATTGCATATGGGTTATACTTAAGTGACTAATAATACATGCTTCTTATTTTACCTTACATATTAAAAAAGGTAACTAAGTCACAAAATAGAGTTGATATTTTGACTGTTGGAAGTCTCAAATGAGAAAGTTACAAATCTTAGAATGCCATGGAAATATCAGCTGTTCTTTATGTGATTATTAAAAGTGAAAATAACTCCTTTAGAAACAGGTAAATGAAGGCACAGAAAAAAATTAAAAAGATTTCTTTCCTCCAAATCTGATGAGCCTACATTTTAGATATTCAAAAGTAGTAAACCAGCATTGTTTTAAATCTTATTTTGTTTTATCGACCTCTTCAACAATTCAGAGAAACCTATGGACACCTTCTTAGAATGCTGATAGCATTTTAAAAATATGTAAAATAAAACTCATAGGATTACAAAGAAACCCCTTATTATGAAATAAAGATGTAATTTCTTTCCTTTCCTAGTCCACAAACTGCCCTTCCCCATCCTCTTTATTTCCTATCTATAAATAGATCTAAGGACCCTGATTAAAAACCTTTGTTCAAGGAGTTTCAAAATGTAAGAAGTACATTCACAATTCTCTAAAATTTACTTATATTCCCAAGGGTCTTCTATATTCTACTAACCTGTAAATTCACATGTGCACTAGGATCCTGATAAAACAAAAAACAAACTTTATGTCTCCCCAATACATTAAGTATCTCTGAATACAATTAAGAACCTCATAAGTGGTTGTTCTGTGAAAAAAAGGAAATGAACTAAGAATCTATCCAAGTCTTGAATTGTTTTCAGGTAGCCTATCTATTACCTGGACCTACATTCTTGCCTACAAACTCTGGGATAAGGATAAGCATCTTAACATTGACCCATTTTGGTATCAGTATGTTGAAGATGCCTAGTTGCTCTCCATATTTCTCTAAGAGAAATCCTCAAGACACAGAAGGAAAAAAAAGCAAATTACTGTGCATGTACTTCTACCTCTCAAAATTCTCCAATTACTGAAAACTGTGAAAATATGGGCTCAATGGAAAAAAAGAAAATCCAACATTTTCTCAAGAAATTTTCAAGGGATCTAAAAGAAATTACTTTAGTTTTTGCAATGCTCATGTATTCATATTTTTGAAGGCTTCCATAAGCTGGTTCTCAACTAATTCTCTAATCTTATTTCACATTGGTGTCCTTCATAAGTCTCCATTGCAGTTCAAACTGAACTGTTATTTATTCAGCATGCATGCCATTTCATCCATGGACTCTGTGTCTTTGTATTGCTGTTGCCCCATGCTCAGAATACAACTGTTCCTCATCTCTACCTTGTATAATTCCCCAATCCCTAATATCTCTCAGATAAGTCTTTCTTGACTTCCCATTATTATTTCTGCCTATAATAGCTATAAAAAGAGAATAGTAAGATCACCAACCTCTCAGGATTTTGTGTGAATAAAATGAGATATTTATAAATCATGGAGAAACTGAGGCAGGCAGATTAAATAATTTGCCCAAGATCACACAGCTAATCAGTAACTATGGCTGAATTTTGAACTCCAGTCTTCCTGATTCTAGATCCAGTCTTTTATCCATTGTGCCACCCTGCTATCTCAATTTGAAGGCTAGTGAACCTATATAAATTTAAAATTAAAACTGGTGTTGTCCTTTCAGATTGGCTAAAAAGATAGGAAAAGATAATGATGAATGTTGGAGGGGATGTGGACACTGATACATTGTTGGTGGAACTGTGAACAGATCCAACCATTCTGGAGAGCAATTTAGAACTATGCTCAAAAAGTTATCAAACTGTGCATACCCTTTGACCCAGCAGTGTTTCTATTGGGCTTGTATCCCAAAGAGATCTTAAAGGAAGGAAAGGGCCCCACATGTGCAAGAATGTTTGTGGCAGCCCTTTTTGTAGTGGCTAGAAACTGGAAACTGAATGGATGCCCATCAGTTGGAGAATGGCTGAATAGACTATGGCATATGAATGTCATGGAATATTATTGTTCTATAAGAAACGACCAGCAGGAGGATTTCAGAGAGGCCTGGAGAGACTTACATGAACTGATGCTGAGTGAAATGAGCAGAACCAGGAGATCATTATACACTGCAACAACAAGACTATATGATGATCAATTCTGATGGACATGGCTCTCTTCAACAATGATAATTCAGACCAGTTCCAATGATCTTATGATGAAGAGAATCATCTATATCCAGAGAGAGGACTGTGGGAACTGAGTGTGGACCACAACATTACATTCTCACTCTTTTTTTTTGTTGTTCACTTGCATTTTGTTTTCTTACTCATGGGTGAGGGGGAAAGAGGGGAAAGAGGGGAAAGTTTGGGATACAAGGCTATGCAAAGGTCATTGTTGAAAAATTATCTATGCATATGTTTTGAAAATAAAGAGCTTCCAAAAAATAAAACATAAAATAAAACTGGTATGGTTCAGTCTTTTTTCAGTTGTGTCAATTCTTTGTCACACAATTTGGAGTTTTCTTGGGAAAGATACCAGAGAAGTTTGCCATTTTCTTCTCCAGTTCATTTTATAAATGAGGTAACTAAGACAAATAGGGTGAAGTGACTGGCTTAAAGTCTAATAGCTAGTAAATGTCTGAGATCAGATTTGAACTTAAGAATATGAATCTTCCTGATTCCAAGTCCTGCTCCTTATCCACTTTGCTATCTAGCTGCACCAAAAGTACTTCCTAAATACTTCCTTCCAAGGACTGTACAAGTGCCTTAGAATGGGGAATAACAAATTCTTTGAAATACCCAGAGTTTCACCTTTGAGTAGGCTTCCATTGCTGTTTGCTTGGATTTGTGATGGTGGTACTGGTGCTGTCTAAGATCACTTAGATGTTTTAGAATAGGCCTCTCACAAAAGCAAGAAGAAAAATTTTTTTTTAAATGACGAGTTGATAAAGGGATGTTTAGAAATTGATTTTACTGATGAAATATTTACTCATCTTTCCATAAGCCTCAGGCAAATACACAACAGAATAGAGATGACCAAGAGAAAGCATATCCTGTTTTAAAAGCTTCAATCTAAAGAGATAATCAATTCATGATCTCCCACAAGATAACCCAGCTTAGAATCTTGGAACTAGACTCAGATTCCAGAGACCCAAGTTTGAGTCAGAGATTCAGTATTTGTTGTGTGACTTCAGGCAAATTACTTTCACTACTGGGCTCCATTTTCTTCACCTATTGAATGAGATCTCTTGGCTCCCATCCCAATATTCTTATTCTCAGTTCTCCTCAGAAAATGTAATATATTTGACACAAGACTTTGTCTATTTGAACAAATAATTCTACAGAGTATCCCAAAAATCTTGGTATTATAGTTGCACTAACATTTTTGGGACACTTTGTACTTTTTAAATGACTTTTCAAGTCATTTCAAGTCAATGAGATTAACTTCATTGCTGGAGTTTCTTTTTTAACTCACTTGATATGCCAATAAAGTCATGCCACCTTGTGCATGAAAATAAAAGCCTTGATCCACTAGATTTATGAATTATCTAGCAACTTAGAGAAGAATTATTTGGTAAATGAACCAATTAGTGTAATTGAAATGCATGTTTATTTTATATCACTGACTAATAACAATCAGAATTTTAGTTCAATTTGTTGAAGAGACAAATACATTTTTCCCCTAACTCCAGATATGACTGGACTTCTTCCCTTATTTCTTAATGAAGGTACAAATCTTGCAAGATCAGGTGTAGCCTAACAGGCTTCAGTCTCAATTGGCATTCTGATAAATCAGTCAATAAATGCAGCGTTGACAGACCTGATGGAGAAGCCATCATGAGTATCATCATCTATATTTTATTATTTGTTACAGCCATCTTCTATTTCTGGAAAATACTCCCAGCAGCCTGCAGCATAGCTAAGAGCTAGAGTGAGAAAATATGTTGTTTTCTCATAGCTTACAACGTAACTTGCCCACCAATCATTATGCCATTTAGACATGTTGAAATATAACAAGAAAATCCTTCATAGACAGTATCAGACTTTATTTCAATAACTCTATTTCTGATCTGTTTTATTTCAAGTTTCTGGAAACTCATTTAAAATGCTTCCTCTGCGGCATTTTATGACCTTGTAATAATCTCTCCTCATACCAATTTATTTCCTTAAAATCTGTAAGTGGAAATGGCAAATTTCCTGGAACAAATTAATCATTCACACACACACACTCACATACATAATATATATATAGGAATATCCATGTGTAGTATATATGCATTTGTCTTAATGCATGCAAGTACATAAAAACATATCTACGTACCCTTATACATATATGTGCATATGTGTGTGTTTATGTGTATGTGTGATAGGAAGAGGGAGATAGGTAGAGAGTGAGGAGGGGGAAGGGAGGGAGAGAGAAGAAAGGGGGAAAGGGACAGAAGAGAAGGAGGGAGGGAGGGAAGGAGAGAGACAGCAGGAGGGAGAAAAAGGGAGAAGGAGAGAGGGAGAGAGGGAAGGAGGGAAGGAGGGAAGGAGAAGTAAAATGGAAAAATAGATAGAATAATGGTCAAGAAAACATGAGTTTAGTTCCAATTCTGTCACAAGCTAGCTATTTGAGTACTCACTTAACCTTTTGGAACCTAAAGCAATTCTGTTAAGACTACAAGTTACAATAATAAAATTGCAAACAAGTTATTGGTATACATCAGTGGAGAGAATTTCCATACCTGGAGTTCTCTATAGTGAAATTATATATAGATATTACACATATAAATAAATATAAATGTATAATATCTAACACGTTTAATATTATATAATGCATATTCATATATCTTGTCTAAATATCAAATTTTATTTTTAGAAAGACACTGTTTGATAAAGCTTGGAGAATTTGAGGTTTATTTTTTAAAGGGCTTTTGGACAGTGCCTCGAGCAATTTATGTGATTTAAGACCACTATCCTTAATAGTCTCAGAAAGTGACCGATATTCTGGAATTTCAGAGATGGTGCACCTTTGACATCAAGGTGAATAGAAGACAAAATTCAGGTCTCTTATCTGAGTTTTTGGTTTTTTGTGTTTTAGACTACTCCAAAAGGTTGGTGGTCAAGAATTTTATTCAGTGTCCTACTTTTTTTTTTTTTTGAACTATTCTAAGGACCAGGGAGTGAGCAGCAAATATCAGATTTCCAAAGAGACTGTCCAGTGGCTAGGTCTTTTAATCTAGTGTTTGCAGTTCCATACCAATGCGAAGCATTATTACAATTATTATTAGGTTTTATGGGAGTTTTGTCTGATCTGTTTTTTGAAGATATTGGCTTTGTGACTTTCATTATACAATTTAATATTTCCATGCTTCAGTTTCTCCATGAGTAAAGTGAAGACAGATAATGGCTAGAATAATTTGGTTTCTCCAAGATTTGAAATTTTATTTAGCTATACAATCAACTTTCAATTATACTGTAGTATAGAGGGAGCTTGGATAATTAACATTTACACATAATCTGTAAACTTCATTTTAAACAATAAGGGCAGGTCCTGAATTAGTTGTGCCTGACTCAAAAAGTTCCCTACCATGTGAAAAGTCAGTAGGCTGTATAGTACAGTAACCACAGGAAATTCTCTTATATTTAGACAATGAATGCTTAGGAATTTTCACTTCTCGTTTTTCCTTTTCTTTCATATTACTACAGATTGCTGTAATCTTTCCTCTATCACACCCCCAAAGTTAGTCTTGTTTGTCATTATGACTCAGTATTATTCTATGATCAGTCCAGGATAAGATCCACGTTGGCAGAAATGGCAGGGTACAGGGAATCATAAAAGGAAATCTTTTAACTCCATGCTTGTTCTTGTTATTTCTTAAAATAAAAAATCTTAGAAATATCAACAAGATATGTGCTTTCCGGAGAGATACAAAAGTAAATGAAGAACTACCAGACATACTTCTATTCAGACTTGAGATGAGAAGAGAGAAACCTTGTCCATTTTTGCAGTGGAAAAGGAAACAAAGAAATATATTCCTGAAGTTCCTAAGAGCAAAAATTCTCATCATCATTATCATCATCATTGCATGATAAATAGATTTTAAAAACTACAGAAATAAACAAACCACTTTAATAAGAATCAAAATTGATGTGATAAGGTGTATGCTGCTGGATTTATCAAATGTAATCCAATTCTCTTCAAGAAGCCAATGAAATGTTGAAAATCAGAGTAGAATCAAAAGATCCTTCATGATTAATGCTTGGATAAATTCAGACAATAATATGTTGGCAAGAAAGCAACAAATAAGTGACTGAGACATGAAGATTTGTTTGTAGAAAGAGAAGAATTAATGATAATTCAGGAATGAGTCTTGCAATCAGAAAGATAATTCCTAAGTTTATTTATAGAATAATTACAAAAGAGTTATTCTTGAGATTTTTACAGTGTTAATTACAGAAGGGTTAATTTGAGAAAAACTTGACTTAAATATAGATGTTGGTTGTAAAATGTTGTAAATTCTGTAATATAAATGTAAATGCTATAAATGTAAAATATCGTAAAAACTCAATCCTTCTAGAATACCTTAGCAAGACACAACTAGGAGGGTTAGAATCATACCATCTCAAGTTCACTATCTTTCATAGACTGAGAGATGACAAATCCCCATACTATAAATGTAGACCTCCAAATATTCTGAGAAATTAGCCAATAAATTATTTTGGAAATAGACCATTAACACAGACTGAACTTTCATCTATAATTGTCCAGATATACCAGTGATCCATAAAAACATAACAACAATGTCTTAAATAGATGTTACCATAAGAAATTTACATTACCTCTGAGCAACATAGAATGAAAAACTTTCAAAATATGAGACCTAGAAGAGGGGTTTATTGTGGGCCAGGATACTGATAGAACTAAGGAGGGATGAATTAACCCTATACACTTTCATAATAAGACCGTTGTAACCAAAGATTTTTGGCACAGAGCTTGGGCAAATGGATTGACTTGGTACTTAGTTTGGTATCTTTGAACAAAGGAAGTAGAAAAGGAAGTTTTTAAGACTTTGCAGGAGAACTCCTGAGACCCTAGGAAACAACCTTCCTAGCTCTTTTCAACCACCAGGTTTTTATCTATTTTTATCTTCTTGAACTTTTTAATATCCATAGGAGTTGTTTTATGGTGAGACATTTGAATATAATTTTGTTAAATGGATTACTTATTTAGATTAAATGGTATTTGAATGATCCATTTTGGCAATTGTAGAATATTACCCCAGACAAGAAGAGACTAAAGCAATATCAGAACAAGGTGAGGTGCTTGTCATCTCTATTATCCCATCTGATGCTAGAGCCATACTAAAAACAGCAAACCTATAGAAAAAGCACTTACACTTTCATACTTTCCTTTCATCACAAAAATTATTTTATCTATCTGTAAAAGTCCATAGAATATTAAATATAAAATAATAATAACAATACAACTTTCTCCAAAATCATTTCTATCTGAACCACCTTGAGAAAGATAAGACAAATGAGATAATAATAACTTCCTTAAAGTCAAGTCCATCATTCATGTTGTTGGAGAAGAGGGGCTGAGGGAGAACTATAGCAAAACTAACTTTTTAAATTATTCTTGTTAGTCATTTTCTAGTTGTGTGTCTAACTCTTTATGACCCCATAGGGAGTTTTCTTGACAGTGATACTGTCATTTCCTTCTCCATCTTTTACAGATAAAGAAATTTAGGCAAATAGGATTAAGTGACTTTCTCAGAGTTGCATGACTAATTAAGTGTCTGAAGCCATATTTAAACTCAAGAAAATGAGTCTTTTTGACTCCATGTCTACCTACTGACTGGCATTTTGGATTTATGTCACTAGACAAAAAAAGGGTCATTCAAAATTCTGATTAGCATTTGCAGTAAATGAAATTTTTCAAAAACTTTAGGACCTTTATTTTTTCTCTCTTCAATGAATGATCTATTCTGTCAAACAGAATAAGGCATTTGCATAAGATATTTATCCCACCTTTCTCATAAGACTGTTATGATGATCAAATGAGATAAATATATGTAAATACATTTTACAATTGTCAGGTGTTGTTATCTTATTATCTTTTTCAATGGAATTAAAATCCTGGAATGATTTACTATTTTGCTATTATTCTTTTATGTTAATATTCCATGGACAATTGCCCATAAGTGCACAAACTAACTGTCCTTTATAACAAAATGAAAATACTGAGATATAAGCTCATCTTCTGTAGTTTTACTGAAAGTTTACTCATATCAACTCTAGTAACAGATAAGACAAGATTGAAATGTTTTGCCCAGGGTCATATAGCTAACATATATGTGAGGCAGGATTCAAATTCAGGTCAATATTAAATCATCTATTAGAGTAAAACTGTGGACAAAGCTCACCTAAAAATAATACATGTCCAAATCAAATGAGATGATTTCATATTTTTGTCTATCCCAGACCAAAGTCATCAATGCAAAATGGTCTTTAGAAAAGTCTGATTAAATATTCTTTAAAAAGTTATTCTGAATCAACAATCTGATATACTGTATTACTTTTCAGCATGGCTTCTGAAAAATTCATTGTCAAATACTCCTTATAGTTTTCCTTTTAGATTTATAGAATGACAGAACCTAAAATGAGTGCTATGAATAACATTCTTTACTTCAATGTATTTCTTCAAAAAGCTATCAAGTCCTAATTCTTACTAATATGATGGTTGGGCTACCGCAATTGATTTCATTCATACTCAGATTCCTAGTAAGGCCTCACATAGCAATTGCTATTGACTTTTCCTATAATCTCTCTATGATTCAAGTCACTTGGTGACATAAGTCCACACTAGTTTCTTCCATATTTACAACAGCCAATATAGAACCAGCCATTTTCAGTACCTCAGGCAAGAGAGATCTATATATTTTTAAGATCTAGAAATAAAAAATGTATTACTTCTCAAAATACTGCCTCAGCTACATTGTCAAATAAATAAAATATTTCACTACCTTTTTCAACAGCAATAGTTTTTTTTTTCTTTCATCTTTTAGAAAGCTGTGAAAAAGTTGTAACATAGTTAATAACCATTTTAAGCACATCTGAAAGTTGATATATCTAACTTAAGATAAGAAAACTGTGAGTTATTGTGAAATGACACCCCACAATGGTGAAGAATACAAAGTAAAACTAATTTCTTCACCATTTATTCTAGGTTTTATATAGTGTTTGTTATCCTATTTAAGTATATTAAATGTTCACTATAACTATGCAGTTGGTTATGCAAAACAAAAAAATAAGAAAGAGGGTATGGTGATTGGTGCCTCATCCTATTCAGAAGTTAGAAATAAAATATGAATTGTTTATTTAAAGCACATCACCCAACACTAAGGGGTTCTCAGTCAGGCAGTCAATTAGCATTTTTCAGTGCCTACTACATGATAAGCACCATGCTAAGAGTTCTCTGGTATAATCATCAGAGTTTATGCTTCTCAAAAAATGACATCCTAATCATTTTTTGTCTCCTTTTAACTTCTAATCCTTTGTATATGGTGATTCTTTATTTTTGTCTCCAGGTTGAACCCTTAGTGTTTCTACCAATTAGATCAATAGCTCATAATGCCTTTAGGAGGCACAGTAGATAGGGCACTGGGCATAGAATAAGTAAGATCTGAGTTTAAATCCAGCCTCAGACACTAGCTGTGCGACCCTAGGCAAATCATTTAACTCGTCATCAGTAAAAAGAGATAGAGAAGGAAATGGCAAACCACTCAAAGTATTTTTGCCAATACATCTCCCTAAAAATGGATCATGAAGAGTTAGAAATAACTGAAAAAGATTAAACAATTATAGTCTCTGTACTTAGAACAACTCTTTTTTATCCTATTCCCATTATATTTCCTAATTACTAACATTCATGGTTATAACAGCAACTTTTAATTCAATTAACAAAAGCATAGTAAAATGGGAGAATTAGTGAGGGTTATGAAGATATGTGCCTATATAAGAGGTACTTAATAATGACAAGATTTAATTTCCCATCCCATTTCATCCTATCTCCCCAAAATGGACTAGAAGTTGTAAGAATAGCCAAAAAGCTGGAAAACCTCTTTGCCCCTTCCCTGCAAGAAATACAGAAGCTGCATACTTTACCTTGTCACAGAAATTATGTTTGGTGTAGTTTCTAGTCTAATATTACTTGCCATGGTTTCTAAGTTAGTTCTGCTCATTGTCATGACTTCTGTCCCTGCAATTGCTGCCTCCAGAACTGACTTCACTGCCTACACCTGGATCTACCAAAAGGGCATCACTTCAGCATTAAAGATATGTTTGCACAGGTAAATGACTAGAAAGAACACTAAGTTGGCTGTCCCAACTGATATGATTCTATCTCCTCCTGTATTAACCTTCAAAATTCCCTGCACTCCTCCAAGTCTAATATCCCTGCATCAACTGAGATCTCAAACCAAGAAAAACAAATTTACATAAGGTTTTGTCACCGTAGTTATTTAGCTCTCATCCCTAGAGAAGTAGAGACTGTCGGCCAAAGTGGATACAATGGGGAGTTGAAAAACAAAAAATACTGTATCATTACTGAATAGGAATGGGGATGCATATTGTCTTCCACTCATCTGCCACTCAGGGATTTTTCCAAAGCAAAGCTCATTATAATCCTACTCAATAAACTCCAAAAACTATTACCTTAAGAATAAAATATAAAATCCTCTATTCCTTTCAGAACCTAGCTTCTTCCTTCTGTTCCATTCTTCTTATTTATACTTTGCTCTCTCTCTACCCACTCTACTATACAGCTATACAGACCTATTTGCTTTTCCTCATGTTGATCTCTTTCCTGATATCCTGAATTTCAATGGCATTTTCCTATACCTGGAATATTTTCTCTCCTTACCTCCAACTCTTAGATTCTTTAGCTTCCTTTGAGGTAAAAGTCAAATCTTATCTTCTTCACTACTCCTTCCTCTGTCTTCCCCAGTGAAAGTCTCTTCACTCAAAGTTCAGCCTCCATTTATATATGGTTATTTTACCTGGACATGGTTGTTGTTGTTTGGCCTTCATTTTTTGAAGAGAACTAATGACAACATAGGGTGATGGCCTGCCTCCTGTGTAAATTGGATTTAAGTAAGGCAGAGTTGCACAAAATGGCCTTTGTGGCCATTGTAACAAATTGTTCTCATCCCATCCGTCCCACTAGAAGTCTTCACATGCCTCTGGTAAATATTCTGCTAAGTCATCAATGAGTAAATGTATTCATTACCGTCAACCTGGTTTAGTCTATGGCTGAGTGGCCACTGCACATGGTACAGTTTCTTAGAACCACAGCTGAAAGTTAATAGTCACTTTCATATAGTCTTCCATATTCTGGTCTTTCTTTGCATTTCTAAGGCTTATTTACAAAGTGCCTGGAACACAGCAAGCACTTAATAAATGTTTGTTGACTACCTTGGGCACAGTAGGTGCAATAAATTACTGTTGATTTATTCACTGAACTGAATTATAGCTCATTGGTGCTTTGGGGAGGAAGCAAGGTCAAGGCTTTCTCTTAATAGTATTACTGCTTATGTCCCCTCTTACCTTATGCCCTGAACATTTTTATATGGTTGAACTTTACATGTCAATATGAAAGGCACTATCTATTAATAGACATTTATTGAGTGACTTCTATATATGGGTCAGTGTCTTAGGTATTGAGAACACAAAGATACAAATGAAACAGTTCCCATCCTAAAGGCATTTATATTCTCTATCTGTTTATATTCTATCCTCTTTACAGGATAACTAGAGGATATGGGCACACATCAGCCACAAGGATCATGGAAGTTTTCATGTAAAAGGTACTTAAGCTAACTCTTGTACAAAATTAGGGATTGTAAGAGACAGAGATGAGGAAATAATACATTCAGTCCAGAGGAAAGTATCATAAAGACACTGGCATGTTTCTCATCTATAAGCATTTATTCAACATTTAACAATCTAGTAGATACTGTGATAAGTCCTAGGGAAACAAAGACAAAAATATGACCCTTGCCCTCAAAAAGTTTACTTAAAAATCATTTCCCAATTACATATAAAAACAATTCTATCATTGATTTTTAAAAATTTTGAATTCCAAATTCTCTTCCTTTTTCCCTTCCCTCACTTATCCCTAAGATGATACAAGTACAATCATGCAAAACATATTTCCATATTAGTTATGTTGTGAAAGAAGATACGGACCCCCCCAAGAAAACCATCAAAATTAAAGAAAACGAAAGAGTATGTTTTGATCTTTATTTATTTTCCATCAGTATTTTCTCAAGATGTGGATAGAATTTTTCACCGTGATTCCTTTGTAATTTTCTGGGATCATTGTTTCATGGAGAATATCATTCACAGTTGCTGAAAATAAGGTTCTCCTGGTTTTGCTCACTTCACTTTGCATCAATTCATATAAAACTTTCCAGGTTTTTCTGAAATCATTCTGCTTTGAATTTCTTATAATAAAATAGTATTCCATTACAACATATGCCACATTGTTCAGTAAATCCCAATTGATGGAAATCCTGTCAATTTCCAATTCTTTGCCACCATAGAAAGAGCTGTTATAAATAATTTTGTACAGATATGTCCTTCCCTGCTTTTTTTTTATCTCTTTGAGATACAAACCTTGTAGTAGTATTGCTGGATTTAAAAGTGTGCACAGTTTTCTAACTTTTTTTTTCCCTGAGGCAATTGGAGTCAAGTGACTTGCCCAGGGTCACACAGCTAGGAAGTGTTAAGTGTCTGAGACTAGATTTGAACTCAGGTCCTCCTGACTTCAGAGCTGATGCACTATCCACTGTGCCACCTAGCTGCCCCAGTTTTCTAACTCTTTAAGCAAAATTCCAAAGCAAAATTATTCTTCAGAATGGTTGGATCAGTTGATAACAAGTTCACTTTCAAATGTTTGAGAAAACATACAAATGTAATGGTGATAGGCACATAGGCAAGAATATCTCTGATGCTACTACTCCCTTTGTAGAAAAGGCTAAATGACCTGTTTTTAGGAAAATTAATCATAACAATAATGAGCATATATAGTTTTTTAAGAGTTAAAATGAACTTTACTAATATTTTCTCATTTTATCTTCACAATAATCTTTAGAGATAAGCGCTATCATTATCCTCATTTTACAGATGAGTAAACTGAGGTAAACAGAAGTTAAATGACTTGCATATAGTCATATAACTAGTAAATGAGTAAAGCTAAATTTGAACTCAGGCATTCCTGATGCCAGGTCCCGTGTTCTATTTCCATCTATCTGCATCCTACAATTAGTTGAGATGAGGGTGTAAAGAAGTATCTTGGAGAAATTTTGGAACATTCATAGATAGTCTGTAATTGGTTTGAACCTATTAATGATATGATAAATACCAGCTTCTTTATATACTGCAAAAGTGAACGGGGTTTCTCTTCAAAAATCACTAGCTAACTACAGTAAATCTCTGCCCTTAATTTGACTTCTTTGCTAATAACCAGGAAAAGACAATAATGAAAAAGGACGTCTTGGACTCTCTCCCTTTGAGGGAAACATGATGCTCCAGTAAAAAAAGGGATTTAATCTTTTGTCCCAACTGTTTGTTCTTTCATGTTAGGTAAAAGAATAAGAGATTTTGTGCAAGTTTCTGAATTTCAAAAGAGCAAGTATTCTGGAGGTCCATGAGCCTGGGAGTTGAGTCTGTGCCAGGTTTTACATCCAGTCCAGTATCAGTTCCCCAAGGAGAGGAAGTGAGCTTTCTCTTCTAGCCTCAGGATGAGATGAGGACTCATCTGGCAGCAATGCTACATTTGGACATGAACTTGATGGGACCAATGGTACACAGAAACTGCTAAATCTGAACTTACTCTCCCCAGAGATCTAAATGGCCTAGGGAAGAGTGTGGCTCTGAGGTATTAAAAGAAAATGTTTGTACTTTTGTTTTTATGATATCTTCAAAGTAAATTTCCCTTAACAAAAAAAAAAAAAAAAAAACAAAAAACAAAAAAAAATGATTACTGTTAAGTGGTTAAATGGATCAGGGCATTAGTCTTTCATTAGTGGTTGATAGTAAAGGGAATCTAAGTTCTATAAAAATTTAGTAGCTTAAAACTGCCTAAAGGTCGGGTGGGACATTTTTTTTTTATTCTGGAGGTAATTGGAAATTTAATGGAACAGGCAAGTCAGATCTGTTCTCTGGAGAATTTACTTTGGTAGTCTTGGATTAGGAATCAGGAGACCTGGATTCAAATCTCTGCCCTGCTACTCCTTGTGTGACCTTGGAAAGGTGTCTCAGTCTTGGCTTTTACTTCTTTAAAAGAAAGGGATTGGACTAGGTGATCCAAGCTTCCAGCTCCAAATCTGTGATTCTCTTCCTTATTGCCATGAGACTGCAAAAGTAATGTCATTTAACCTGAAAATATGACAGCAGAGCAGATAATGCTTTCATATGGGAACACAGCTGTCACCTGAAGGTTAAATACTTCAAGTCAGTGATAGATAGTAGGAGAACTTGAACTCCCTCTGTATATTGTTCTCTCTTTAGATCGTATTAAATCCAGGAAAGTCTTGCAACTCAGTATATGTAATTGCTATCCACACCAGGTTTCAAGGAGGTACAAGAAGTCATCTATGTTTTTACAGAACTTATGTCATTTGGAAAAAGAGATGCCAAAGTGATTGTGAAAATGCCAGTTGTGTTGGGGATTAGCAAACAAATGAGGGACATGCAGACCATCACCAAGACTCAATTTGATTTATACAAAGCAAGAACATTTTATGTCTACAACTGCAAAGACTCAAAAGATGTAGAAATACTAAGAAATTCCATCAGAATATCACTACATATCATTGATATCCCTAATCATATTTTTATTATGTTATAATTATATGTAAACTGATAAACAAAAGAACTATAACTGTGTCGACATAGGAAACTTCTGATGTGAAAATTCCACTTACCAACACAAAATACAACTTGATAGATAAGTTTTGGGGTGTAACTTGAGACTGTGGCTGGTTCAATCCAAAATCACCAGGTGGCAAATATCACAGAAAGGGAAGTAATCAAATCCCTCTGACACTAACTTCAGCATTTTGTCCATTATTGCCTTGTTCCATCTCTATAAACATTTAAAATATGAGATGATTATTTATAAAATATAAGAGATATTTTATTATAATAATCACAACATTAAAAAAAACTTTTTACAATGACAAAACTATTTTTATCACAGAGAAGGAATCACTCTATTTCTGTTATTCTCATGAGTGATAAAAAAAAAAGTCTACAATAATCTTTGTATCGCTAATAACCGGCCCCAAGCTGTGACTAATATAGCAGAAGTTTAGATGACTTAAAGCAGTCTTGAGGAGTTCACCACAATCAAGAAAATCTTCTTGAATGTTTTTGAAAAATCAGCATGGATTCTTGACAAAGACTTCCTTATCATTTCTCAGCAAAGAAGCTGGTGCTTTTGGAGTTTTGCTGAGTAGCCTGGCACATGTTGGGACATGTTACATTTCCTTTTCAATATCCAAATCAATTGCAAGATTAAAGATGGTACATTTTTAAAAGTAAAAACAAATAGCAGGTAGTAGAAAAAGAACCTGGAGTCAAGAGGACCTGAGTTCAAATGTTACCTCAAATGCTGCATGACCCTCAGGAAGTCATTTAACACCAATTGCCTCCTCAAAAAAAAAATTAAATTAAAAAAAACACATAAACAGAAATTGTTATCTGATTAATATTCTAAAAAGCATCTTCATGATGAGTCCTATTAACATGAGACCCTTCATTTTTCCTAATAGATGATGATGAATTGATTCAACAAGTTACTTTTGTGGAAGAAAATATGGTAATGTCAATATCCATAAGTTTAGACTAGACTAATTGTCAGAACTTCCCAGACAAACGATCATAAGCAAGTCATTTGACCTGTCTGCTTCAGTTACCTTATCTTTAAAATAGAAATAATAATAACTGTAGAATTTACCATAGAGAATTGTTTTGAAGCAATTATTTTTTTAACTAGGCCTATGATTTCATTAGTATCAGGAGTACCCAGTTCAAAAACTCCTTCTAATAATGAAGATTGGCAATTAATATGAATTTTTCAGTTTGGAGAGTTTCCTAGGACATGGAGTGGTTAAATGTTTTGGCCAAGATCCCAGCACATTTGTAGGAAGATCTGAATCCAGACCTTCCTGTTTCTAAGACCAGCTTTCTATGCATACCACTGGGCTCCCTCTCCTGTCCACATTGTGAGAATCAAATAACAAAATTTATGTAAGCACTTTGAAAGTGCTGAAGTTCTACCTAAAGGTCAGTTATTATTTCAACCCTTCCCATCACCCAATGTTGCCACAATGTGAAATCTGCAAAACTATCTTTTCCTCTTACTGGCAAAGAGCAATACCAACCTCTTCCTCCCATTTATATCATACCCTAGTCTCCAAGTAAAAAACTGTCATCAACATTTTTGGCAGAAGGATTTAGGAAAAAACATCATGCAAGAAATGGAGAATAATACAAAGTAGGAATAATATTAGTTGTATGGCATAGATATCAGTTGTAGAACTACAGCGGTATAATGTATGCAGAGTTTTTTATATAGACCTTATAGACCTTTATAGACCTTAAAGTTCTATTGTTAGTTATTGTTGTTATGATTAGGTTGTTATTGACACTGCACAATCGGAGTCAACTTCCATCTCATACTCATGAATGCTCTTGCAAACACTGCAGTGTCCTGAGGCATTGGCCCTACAAATATGATGCAGTCCTAGGATTTTACTGTCATATGAATAATCAAGGTCACCTTATTTCGGGTGATGTGAACTGCTATGACAATTCTAGGGTTTCTTTCTAATGGATTTTGAATGGCGTACTCTCTCAAGGTGGCTCTTCTTGCAGAATCTGCACATTAGAAACCCAAGGGAACACAGGCATGCCACGTAAGCTCCTGACTGTTTTTCCTAGCCAGAATTAGAGCAACAAGGGCCACATTCCACCACAATGATTCAAGCTTTTCACTCACTTTCCCATTCTCCAAGATACTATTTTGTAAAACAACTCACAAAAGATGGACTGCTCTAACCAGCAATTAGTCAGAGTGCAAAAGAAACTTAAATACTTGTGTCTTTTTTCCCTATAAACCCAGTACAAATAGTGTCTCTAAAAGTCTTCTCTATTGTACAAGCCTGATCTACACTCTTCAACCCTCACATCTGATGCTAACTATAACATTAACTAACCACATTGTTGATCCCAAATGTAAAATTTAAATCTATGGAGAATAAGTAATGTATAAAACACCATGCAAAAGAAATGGATTACTATAATCTTGTTCAAGATTGACATTAAGCTAACATACGCTCAGTAAATTCAACTTCCTGGCAGAAGAAGAGTAGAGAAATTTCATCTCTTTATGCTATTAGCTCTATTTCATGGTTAAAGAAAGTAATTGGCTCCTGGCTTCTTTAAGTCCCAACTAAAATCCCTTTTTTTCTGGAAGCCTTCCCCAACCATTTATAATTTTAGTGCTTCCCCTTTGCTAATCATTTCCTATTTATCTTATATATAGCTTGCTTTGTTTCTATTTCTTTGCACGATGTCTTCCCTATTAAATTGCAAACTCCTTGAGAGCAGAGATTTTGTGTCTCTTTGTATCCCCAATGCTTAGCACAGTCCCTAACACATAGTGGGAACCTAATAAATATTGATTGATAGATACAAAAAAAAATAAAAAGAAAAAAGAAATATGCATATATAGCATAGAATAGAAAGTTTATTTACTTTAAATTCTACAACTTGATAAACATTATATATCTTAACCAAAGTAAATAGAAATAGTTAAGAAGTAAATCTCAAATTATGAAGAGAGAGCCTTGGACATCTGGGTTCAACTTTTGCCCTTGGCCCATACTAGTTAAGAAACTACAGGCAAATAATCTAAACTTTCAGAACCCCTAAACAACTCTCTAAAACTATGAATTGCACATTAGAGGAAGGAGTTTCCATTTTAGGATTTATTAGTAAAATCACAAATAGAATCTAACAACAAACCTATATATATATGTGTGTGTGTATATATATATATATATATATATATATGTATATATATATCATTAGCTAGTACAGAGCTGAAACCAGAATTTAGGCCTCTTAATTTTAGTCAGTGGGTTTTCCATGCCATCATACTGAATACTCAGGGTATCCCCCAAAAGTTTTAATGTAGTTTTAAAATTTTAATACACTAAGAAATTTGGAACACCTGTATATAACTATTAAAAAGGTCAAGTATACCAATGCAGAAACATGTCTACAAGAAATAATGTAAAGCAAAAAAAAAAAAAAAGAAGAATACAAGATTTTAAGTTCATACAGATTATAATTATGCATAAATATGTGGGCAGACATTATTAAAAGTACATATGAGACAAACATTTGGCAGCTAATTAAAAAAGTAAAAGTATCAGTGCTGCCTAGAAACGTGCTTTTTTGCATTAATAGACAAAAGAATGAATGAATAAGAATTAGAGGCACCCACTATGTGCCACACTGTCCTAAATATTGAGGATGCAAAAGTATAATAGTGAAACAGTTTACATTCTAACACTTTCAATGATAGCCACAAGTTCTTATTTTAGAGTTATTACAAGCAGAAGTGCTAAAGGATCTAACCTGGACATCTGATTGGACCTCTGGGACTAAAAGGAACTCATCACATGTCTGGTTTACCACCTTCTATTCTGCTTACTCAAAAAAAAAAAAAAAAAAAAGATAGCTCTCAGACTCCCAAAAGCCCTGGCAGCCTGGTATCAAGCTTTTAAATGTAACTCAAAGCAACCATTTAAAAACAAGTTGGCTCAGACTTTGGGTGAAAACCATCTTCAAAAGCTTATCAAGAGTGTCATCTCCTTGTCTGCCATTATCTAGCTTTTTTCAAACTTTCAATATCATTATTTTAATGGCATTGTGTCATGTAGGATCATCAAGGCAAGAGGCAAAGCAGGTCTCCCATACAACTGAGCTTTTATTATTGAGAACTTATACTGAAGACAAGCCAATAGGGATAAGAACAAGGAGTTGATCTGTGATTTCACTAGTGTGAGGAACACCCAGTGAGGAAATGTCCTCTACCAATGTTCATAAGCTTCCTCTTTGGAAATTACAGGTTTAGGGAATTGTTTGGAACACTAAAAGGTTTTGCCCAAAGTCACACCACTGGTATGGGTCAAAGCCCTTCTTTGAATGGTTTTCCTGTTTACAAAGCAACCTGTATTCCACAGTGTAACAATAACACCTTGTTTCCTCTTCAAATACAACATGACTCAAAAGAAACAAAATAGCTCCTTGCATCATAGTACTATAGCATACTTACATCACCTGGCAAAATTGGACCATAATCTAATATTCCAAGGTAAAAAGTGTACTCATGTTAGATTTGTTCCTTGTATACCGTTTTAATATGCATAAGAATGAAAGTTTTCTTGGAGATAACACACTTACACACACAGAGACATAAAACATGTATATATATCAAAAGAGCAATCAGAAAAACTTAAGCGACAGAGAGCTAAGAAATGCTTCAGCCAATAACGTAACCAAATTCTTTAAGCACTTCTAAATCAAAGATACATTGTATGTGTTTGTGTGTGTGTGTATGTGTGTGTATTAATTTTTTTTCCCATCAGTGATAAGACCCTAGAAACCAAGACAGTGTCTGAGTAGCAGTTCTGTGCAGTGAAAAGGAGCATTTTAGAGGCTGGAATGTGGTTCCATTTCTGCTTGTCGGAATTCATTGAGGTTGAGAGGCGAGAGATTTGAAACTCAGAAAGGACAATGTATTTTGGTGACCAGCAGCGACCAGCTTCCCCTGGAACTACAAATCAACCTGCAAAAGTAATGCACAACCAAACACATTATAGAGTGAAAGGTGGCTGGTGGTGCTTTCTTGTGTTGTGATTAATGTGATTGCCCAGAAATGATTCTCCCTGGCATTTCAATCCAGCTATGATGACTAGAGTGACTTAGTGGATGTTCAGTATACCTCCATTTTTATAACCCTGAGAGTTTTCACATTTGGAATTGGTTGTTAAAACTAATTAATCCCTCGGAATTAATTCTTGTAACTGTGCTCCATGGGAAGAAATTTCTGAAAAAGGAAATTGTGAAGTTATATAATTATATTAAATATATAGTTACAACAAATATAATACAATGCAACACGTTTACCTTAAAAAAAAAAAACCACTAGATAGGTAAATAGAAATTTACCAGAGAAATGCCTATAAAAAATACATTCATTTCATAAAAAGATTCTTAACTTCAGAAAAAGCTTCACTCCAGTGCATTTAAGTGTTTGTTTATAGATCATTCTCAGTGATACATCATTGTTATGTCTCCTGCTGTAGATGTCTGGGTGGGTGACATATAGTAAACATATATACAATAGCTGAATACATTTAACAAAGGCCATTCCTCTCAACCCAAGAACAGAGGAGCAAGTTGTCAAAACACCCAGGCACAAAGTTGTAGGTGTGGAATAGAGAAACAGAAAGCTATAATTTTTATACTCATAAATCTAAGCCAAATCTTTCCTCTCTGTCTCTCTCCTTATATATAGTATGTACATACTATATATGCATATACATATCTAGATATAAATAAACATGCACATGTATTTATATATTTGGCATATAATATAAAGAAATGTCTATATACACATGTAGACCCACTATGTACACAGAAATAAAAGATTGTATGTATGTTATATACATTGAAACACATGGGACCAAAGCAACTTACACTTCTAGGACTTACATAGCTTTCCTCTGGTGCCCTTACCTTGCTCCTCCCAGAATAAAATGTCTTTTGGTTGGATGAGTTGTTGCATTGTACTTCTTAGGAATGCTTTTTTTTTTTGGCAAAACATTTCCATAAAAGTCATGTTATAAAAGAAAGCATAGATCTCCCCCCCCAAAAAAAAAACCCTCAAGAAAAGTACAGTTTTTAAAAAAGAGAGTATGCTTCAATCTGTATCATATAGAATTGGTTCTTTGAGTATGGAAAGCATTTTTCATCAAAAGTCCTTCAGAGTAGTCATGGATCATTGTATTGCTGAAAATAGCAAAGTCAATTTATAGCTGGTCATTCTAGAACATTGCTATTATTTTTATAGTACATTTCACTTTTCTTAAGTTCATGGAGGACATGATGGGTTTTTCCGAGAGCATCCTGATCATCATTTCCCATAGAACAATAGTATTTCCTCATAATCACATCCCACAATTCATCCAGCCATTCCCCAGTTAATGGGTATCCCCTCAATTTCCAATTCTTTGCCCTGAAAAGAGAGCTGCTATAAATATTTTTGTACATATAGGTCCTTTTCATTTTTTAAAATCTCTTTTGGGGTTTATGCCTAAAGGAAACTTTGGATGTAGGAGTTCTAACTTTGTTATCTTCTTCTGAGTTTGTGTTTTCATCTTCCTTGTCACCATAGTCATTTTTTATAATCAAAATCTCTTTCTGTTGTTTGCTAATTTTCTTCAATCTATTACTTGACTTTTAACTCTTTGTTAAATT
This sequence comes from Myrmecobius fasciatus, assembly GCA_023553655.1. Taxonomy (NCBI): domain Eukaryota; kingdom Metazoa; phylum Chordata; class Mammalia; order Dasyuromorphia; family Myrmecobiidae; genus Myrmecobius; species Myrmecobius fasciatus. The sequence goes on along the minus strand of JAJPUD010003245.1, from coordinate 9,057 downwards.
AGGGTTCTATTTCCAGGGTGGAGGGTGCAATATTCTAAGTTTCAGGGGTTTTGTACAGCTGTTTTCAGAGATCTTTCTAGGGATCTCAACACAAGCACTCTTTTTGGCCTAAAATTATAAGGATTGTCCCTGCTCCACTATGGCTGTAAGTTCTAGTTTGCTAAAGGAACTGAGTCCTTGCTCAGTGTTAGTAAAGAGACCTCCTATGAGCTGAGGCCTCAAGAAGCTGTCCCTGCTGATCATATCTCCTCCTGGTTTACTGGTTTCCCAAAGCTCTCTCATCTTAGTGAGACAAATATTTCCTGCTGATTTTCCAAATGCTTTTTTTTTGTCTCTGTGCTGAGAGATGTGAAAACTGCCAGGACTGCCACTGATTCCAAGACCCCAAAGTCTGTCAGCTGTATTTCTGGTACCCTAGCCGGGGCTGTGTTGTCACAGACTGTGCTCAGCTGCACTGGACTCCCACCCTGGTGCAACAGATCCTTTCTACTTACCTTCCAAACTGTCTTTGGATCAATAGAGAATTGTTCTGCTCCATCTTTCTGTGTGTCCCGACACTCTAAAATTTGTTTAAAGTCATTATTTAAAGGAATTTGGAGGAGTTTGGGGGAGAGCTGGCAAGTCCCAACCTTTACTCTGCCATTTGGCTCTGCCTCTTCCCCTGGAGCAAGTACCTGGACTTTTCCCACCAATTCAATTTGTCTTGACTTCATAGCTGAGTTCTCTGATTTATTAAATTCTACCATATATTTCTGCTATAAGATGTCATAGTCAATGGAATGAGGAAGAGAAACAAATTATACATACAGCTCTTGCTACAATATCTAAGAGACTCAAGGGTGAAAAGCAGACTTTTTCCTCAGAAGCAACTATTCAGATGTGACTTTTTGTCTAAGCCACAAAAGTTTGGCTGTTATTCTCACCCAATCATCAGGCATTCTTTGTGTCCAATATATTTTCTTCATCCAATCGCCAACATTTTAAAATTTCATCAGGTTGAATGAAGAACTTTTTACTTTTTCAGGTTGTTTAGAAAAAATTCTTAGTTTCTTAGTTTGGCTGACTAATAATCTACCTCTTTTTTTGTATACAAAGAGTGACTAATTTTTTTTCTTAATTGTATTTTATTTTTTCCAAATACATGCAAAGATAGTTTTCAACAAATCACTTGCAAAGCCTTGTGATCCAAATTTTCTCCCTCTCTCTTCTCCTTCCTGCTCCCCAAGATAGCAAGCAACCTGATATAGGTTAAACATGTACAATTCTTCTAAACATATTTCTACATTGTACAAGAAATGCTGTACAAGAAAAATCAGATCAAAAATTTAAAAAAAAACACACAAGAAAGAAGAAAAACAAGCAAACAAACAATTTAAAGAAAAAAGGTAAAAATACTGTTTCAATCCCCATTCAGTTTTCATAGTAATCTCTCTGGATGCGAATGGCACTTTTTATCACGTCTATTGGAATTGTTTTGAATCATCTTATTGTTGAAAAGAGCCAAGTCCATCACAGCAGATCATCACATAATCTTGTTACTATATACAATGTTCTCTTTTTTTTCTGCTAACTTCATTTAGCATCTGTTCATGTAAGTCTTTTGAGGTTTTTCTGAAATCAGCTTGCTCATCATTTCTTATAGAAGAGTAATATCCCATTACATTCATATACCATAACTTATTCAGCTATTCCCCAGCTGGTGGGCATCCATTCAATTTCCAGTTCCTTGCCACTACAAAAAGAGCTAATCCACCTCTTTTATATATACAATGTAATCTTATTAAGCATCTACTATGTGCCAGGTACTGGTAATACAATTAATAAAAAGAAAGACAGTCCCTGCCCTCAAAAACTTACAACTCTAAGGATGGAGACAATCCAAAAAGGAAATCAGGAAATCAGGGATGGGGACACATCAGGGATTACTTGGCACAAGGACATCTTGTTCTGTGAAGTTGAAACCTAGCAAAGAAGCATATCCAAAGTGGAGTAGGCCCTCTATTTTTTCTGCCCTCTGTAAACGAAGAAATAAGAGGAGTTTAGTACTCTTTCCTCCAATCACAATGGAGAGGAGACTGAGTGAGATGGTATTAATCAAGATTTGAGTTAGCAGCATAGTCATAAGTTTAGAAGAGAAGAGTTTATCCTGAGAGAAACATTCCATAGAGATTAAACTAGGCAGAGCAGCAAATGGAACTATGCTACTATTCTTGATAAATAATGTGTTTCCATCATACCCTTCCCTAGCATAACCTTTTTTCTCCTATAGCTCAATTTTGCTATGCCCATTCCATAATAATTGATAACTGAAGTCCTATACAAAAGACAGATAACAAACTATCTCTTTCATCCCACCCCCAAATTGAAAGTGAATCTCTGAACTCTCTTTTCATGCACTTATGACATCAGATATTATCTTTCTACATGTATTATACCAATTCTAACGCCTTATTAGCAGTGTAAACATCAGCAAATCACTTGGTCTCTCTGAGTCTCAACATAAATATCAGAAGAGTTATTTATGTCAATAAGGGAATTTCTCACAGTGAAAAAATCATAGATCCTTGACCTATTGATATATTAAAATTTTTACTAGATTTTAGCTGTTTTAAAGGCAGAGACTGTGTCTTATAAAGCTTGATACAGTTCCTTGTACATTAAACTTTGACATATCTATGATCACATTGATTAAGCTTTTCCCTGTAACTGTACAAGTTACAATCATTCATCTCTTCTCATTCTATCCCACTTTTTTTCTATGCCCTCTTTCAGTTCACACAGAGTAATCGCCTAGTTTTTCTGGGAACTTTCTTCTACATCTCTTGACTTTGCATGTATATCAATAAGGCACATGTGTCTCTACCAGTTATCCCTCACTCTTGCTTGATGACTTGCTCACTTCCTTTCCCATTCAGGCATATCTCAGATAATATCTTTTACATAGCTTCTCCTAAGAATATTGTTATAATATATTATGGCCTATCTACACTTATCATCCCTTGCCCTTTGACTGACTCACAGTTTTAATGATTTCAAGAAGGTCATATAGTCCTATAGCATCACCATGAACTGTTTTTTTAATAAGCTTATGTATTAGGGAGGATCTCCTAGCCATTAAATGCACTATACAGTATCCCAAAAGCAATCTGTCTCATTCTCTTATTTCATTCAGCTTTGGGATTAATGCATTGTCCATCTGCAGAGTGTTTACAAGTTATATGTGTTATAGGGTTGGAGAATTGATTGGCATCCTAGGATTTGTAATTCAAAGGCAAAAACATTCTCTTTCAAACCTGAGAACAATTTGGGACTATTATGGTTTTTGAGTCAGAGGGGGACTTTAGTCACATCTAAGAGTTTTGGGAGTAGAATACAGTCTATGAGTCATGGACTGAAAGGAAGTAGGAATTGTAAGGACTGAAGTAGAAATAGCCTTGAGGAGACAGAACTTCCACCAAGACTTAATTAGCTAAGCCCAAGAATATAAAGGGGTACCAGAAGAAAGAAGAATCTGAAAGAACTGAAAAGAGATGAATGAAAGCAGGGCTGAGCTTCAGAATTCACTTCTTTTTTTATTTATTTTTATTAATACTTTTTATTTGCAAAACATATGTATGGGTAATTCCTAAACATTAACAACCCTTACAAAGCTTTCAGTTACAAATTTTCCCCCCTACTCCCCACCCCTCCCCTAGATAGCAGGATATCCACTACATGATAATTATGTTAAAATACTTAAGAAATCGAATATATGTATAGTTATTGCCACAATCATTTTTTTGTTCAGGAGAAATCGTATCTACAAGAAAGAATAATCCGATAAAGGAAATACAATGCAAGCAAACCTCAATAGAGAACATGAAAATGTTATGTTGTGGTCCACATTTCACATCCCTCTCTCTGGGTGTATATGGCTTTCTTCACTGAACAATTGGAACTGGTTTGAAGCATTTCATTGTTGAAGAGAGTCATGTCCCTTAGAACTGATCCTCATATAGTATTGTTGTTGCCGTGTGTAATGATCTCCTGGTTCTGCTAATTTCACTCAGCATCAGTTCATGCAAGTCTCTCCAGGCCTCTCTGAAATCGTCCTGCTGGTCGTTTCTTACAGAGCAATAATATTCCATAACATTCATATACCATAATTTATTCAGCCACTCTCCAATTTCAGTTTCCAGTTTCTAGCCACCAGAATTCACTTCTTTGACCTAAACATTTCTAGTATTCTGATTTTTGCCTGGAGCATAAAGAGCCCTTTGTTGTTGTTATAATGATCATTTCAATTATAAACAACTCTTCATTAACCCCATTTGGGGTTTTCTTGGCAAAGAACCCAGTAATTTGCCTTTTGCTTCTCCAGCCCATTTTACAGATGAGTAACTGAGGCAAACAGGATTAAGTAGCTTGCCTCAGGTCACACAGGTAGTAAGTGACTGAGGCCAGATTTGAATGCAGGAAAATGAGTCTTGACTTCAGGTCTGGTGCCTTATCTAATGTACCATCTAGCTACCTTCTACAAAAAGGGTTAACAAAAGATAAACAGTAATTTAAGTTAGGTCAGACAGATAAACTTTTGTGTGAATGTTGGGAATTTTCCTAACTAGTCTCTCTGAGCTAGTGTGATGATATTAATAGTTTTTCTTCTGATATATAAACTCTATTAAATAAAAAGACCAAGTGGCCCTGAAAGCCATTATATTGCCCTTAGCTAAAAAGCAAGTTAATTGTCATAACAGAGTATGGTTGATTAAGTCTCCAGAGAAAAAGGGAAAGACAGAAGAGGGCAATGAACAGAGACAACATGACTCTAAAACATCATTTCAAATCATTCTCCAGGGAGGAGATAGGACAAAGATGTAGCTCTGCCTTTATCCAGCATCAACAAGGGAGCAGAAAGGCTGGCCAGCTCTAACTCCCATACCATCACCCACCAGTATTATCTATGTTCCAGTAGAACAATTCTATGGTTGGTCTATATAACTATACAGTCTAGGTAATGATCATTCCTTGTCTATTTGTGTTATTTTTTTCAGGTCTAGGTAATGAGTTTACTTTTCCAATCTTCTTATACCTTACTACCTTATTATATTTATATATAGATATAGATATACATGTATGTGTGTACATACACACACACACACACACACACACCTTGTTACCCTACATTTTAAATTTTCAGGCCAGTAACTTTGGCCTCTTGGCTGCTTCTCATACTAGAGACTAACTCCTGACTGAGTATCTTCACTTGCTGTACCCCATACCTAGAACACACTCTCTCGTCTTTGTCTCATAGCTTCCTGTCCTTCAAATCTCAGCTAAAGTTTCACTTTTGAAACAACTTCTTAAGATGAGTCTACTCAGAAGATCATTTCTGTATATATCTTGTTTGAACATAGTTGCTTGCATTTTGTCTCTCTCAATATATTGTGATTTCCTTGGGAGAAAGGATTCTTTTATTTGTATCCCCTACATTTAGCACAATGCCTGGTACATAGGCACTTAATATAGAGTAGGTAACTGACTGAATCTTGTATTACTGTCCTATCTAAGAGGTTTTGCAATGTCATAGGGCTTGATGTAGTTATTACAATGTCATGTGCAAAGAAGAGCATTCAACTCTCTTCTATTAGGACTTTCCCTTGGACATAACAATGTGAAACACCCTTTGGGAAAATATTTCTCATTTCCTGACTTCTTTTGTTCAAGATGTCTCTCTCTTTTATCTTTCAAGGAATCAAATGTAATTTTGACATATACATGGGAGATACCTTATTGGAAGACAATTGTAAAGGCAGTATTTGCTCTAATGAACCAAATGCTTTTTTGTGGTCCACAAACAATAAGCTCAGTGAAATCTTGTATACTGTGAACTTCTTAGTCACCCATAGTAAAAAGAATATGCTATAGAATATAATTTGTAAAAACCTGCCTATTCTTTTTTTCCTCAATAGTATTTTATTTTTCCAATTATATGTAAAGATAGTTTTCAACATTCATTTTTATAAGATTTTGAGTTCCAAATTTTTTCTCCCTCCATTTCTTTTTTCCTTCCTCCCCAATACAGCAAGTAATTTAATAAAGGTGACATATGTACTATCGATTTAGACATATTTCCATTATTTGTCATGTTGTAAAAGAAAAATTAGAACAAAAGGGAAAAAAACCTCAAGATAGAAAAAATAGACAAAAAATAATGAAAATAGCATGCTTTGATCTACATTCAGTCTCCATAATTCTTTTTCTGGATGTAGATGGCTTTTTCCATCCCAACCCTATTAGAAATGTCTTGGATCACTGTATTGCTGAGAACAACCAAGTCCAACACAGTTGATCATGACATAATCTTACTACTACTATGAACAATGTTCTCCTGGTTCTGCTCACTTCACTCATCAGGTCATATAAGTCTTTCCAAAGCCTGCCTATTTTTTGCTCATGCATTTACAAGGGATACACTTGAAGCACATGAAATTAGGTCAATGGATGAGTAATTACAGGTATTTTCTTGGTTGCACTTTTGAGGCAATAATTATGTCTGTGACTTTCTCTGCAGTGTTTGATATTCTCTCCTATTTAAGATATTAAATTATTCAATGCTCTTACAATATTGTTGTCTCCAACACAGAAATCTGTATAAATGTGGCTTAAACCAGCTGCTCTTCCCATCTTTTTTTTTTTAATATCATACTTCCTGAAGCAGGATATTAAGAACCTTAGTATCCAAATGTGGTAGCTTCAGTGCCATTGATAAAAGGGCATTGGTAGGGTGAGGGTGGGATGAAAATATGTTATAGAAATATTTAGAGATTTTTTTTCAATAATCCTCATTTCTTGTTATTCTAGTTTCATTTTTAAATTCCCTCAGTATAATCAGACTTAGTTGAGTCTCTTATCAAATGTTCTATGAACCTATCTTTTCTTCTACTATTTCTCCCTTATTCATGAAGGGATATTGCTCATAAATCCCACTCTCATTCTACTGAGATTTATTACTTTTATTCTAAACTTATTCTCCCTTAGCTACCATATCTTTCCACACAGTAAGTAAAGCAATTTGTAGGTTCTTCTAGACTCTTCCTTGTGGTGAATGATTTACATTAGTTAAACTGGGAAAGAATGATAAATGGTTTCATTGTCTGCTCTTTAATTAATTTCCTCTCCTCCCATTTTTTCCCATATCAACAGCTTTTTTATTTTTATTTATTTTTTTCAACAGCTTTTTTAAAAAGATGAAATTGGATTTGCTTCAGTTGCCTAACTCCTATCTTATAGGTATTAATTAATATCTCTCCTCCAACAAGTTGATGATATGACTATGCAGCTGATTCAGAAATGACTTTCATCATTAACTCTGTTATAACCTCTCTGTTAAAATATAACCATTTTGTGGTGATTTTATTTGGAGTGCACCATATATATTGTTTCCCAACCATCTTATTGAGGAAAATAATGATAATAGTCATGAATATCAGGATAGGCAATTAAGTTATATAATTCAGGCTTCTTAAACTTTTTCTATTCATGACCACTTTTTGCTCAAGAAATTTTTATGCAACCTTGGATATATAGATATATACATATATATGTTATACAAATCAAACATTTACTAATGATAAATTATAAAGAATTTTTTTAATTTTGGTACACAATTTTACCACGTATTGGATGAAAGCAAATTGGCATACTAATGAGAGGGATGTATTTATTTATTTTTACATAAAAAAATAAATTTTGATGGGATATCTGATATCTTTTACTGTTGCCAAAATTTTCACAACCCCCTCATTTAGCTGTGATCCGATGTGGAGGTGCAACCCACAGTTTAAAAAACTTTTTTTATAATGGATGCTTCACTGGACTTAGAGTCAGGAAAACCTGAATCTAAATCCTTCCTCAGATATTTAGTAGGTGTTTTGCCCATCAACAGATTACTTAACCTTTCTCAGCCTCAATTCCTTTTTCTGTAAAACAAGAGTGATAACAGAATTTAACTCATATAGTTGTTTTGAGGATCAGATGAGATAACTTTTTTTTCCAAAATATTTTTTACCATCCTCCTTTCTGTCTACTTTTTCATTGAAGTCCCTAATTATTGCATTGTAGTCACTAAACATTTGCATTGGAGACACCAAGCTTTCTGCATCCCCCTCATCCTATATTAACTGTAAGTATCTATGTGGTAAACATTATGCAAATGTTTATTACAAGTATTGCAATACAAGATGACCAAGTGTCCCATGAAATACTATTTCTTATTGCTTTTGAATACACAATAAAAACCAACTCCTTAATTTGCTCTCCAAAGAGAACCTGTGAATGAAAAAAAGAAAAGAGCATTCTAATTTTATTTAAAGTGAAAATGTACTGTTATATTTTTCTACATGGTCAGTAGATTTCACCTACAGAATAATGACTGTTAGGTAAACTTTAGTAGTTTTATAAAAATTGTGATATCCTTAGCTTCCTCACCCTCTCCTCCTTCTCCCACTCCGCTTCTCTCATCAAGGAAGTATAGTAATAGCACAGGACTGGAGTCCATTTTGTATTTCATGGGTTGCCATAGCCAAAGAATATGAAGTCTGAAGTCTAGTTTGCTTTTTATAAGCATCTCTGTATTTAGGTGCGCAGGTCTTTAAAAAGCAAATATAGTCAGTTGCTGAGACCATGTTAAAAGTCCTTTTAGCACAATAGTGCAGGGTGGATGAGGTGTTCAAGGACTGCTACCTCTGAGGTGAAGGTCTGCCAAGCCCTTTTCAGGGTGCTCCTCCATCCTTGGTGTCCACCTAGTATCCAAGTCTCACTTATGGGTCCAAAAAAGCTAAAGCATGTGCAGCAGCACACTCCAATACACCAGCTTTGTTAAATGGCTAAATCAGGTGAAGGGTAACTGGAGGGACTCAGACCCATCAGTGAGTTAGAGAGGTGTGAGAATAATTTGTTCCAACAGCCAGGAAGATGACCAAATAGATGCTTTGGAGTACTCAGAGACCAGTCAGGTATTGAAAATGCCAAGGTCATCCACTGCATCCTGGGTCACTGCCAGTCATTTTGACTTCC
>JAJPUD010003244.1:218084-261414 GCA_023553655.1 Myrmecobius fasciatus | reverse complement strand
TTTTTTTTTTTTGGTTGCTGAGACAATTGGGGTTAAGTGATTTGCCCAGGGTCACACAGCCAGGAAGTATTAAGTGTCAGAGGTCACATTTGAACTCAGAGCCTCCTGACTTCAAGGCTGGTGCTCTATTCACTACACCAATTAGCTGCCCCTACTTCTTCATTTTTTCCCAAGAAATATTAATTTTTCTTTTTTGCTTTAGATCCATGTACTTTGTAGCTCATTAATATTGTACAGGATTTTGTGATACTTATTAATTATAGTACATTTTTCAGTTCTGAAAATATACAGTAAGATCAATATTAAACATATTAATTGCTTTACATGCATTCTTCCCATTCAATTTTGATTTCAGGATGCCAGTAAGCCTCTTAATGTATTTAATTACAGTCTTCTTTTGATATCTTTATATTTCATGGATTGTACCTGCATGAGATCAATGCATTTGTATCAGCTTCATTCATAGATTCATTGTGACCTATGGATTCAATCTCAAAGCCTTTTGTCTCTTCCTTTCCTTGGTGCATATTATAAATTTTACATTTATGAAGTCCAGATAATATTTTGATGTTGCTAAATAAAAATTCTATGAGATGAAGGAGATATTGAATGGGTTTTTTATGGTTAGAATTATAGTAGTGGATGAGAACTTTGTACCTCAAGAATTAATGAGATGCTTTGTTTAAAATCCCTCTTTAATTTGGAAGTCATACTTAGCTCTATTTGAAAAAGATGATATTGGAATTAAGGCTAGACAGAATCATAAAGGACTTAACCTATCTTATTGAATGACTCCATAGTTTATCGGTTGTTCTTGATTTTGTTATGATTGTGGCATGTTTCAAATAAGATTTTTCCATGTGGACATCACTAACATTCTCACACTACTTGCTTCCACTTCACATATTTGTAGCATGTGAATAAGTCATAAGTTAAGAATATGGTCAAAAGTTTTGTTGTAATCAACATGGGTCATGTAAATGTGATGGTGCTTTGGGGCAGTTTTTTCATTAATTATTAAATTGATTATAAGTTGCTCTTTACATCCCTGGAATGTAATTTTTGGTACACCCTTTTTTTTCTCCTCTGTTAAAATAGAAAGAATATACATATAATAACTTGTATTTGGAAGACTGATTGGTTTTCTCATCTTTTAGAGTTAACTATGCAATGTTGTGCAGTACCCAGCTTAAATAAGCTTATCTGAGCCAATTGTTAAATTTTCAGTTTGATCATTTCTATCTCAAAAATCAGTAATATAAATTAGGGATGATTGATTATCTTGTAGATTATCTAGACTATAGAAAGTAATAGAGAAAATGTTAATAATGCAGATTAAATGCAAAAACTTGTCATTGGGTACATTTTTTGGAGAGATAGATGTTAAACATTTATCAGGACATCACTACATGTAATGCCTTCTAGGGGCATTAGGCTGTGGGCATCACAAAATGTGAGACTAGGCTTATGTCTAAGAGAAAGTTGGTATATGAGGATCAGTTCTAATGGGCATGACTCTCTTCAACAATGAAATGCTTCAAACCAGTTCCAATTGTTCGGTGAAGAGAGCCATATATACCCAGAGGGAGGGATGTGAAATGTGGACCACAACATAACATTTTCATGTTCTCTATTGAGGTTTGCTTGCATTGTATTTCCTTTATCAGATTATTCTCTCTTACAGATACGATTTCTCCTGAACAAAAAAATGACGTGTGGCAATAACTATACATATATTCGATTTAAGTATTCTAACATAATTATCATGTAGTGGATATCCTGCCATCTAGGGAAGGGGTGAGGAGTAGGGGGGAAAATTTGTAACAGAAAGCTTTGTAAGGGTTAATGTTTAGGAGTTACCCATACATATGTTTTGCAAATAAAAAGTATTAATAAAAAAAAGAAAGTTGGTAAAGTATTTTGCTAATTATCATGTATCATGACAAATCATCTGAACCAATAGTTAGGAGTATTATTTGACCTTGACACTTTCAGTTTCTTTTTGAAGACAGAGTTTGAGTTACCTCTCCATTTCCCCTACTCCACATAGCTATTCTGTCATTCATTATATTAGTGATATGTAAGTTTCTGTTTCTTATTTTAAACCAAATTTATATTGAGACTTCTTGAAAAGCAACCAGAAATATTCTAAATCCTCATTTTTCAGGTGTTCTCTCACATCTGTAATTAATTATTACTTCCCAAATATCTGCAGTAAAGTTTTATACCTTATTTATTTTGTTCTTTGCACTATGTTCACTTCTTTTATTAAGCTAAATTTTTTTTTCATTTAATTCTCAAAATGTCTGAGAAACTTGTACTTTCCAGATGCCTTTAATTGGGCAATAAAGTTTCTATAGAAGTTAGTTATAGATGTAATTTTAATGCATTTCTGCAGATCTTTAATGGATCTCTCAAATCATTCTGTCATGGTCATGCCGGATACCTGCCCATGATGGAGAGTATTATTTGATAGCCCCAGGTTTCTTCCTGTGGTTCTTACTGTGGCCATACTTTTGGGCAGGTCTTGAAATATTTTTCCACTTTTTTGTAAAGTATTATGGAAGAATGTGTTCATGATGAATGAATAAATGAACAGAGATGTGTTTAAGTGTTTCCTATATATCCTATATAGATGCTGTGCTAAGTGCTAGGTATACAAATACAAAAAGCTAGATAGCCCTTGACCTTATTAGGGAAAAAACTACTAAATAAGGGAGTAGTGACTAGAAAGAGATGTTAGATCAGGGTTATATAGTTGTAAGTCAGTTAATTAAAATATACTTTCCAGAAATGATAGTATAGATTTAATTGCTGTTCCTGGAATTAGAAGTTGAAAGTGGGAAATGTGAGTGGGAAGGAAACAGGGAAAGAAAGAAGTAGGAAAGGATACCTGCCACAGTGCAGTAGCATGAAGATTACCAGTAAGAAACAGCAATGTGATTGGTCTGGGTTTGGCATGTTATGGTAAAAACTCATGTATCATAAGTTTGGAGGGTCCAAAATGAGATTGCCATTTTGGAAGTAAAGGTTAGAGTGCAGTAACATGACTTTTAAGTTATATATATATATATTTGAATATAACAGAAACAAGATTTTTTGAATTACTCTTTATGATATGATTAATCTGATAACTGAATTCATCCTGGCAAACTCAAAAAGAGATTTTTGGAATTCCAGTTCAAGTATGCCCATCTCCTTCTCAAATTTTTTTAAGATACCAGGGCTATTTTGTTATCTGTTTCATTACAATGTATAATTCTAGAAGTTTTCAGTAAGTAAAGATTTTTAATGACCCCATATCTTTAACCTTTCTTCTTCAGATTTGTGTGTCTCAATTTCATCTCTTATTTCATCCAATCTAAATTTAGGGAAAAAGTGATTTTTTAAATGATTGCCCTGTGTTAATTATCAAAATGTTGTGTGACTTGGAACTGATGATACCATTGACAAAAAGCAGTTTTAAGCTCTTACCTACAATTAGCAAGATTTGATTACAATTTTATTATAATGTATTGGTACACAATGAAAACATCCATTTTATGTACATCATTTGTCCACATTAGTAGTCAGTGCCATTTTACTGAATCATTTCCAGAAGGTGCTATATAGTTATTTTAAAATTTGTTTTAATATATTGTCTTTTTATAGCATCACAACATGAAAGAGCAATACCTGTTCCACTGTCCTCCATATCAAATTCATCATTTTGATACCTTTGAAAAGGACCATCCTGCTTTCCTAGGCTATTCTCTTTTTATTAGATTTATTAATAAGAAATACTGGGGCAGCTAGATGGCGCAGTAGATAGAGCACCAGCCTGGAAGTCTGGAGGACCTGAGTTCAAATTTGACTCAGACTTAACACTTAACACTTCCTAGCTGTGTGACCCTGGGCAAGTCACTTAACCCCAATTTCCTCAGCAAAAAAAAAAAAAAAAAGAAAGAAGAAACATGCCTCCATACTATGATCAAGTTGCTAATACAATTGGTAGTATAGACACAGCCTAACTACCTGGCATTTCAAGATTTTAGAAGAAATCAGAATATCAAAATACTATATAGATAATCTCAAGAGCTGAGTTGGTGATTGACCCAAAGGGAATTCTGTATTTCTTATTTTAATGACTCCAATTTAATTTCCCGCTTTCTTCCTAGTTGTCTAAAGCAGGATCTTAAAAGTGCTTGATTTGAAGTAATAAGGTAAACAACCAAACCAAAACCAAAAACACTTTGATGTACCAACTATCCCAAGTGCTTAAGAGACTCAGAAAGGATTTCACCAAAATAGTTTAAATGACTCCACAAAGAATGCATAAAGCAACAAACCTTTTATTACTGTACATTTTTAAGCTTTTAAACATTTTCATTGATGGTTTATGTTTTTATATCATATTTATTCCTACCTGCCTTCCTTCCTCCTCTCCATCCCAATTTGATGAGCAATCATTCTAAGAAACTTAAACAAAAATAATACTAAACATTTTAACTCATGGCAGGGGAGGAAGAGTGGTGTAAGAAGGGAAGATTCAGGGTCTATGAACAGGAGCATGGGGCAACAAAAATAATAAAGTGAGAATGCAACAGCTTATACTTTGGGTCCATGTTCTTTAGACAAGTATAGATAGAAGAGCAGCATATGAAGTTTTTTCAAACAATGTTAAAATATAATAATAATAAATTTGATTTTTTTCAATTGGAGGGAATTATATGTGGCAAAAGAGATGGTCATTTAGCTAATACTGTCCTCTGACTTTGAATACAAAGTTCTTTGCATCATCCTTCGCTGCCTCATCATCAATTAATCCTCATCATTAATCAGTATTTCCTGACAACCTATTTTATCTATGGGACCTACCAGACATAGGTCAAGGAGATGCCCAGAGAGAAGCATCTGGCCTTTTCCTTAGTCCATGTTATTATTAGACTATAAGCTTCTTGAGGGCAACAATAGTGTCTTATTTTATCTTTGTGTCTTATGGGTCTTGCCTATAACACAATTCAAATCAATGTCTGTTGCTTTTGAAGGCAGGGACTTTTTCAGTTTTATCTTCTTATCTCTAGGGCCTCACACAGTACTCATTACATAGTAGATACTTAATAATTTATTCCCAGCTTGTTTGCTTGCTGTTTGGAACAAGAATGGCCCTTGATATCAAGGACTCAAAGAAGCTGAAGATTCAGGATAATTTGAAAGGCTATTGTGACCTTTTCTTCCAGGCTCTCCAGCAACCCTAGATAGGTTCCTCTCACTGATGCTCTAGGATGATGTATAAATAGCAGTAGGTTGGGGGCGGGGTTGGCTGGGAATGGGGAATGTGTCACTAGAAGCATTGATCAATGGCAAGGGTCAGGGAAAGGGAAGGGAAATGTGTAGAGATAGGTAAAAAATGGAGAGACCTATTCAATATGAGCTTCTGATAAAATGAAACTCATCCTAATTTGTGTTTTGTTTTCTGTTCCCAGATACTTTACATTTCCATTATTGTCTCTTTATTCCTCTCTCTCTCTCTCTCTCTCTCTCTCTCTCTCTCTCTCTCTCTCTCTTCTTCCCTCCCTCTTTCTACTAGACACTAAAGGTTAGGTTTTCATCAAAAGTCTTGAGAGAAGAGCATTTATGCAAAGCAGTCTGTGTTCAGGCCTCAATAGTTAACCTGGTAATATACACTTCCATTACCCTCTGTTGAACAGCCGCCAGATCAATGTAAGGGCTTAACTACCCCACAACTAAAAACATATATTCCTGCAGCCTCACGGCAGCCATCAGAGTGCTGTGTATATGTTTCCCTCATTATATGGATGTGCCGTTGGAATGTTGTGATCAGTGATTCCAAGCACATGATTCATCAGAAAGACATTTGCTAGCCAGACATGTGAGGAGCTGTCTGCCTCTTCAATCTCACTGACAGGGCAAAAATGCTGATTTATAGTAAATCATTAAAATCTGCTTATTATGGTGCTGCTTGTTCCTCTTCTCCACTTCAAGCCGGCAACTCGATCTGCATCATGTCTCTTACAATTTTATACTACAGCAAGCAGTTATTTAAACAAGAGGGAAGCCATCCTTAGTCTTTATTAGTGCATATGAAAGGAGATTGTGTTTAAAGAAGACTAATTAAGAATGCCGACTATTTCCTTGCTTAGTTTATAGGGGGGAGAAATAAAGATTTAAAGCACTTCGGCAGAACAAAGAATTACTGGGCTAAAAACAATACTTAAAAATGATGATTGGCTACGTATATTAAATAATCGCAAAATCACAGTTCATTTGCTGCCAAAATTATTGGGAAGGCATGGGCCTAGGGGTGGTCGCAGGGTAGCTTGGGATTGGAGGGAGTCCATGCAGGACTCTTAGACTCTGAATACTGACGAAAAGATAATACTATTATTAGGCATGATTCCAGTATTTTGACAGTGCTCACATTTCCTCAAAATCATTCTGGGAAAAAAAAAAAAGTTTTACTCTGCAAAAGGAGAAATTTCGGACATAGGGGAAATGGAAGATGGGAAGATGGTGTATGTTAGGAAAACAAAGAAGGAACACAAAAAGGCCTGTATTTTGTACATGTTACTTACAGTAAAAAATTTAATTTGACGCCTGGGGACAGAAATCCTTGCCACTGAATTACAAAGAAGTGAATGAACTGACTCAAAATTAATCCATACAGATCTGTACCCTTAATAATACTAATTCCAGAGAACAAAGCAGTGCATAATGCATTTTAAATTAAGTTGGAAAATGCATAATTTATATTTGTTTTATTTCTTAATATTTGAACACAGGTACATTCTAGAATGCTAAAGATGAGGAGAAGGGCATAGTTATGTCCATAAGTATCTTTTCCCTTTCTTTCTTTTTTCTCTTTTTTCATTTTTTAAAAATAAATCCTGACAATATTTCTCCATTTTCCAAGAGCAGGATACAACCTGTGAAATATTAGACAGAAAAGATAAACACAGTTAGGATTGAGCAAGTGATTTTCCCATGCTGTGAAATGAATATGTTTGGTTAAAATAATTTTTTAAAAGGGTCCTAATTCCTACTAAAACATTCAGAAACAGATAATTACACATTATTGTGGATCAAAAATCATGCCCTCACTCACAAGAGGCAATTGAGATATGCCTTGCAGGGGGCTATCTCAACCAGAGAAATTGATGTGGGAAGTGGGGGGTGGTCTTGTTAGACAAACCTCTCCAAGCAGGCAGAGGAATACTGCCCATACTGGGTTGCTAGATAGTAGGAATAGTCCTGAAGGGCCAGAGAGTAGAGGGGAAATAGTTAACCTGACACTAACAGGCCATGTAGATGCCTTTGGGGAAAATGTCAAGTCCTTCTCCCCTAGAAAAAAAAGACCTTGTCACCATTTCCCATTTCCCAGGAACATTTCTTTCTAAATTTTCTTTTCTCTTTCCCTTTCTGTTTCTTTCTCCCCTCACTCCCATTAGTTAGCAGAAAGAATGTAGACAATGACTGCTTCATTTTTGTCTCTATAATCTAAGTAGCTAGAAGATAGAGCAGAGAATGTACTGACCTTGAAGTCAAGAAAAACTTAATTCAAATCCAGACTTTTAGTTTTGTTTTTTTTAAAATAAGGGTTTTTTCCCCCAAATCTGTCTTTTTTTTCCTTTCAACATTAAATCTATGTTTCTATGAATCTAGCACAGCGCCATTTAATATTTATTGAGTAGATATTTTGAATTGCATTCAAATTCTGTCTTTGTTATTATTTGCCTCACCTTGGACATGGCACGTCATGTTGTGGGTCTTAGTTTTCCTTATATCTAGAAATGGGGGGAGTCTCATACTACATGATGAAGGGCCTACAACCCTTCCCATCCTAGGCTATCTTCATCTCACATGTGATAATAATATAGCTGAAATATATTAAGCTTTTAAATAATTATTTTAGAGTATAACCAGCTACATGAACCACAAATCAGTCAGCCATGTATAGACCTTTGGTTTATTTTTGCAACTAGCATACTATATTTCAGATAGGCTGAGAAAACATATATAGTACTTCTGTCCTCCGTTTCCCGTACTTCCCCCTCCCCATTCTCAGTAGCTGAATGATTCAGTTCTCAAAAATGACTAGTATTTAAAATATACACACATTATATATATATACATATACATGTATATATATATATATATATATATATATATATATATATATATATATATGAATTCAGGTAAACAAACAGTCACAATCAAAATCTCCAGCTGTTCTGCTGAATTCAGACTTACCTTTTTCCTAAGTTAGTTTTTGTGTAGAAACCACCTCAGAGTCATTATAATCTTGATCAAAATCTACAAATGTGTCTTTATAAGATTATCCTATTATTGCTTGGCTTCTCAAAAAGAAAGTGTACATAGTATGTGTTGATTTACATTCAGTCTCCTTAGTTCTTTTTCTGGATGCAGATGGCATTTTCTGTTCAAAGTCTATTGGAATTGCTTTGGATCACTGAACCAGTGAGAACCAAGTTTTTCATAGTTTATCATAACACATTCTTGCTGTTATTGTGTACAGTATATTCTTGGTTCTGATTGTTTCATTCAGCATCAGTTCATGTAAATGTAAATTTCCAGGTCTTTCTAAAACCAGCTTGTTCATCATTTTTCATCACATTTATTTTCTTCTTTTCTTTCTTTTTTTTTTTTTGCTGAGGCAATTGAGGTTAAGTGACTTGCCCAGGGTCACACAGCTAGGGAATGTTAAGTGTCTGAGACCAAATATGAACTAAGGTCTTCCTGACTTCAGGGCTGGTGCTCTATCCACTGGGCCACCTAGCTGCCCCATCACATTTATTTTTGAACATCAATGGTTCTATGATGTCACTGATCTAAGTATTCCTTCTATCAATGAAGATAGCAATCCATTCACATCTTCTCAACTTGTATGATTATTATACAAATGTCCCCACAATCCTTCACAGGATATCTACCCAACATGCTTGAGTCTTGTTGCTCAAGTTGTTGCCAACTTGCAAGTGCAACATGGTCTGTCTCTCTAGTAATCTTCATTTCTTCTATATGACAGGTTCATTTCTCTTTGTCATCATATATTTCCTCCATGATATTCCTAATGCCTTGTTGAATTCTTTTCATACAGTAGGTACTTAATAACTGTTTGATGAATTGAAATGAATTATTTAAATGCAGTGTTCAGGAGAAACAGTTCAATATAAAAATTTATTCTAGTTCATGAATATTAATTGGGAATTAGAGCCATCATGATTTATATACAACTCTTAATATTTAGGATTTTGCTCTAAGATAGAGAAGCATTGATAAGTATAGTTAGTCTTTCCTAACCTCTCTTTCCTTATTCTTTCATGTTTTCCATTGTAGAAATGCCTGCTGAAGGAGACCTTGGGCTTGCCGATTCGTTTTTCCCTGATTGATTGGGCAATAAATGTTGATACTTTCTTACCCTACTTTACCTTATCTTGTATCAGTTTGTAATTTTTTTCTCTATCCCTTGTGGTCCTTTCCTTTTTTTTCTTTTATTATACACTTAACATGAAACAATTTCTTTGGGGAACAGAATCAAAGGAGAAATAACCCCTGGCATCTCAAGTATGAAATGATTGTACACTATACTTTTCATAAAAATAATCATATATTTGGAGCTACTCTTCAATAGAGATAGTTTTCCTTTTCTCTCATCTACTTCTGTCAGGGATTTTGGTGGCCTCTAGAACCCTTGGTACCTTCTCATCTCCTTGACTCCCCTTGACAGATATCTACCCCTTGGGAAGCAATTCACAGTGATGGAACTTTAGAAAATAACTCTAAAAATACAAGTAGAATTTTAAAAAAATCCTAACCTTAGAGGAATCTTTACATATTTGTATGGTAGTGGTGGTTGAATGTTGTTCCATTTTCTGAAGGGATGAAGGATATTTAGCCTCAGGAAGAGAAGACATAGAGGGAATATGAGAGCTATTTTCCTGCATTTGAAGGGCTGACATGTGGAAGGAGGATTAGATTTGCTCTGCTTGACCCCAGCTTTCAGCTTGATCTGGGAGAAATGGGTGGAAGTTGTCAACATAAAAGTGTTAGCTTGTTATAAAAATGACTTCTTAACTGTTAGAATTCACCAAAAGCAAAATTTGCGTTACCTTATAAGGAACTGAATTTCTCTTCAATCAGGCAGTATACTTTTACTACACACCTACTATATACTAGACACTGAGGGTACATGGGCAAATATACCCTCAAGATGCTTACATTCTATTGGGGGTGGTGGTGGAGGGTGATACACAATAAGTTTGGACAAAAGAAAACAAGATAATTTCCAGGGGACAATTCTAACAGCTAGAGGAAATCAAGAAAGGCTTTTGAAGTGAGCTTTAAAAGAAATTAAGGATTCTTAGAGATACAAGACATGGAGCTATGGTAGAAAGCCTATATAAAAATACAAAAAAAAAATTGAGTGTCATATGTGAGGAATAACAAAGGCAGTTTGGCTGGATTGTAGAGTGTGTGACTGAGAATACTACATAATAATCTGGACATAATTATTATTACAATTAGCACCATCATCATCATCATAGCTAATTTTTGCATATTGATTTAAAGTTTGCAAAGCACTTTACATGTGTTTTTTTATTTGATGTTCTTTATAACCCTATGAGATAAGCCTTATTATCCATATTTTACAGTTGAAGAACTAGAGTATCTTCCATCAGCAATTGGAAGAACAATTCTTAAGGATATTGTAGAAAGATGCATTCCTAAAGGGCATGGATTGGATTCACTGTCCTCTGTGGTCTCAATATAGTCTTGGGAGTCTATGATTCCATTGTTTGACACTGTATATTCACTAATGAACTTAGTTCATAGATAGTGAACTTACCTCAAAGTTAGGAAATTGCCCCCAGTACATACTAGTTACATAACCATGGGCAAGTAACTTAAGCTAAGTCATTTCTCCCTTTTCTAGGCTACTCTTCAAGATCTTATGTTGCAGAGAAGGTTCCAAACTTGAATTGGAAAAGGAAGTTTCTGAAATTTCATATCCGATCCTTCTTCCCTAAAAACATGTAGTGCATTATTTGACTGAATTTTCTCACTTTTGTGTAATTTTGTTGGTGTCATTAAAAACTCAGAGAGATATGGATTCTGAACTAAGAAATCTCCATGAAATCAGAAAGCCATCTATATGGAAGGAGGATTTGGATGGGGGAACAGGTTCTACTTTTTGGATTATAATCAACATGTGGGTGATGCTAAGATTTTGAAGGTTATATCAATGGAATGTGACTTCTAGCAGGTCTCACTAAGATGAAACAGTCTGTATGATCCTAGGGTTGCCATGTCTCCTTTACAGAGATCAGGTTAGCTAAGTGCAGAGAAGTCTCATCAGCAGGTCAGCAACTAAGCATTGTATTGCTTTGATCACAATAATTAATGAGCCTCCAAAAAGTACCACTCTTATGCCTCATTATGACATGAAAGTAACCTTGAGTAAGTTACCTTTAGAATTAGGGGTAGCTGGATGATGTAGTGGATAGGATGTTGGGCCTGGAATTAGAAAGGCATGGGGTCGAGAAAGTCTGAGAAATCTTGTCTTTGATATTTATAAGTTATGTGACATAGAACAAGCAACTGAGCCTCTGCATGTCTCATTTTTTTCATCTGTGAATTGTGGGTAATAATAGCACCTTCCTTCCAGGATTGTAATGTTCAAATGAGAAAGCATCTTTAAAGTACTTAGCACATGCCTGGAACATAATATGCACTATATTAGTTATTACTCTTATTATTTTCATTATTATTCTAAGCTCAGTCAGATTCTACCAAGTAGAAAGTCAATGGGTATGTCTTACTAATTAACTAATAGACTAGCTAGAGTAAAGGCCAAAATGAGCACCAAATTAATAGAAAGGATATAGATAAAAAGGAGACATTGTATTAAATTAAAATAGCTCTGAACATATAAACAATCAATTGATTCTGATATATAATCAATAGATACAAATAAAAACTCTAAAATTAAAGTTTAATAATTCTAGAATATGTCTGGTTAACTTTTGAAGAATTTTCACCAGCATGTTGGTAACCCTGTAATGAATTCTTCTTACCCATGGAATGGATATAAATGAGCAAATGACCCTGAGTTCTATATCTCTGCTTCCTGCTTCTTCAGTGGTAGTTTGAAAAGAAAAAGAAAAAAGTCAGAGGGTGTTTAGACCACCTATAAACATTAATTTACTTATTGACACTCTAAATATGAGATCTTCGTTCCATGACCATTGAATCAACCAGAAGAACTGAGCCATGTCAATATTGATACTGTTTCTATAAGTGAAACCAGAAGAAATAAAAGAAATTGTAAGTAAAGGAATGGTTCACAGGTGTTCCCTAGAGAGGTGAATAAAGTAGTTGGTGGGGCTTTTTTTGTCCTGCATTGAAAGGCAAGAGAATATGTCATTTTATGAGATACTCTGTCATTTTTCCTTTTAGAAGTTATAATGAATATAAGCAAAAGAGACCATTATATGGGGAATTCAGGAGCATATGCCAATTTAAATTGGAAAATTTGAAGTAGGAAAATTCTATTAAGTAATCTATAATATTCTCCAAATCAAGTTAACACATGTCTTCATCCATAATAACTTCAGTACAAAGGTAGGCATGACTGGCAGAAGAATGGAAAAAAAATTATTGGAAAATAGTTTGGAATGAGAAGTAGAAGCAGCCAAAAATTTATAGATTACTCAGAAGTATTGTCCCTGTATGTCATGAATACTTTGTTCAAGAAGAAATTCAGGAGGTCTTGGAACTGGGAAATTAGGAATAATGTTTCAAAAGATGAAATTTGCTACACCATGGCAGGAAATAACTGTTTACTAAAACAAGAATAATTTCAGAATTATCAGTCTTTAAGTGGTCAAATAATAAGCTAACTGGAGCAAAGGCCAAAATGAGTACCAAATTAGTAAAAAGGATATAGATTAAAAAGTAGACATTGTATTCAATTAAAATAGCTCTAGACATTTAAATAATTGATTCTGAAATATAGTAAATGGATACAAATAAAACACTAGTTAAAAAGTTTTGACTTTGTTACCTTTTTTAGTGATATTTAGTTGATATAAAACAATTGCCATAACAAAGAAGTCAAAAGAGCCTTGAAACCACATTGATTAATAAACACTTAACCTTTTGCTAAGCAGAAAAACATAGAAATCAAGGGGAAAAAATCCACATTGAGTAAAAGTGAATACACAAACATTACATATGAAGAGGATGTTTGATTATGAGGAGCGTTGTCAGATAAACAATGAAAACCCATGGAGAAAATGAGCCTGCAGAAAGCTTGATATGATCTAGTCAAACAAGATCATCCAGAGATCATTTATAGATAAAATTGAAAGAAAGACAACAAATAGACAAAAAATAAAATAGATCTATGAGCATATCTGTAGCAACTGATTCTTATCATCCATGGCAGTGGCTCCATGTTATCAGAAATCAAGCAGTAAGAGAGCAGGCTTGATTATAGTTGGGAAATTATGCAGCACTTTCAATGATCTCATGTTATTTCCTTACACAAAAGATAATACTAATATTCTCCTTATATTGCAATATGATTGCAAATTATGGAACGCCATTATCTTTGAAAAATCCAAGATGCAAGTGTTATGAAAGGCAAAGGAAAGATATGGTGGGTTTAAGTAGGCAAAAGCACATTAGTAAAGATTATATACAAGAAGTATAATACAAGATCACATCAGTGACATGGATGAGCAAAAAGGGAGGTAAGTTGATAATGTAGCAAGGGCAAAAGATAATAGCTGGACAATCTAGATATCTCTTTGATATCAGAAATAGTAAAAACAACTTAGAGTAAGCCTCCAGTGCCTGGAATAATTTCTCTGTGGAGTATGTATTTAAGGATAGAAACAAGAATCATATACAAAAACAAGGTGCAAATGAATCATAATCTGCGCTAATAGAAAGAGTAACCACATCAATAGACTTTATTAGATGAATGAATATATGAATTTATAAATTCATCAAAGACAACTCATAAAATTATCTACCAAGGCATGGAAGGGCTTTGATTGACATTGGGGGAGATGATGTGTTAAGGTCAGAAATATGCAACAAAGGAGGTCTAGACTGAGGAATTATTAGGAAGAATGAGTTTTGCCCTGTTCTGTGCATCCCTTACCTTCAGCCAATCCTGGATAACTACTGCAAATACATGTCATGGTCACAAGATGAATTGAGACAGTGAGCATGAATGACTCAGTACAGTCTATCCCTATTTTTGGAGAGACAGCTTAGTACATATGCCCTACTAATGGTAGTCTTTTATATAAACATATGTGCTATTCTGTGTGCCATCTGTGTATTGCATGTGTTATGTCCCTAAGAGTAGTTGACCTTGAAAAGTGAGGGCAATGCTTGTGTTCTGTCTGTGTATGACCCTGGGTCATACATTTTGAATCACAAGAACAGCACCTTTCTCTACAATGAACCTGCTGGAAATGTTGAAATGTGAAGGAATAGTTGCCGCATCCAAAGTTCCTTTTCCTTTTTTATTCCAAAATATTTTTGCAAAGATAGGTTTTCCAACATGTCTCCCAGAAGCTAAATGAGTCCAAAAGGATGAAAAAAATATCTATTCCTGGTTATTTGTTTTCCATGGAAGAAATTTGGTTAATTACTTTCAAGAGAACCTAATTGGTAATGTAAGAACCCCATATGGCTCTGAATATTTCCTTAGAAAGCAGAGCACTTTTATCATTAGGCTAGAAGGAGTTAACATTCATGCCATATCACAACAACCCAGATGTTAGGTTAGTATCATCTTTAGGTAGATAGAGACAAAATAGACACACCCATTTAAAGATTCAAGTATGTGAATCCAGCTTACTTTAGGATTTAGGACCCTAGAGAGCTACCACATATTTTGCACAAATATAGCACATAAACAGTATTCTTTCTTATTGCCAAGATTGTCAAGTTAGGGTGTATGACTCAGGGCCCACAAGTTCTTATCTAGAATTTAACTTTTTCTGTGACTGGGAGTAGGTCACCCTACCCCCTGATTCTCAGTTTCTTCATCTGTAAAATAGAATCAGTAACACACAAAAACGATGTTATAAATCACTGAATAATCAGCTCTGCTATCAGTACAACTTTAAACCCACCAGAATGACAAAAATAGCAACAAATGAAAAGAAAATCAATGTTTACTAGCAGAAGCATATAATCATAGATTTAGAGCTAAAAGGAACCTTAGAAGTAATGGGCTGACCCTCTCATTTTATTGATGAAGATACTGAAGCCCTAGATACATACTATACAATAAGCACACACATATATATATATACACACACAAACACGCACATATGTAACATATATCTAAATACACATATGCATACATATGCATTATGGCTATCTATATGTATATATACATATATACACATACATATTTCTGTCTATTTCTATCTATCTCAAAAATAGGATTTGAATCCAGTTCTTCTTGACCTACACTCTATCTACTACCCTATGGTGCCTTTCAATATCTATGGCTATTAGTATATTCATAAATACTAGCTAAAAGAGCCTTTTCTGAAATTCCTTCAGAATAATGTTCAGTTGAGTTGATTTGACATTCTCTGCCTATATCTGCCCATGTCAGAAGAATGACAGACAGAGATTAGCTCAGTGTATAGCATCTGCAGTTTGTGCTGAGGGGTCAGGAGAACCTCCTAGGCTAATTGTCATTCTCGCTGACTCCATTTTATCCACATGAAAGTCTTGGTGCTAAAAATAAAGTTACATGTTACACTTCCTCCATGCTTTCCTTCCTTCTTCCTCTCTTCTTTCTTGCAAAAAAGAACCCAACTTAGGCCTAAAACATTTCACTGAGGAGGCTCTAATTAGGCTCCCTTACTAAACAGGAACCTGGTTCTCCTGTTCTTCACCGTCTGAGATGAGAGGGTCTTCCTCTCACATACTCCCAGCTGGAACCCTATGTTTGTCCCTGCTTTGTATAGAACAGTTAGACCAAGCCAGTTTTTTTTAATACCCTCTTTCTGCCTAACTTTCCAGGCCTAGAATGATGATTTTCCTTACCTCTACTTCTTAGAATCTTCAGATCTCCTTACATGTCAGCAAGAAAACCTTCAAATTTCTGCTATTGAATCCATTGTAAATCTTTTTAGCATGTTCAGTCACTTTAACACTGATCCTCTTATATTATGGACTCGAGGCCCCTCATATCCTGGTTACCCTCTGCTGTATAGATTGGTTTTGAAATTGTCTCTCTTAAAATGTGGCATCCAGAAACTTAATACAAACTCCCTATTCTATTAGATGGAAGTCAAGTATGGTGGGACTATTATTTCTTTCATTATGAACATTAGACTTCTAATGGTACAACTTTTCTAAAAATAAAAGTTTTTGTGCCTGCCATGTCTCAAAGTTGATTGCTGTTGAGAGCCTTCAGTGTCTTTTATATATGAACTATTTTAACCATGTCTTTCCCATTCTGGACTTTTCTGTTTGATTTTTTAAATATGGTATGTAATACCTTACATTTATACTTATGAAATTCTATCTTGTTAGATTTTATCCATAATTTTGGCCTTCCAAGATTTGATCACCAAAGGGAAATATATACATCAAAAAGTTCAGCTGATGTTATTTTATAATTTTCATAAGGATTTACTAAAAGGATACAGTATTTGTCCCTAACTTAGAAAGTTCATTTTTTAAAAAAGCAACCACAGCCTTATCAAAACTGATCTTGTTATCTCTGTCATGTGTAGAATTCGGCTGTGCAGGGACTTGGGAGTTGGTCAGGAGTACAGGTGGTAGGGGCTTGTGGATGCTTCTACAGAGACAAGGAAGATGCTGGCCTCATACAGTGTCACAAGCTGGTCCTAATTTCTATGACTGAGGCTTCTATCCAGACCTCCCATCTTGCATTAACTGTGAAATCATTTTCCCACAGTCAAAGAGGTGCTTGCTAAGGTGATTTTGTTCTCCACAGTTGACTTTATCTCCATATTTCACTTGGTGGGAACTTTTTTCTTTTTTTAGCAAACATGGCAACAAGCTACACAGAACACTCAGTGAGCCCCTATGCTGTATCATGAAAACGTCAAGCAAGATGAAATATTCCCACATAAGTGTATCATTTAAAAATGCACTTTTGTTTCTACATTTGGAACAGGCAGGTCACCTTGGCAAAGGGAATTTCAGAATCTCACCAGGAGAATGGACTGCATTTTTTATGGGATGATTTCTTTGGCTGTTTTGATTTGCATATTTGAAAACAACTGAAAAAGCAATTAATTCAAAGCTAAATAACTTCCATGTTTAGAATTATGTTTATGGTCTTACAACAGACAAATTTATGAAGAAGTCTGGGACCATTACTCTAATGCAGAATAGGCATCAATCACTTTCAGAGATCCATCTTGTGGTTTATTTCTAAAACTTGTACAAAATAAGGTAGAGAATCTAGAGTATTTAAGACCAAATGATAATCAGACGCTTTAACACATTTAAATCATAATGTTACAGTGTGTAGCAACCCTTGGCTTTTCTTACAGTTCTAAGCAATGCTGTTCCCAGAGGACAAACCTTCTTCAGAGAAAATAAGACACTGAGTTGGTTACAATTCCAAGGAGAATTCCAGCACTGGAGGGTTTTTTCCCTTTTTAATACAATTTACACAGAAGAGGCTGGCTGCCAATGCGATAATTGAGAAGCACCTGGTGAAAATGTCTTTCTGTTAATTCACAATGACTCCTCTTGGTCTCCCCCCACCCCCAATCAACTCTGTGCCAGAAAGAAAGAAGTATAAGAGAAAAAAAAATTCCACATAATTGTCAAGGCCAAGGAGGAGCAAAGCAGTGCCAGGAGCTTCCTAAGAATCAAGGGTAAGACTTTCCAGTTCCCACATGGGACATAGCATAGGCAGTCCCACTGTGGCTCAGGGAATTCCAGAGAACTCTTTCTCCTCAGGAAAAAGAAGAAATGAGTATGAATAATGGTGTTGAAATTCTTTTATTAATTGTTGGAGATTTTAGAACCTCCTGGCCTTGGAAAGCAGCCATCTCTCTGGCACAGAAACAAGATGGTCTTGCTTCAAGGCAAGTAGATGATCTAAATGAAGCCTAGAGGGCCCTTCTAGATCTAGGATGTTTTAATCCCAAATGTCATGCTAATAATCAATCAATCAAACAATCAATATTTGAATGCCAGAAATGTCTTGAACTTTAGCTCTTTTTGTTTGTATCAGTTTATCTATAAATTCTACAAAGGCACATATTCCCTCTGACCAGGGTCAATACATTGCTTTTGTTTTAGGGGTTGGCACTGTGAAGCACTCCTAAGTGATCAATTCTGTCTCTCTCTAATCTTTCAGTCTCATACACTGGACAAGTCAAGGGATTCTAATTCCATCTCTGATAGCAAATCACTTTCCCCTTTTAGGACTTATGTATCTTCTCTTTAAAATATGGGGATTGGCTTATAAGTTCTTTAAGTTCCCTTAAAACTGGCAGTCCAATTCTGTGAATATCTGAATATCTAGGATACAATCTAGATCCAAGCTGATATATTTTCTAGGTACTGGAATCGAGGGGGCTTATTTAGAAAGCCATTCACATATGTGGTCAGAAAGACACCTGCAGAGAGATAAGAGAATAGAAAAAGACATAAAATTGTTTTTGTTATCCTAGAGTCTGGGTGAGCCTTTTCTTTACATAGAGTACAGGTACGTATGGATATATGTATATCAACAGACTATGCCTCATCTCATATCCAGACATAATAATAATTAGTGAAAGACAAAGAATCAATATTATCAATTATCAATAATTGCTGATATTTATAGAGTGTTTTATAGGGATTTGCTATGTGCTTTACTCATAATATCTCATTGAATTCTCACAATAACCTCGTAAAACAGATGCTATTATTATCACTCCCATTTCACAGATAGGGAAACTGAGATGGAGAGAAGTCCAGTGACTGCCTCAAACTGATACACCTACTAAGAGCATGAGGAAGGATAGGAACATGAATATTCATGATTCCAAGTCCAGAACTTTCTCCACTATGCTATTCTCTATTTCTATCAAGGAGTGATAAAGAAATAAGTAAGATTGGTTGCACCCCAAACTACATAACCTGCCAATTATTTGAATTTAGGGGAAACACTGACTTTCTTTGTGTCTTCATTTGCTTCCTAAATGCTTTGCAATGTGATAAATTATGGATGGCTAAAGGGCCAATGTACCAAGTTCAGCAAGCGTTCACTAAGCATTCACATGTATGACCCTGACTTGGGCTGTGGGTGATAAGAATTATCTGAGATCCCCAATGTCACAGAACTTACAGACTGGAGAGATATGTATAAGGATAGGGATGGATCTGTGATTTCACTGATAGAAGGTAGGGCTTCTTAAACTTTTTCCACTCACAAACCTTTTTGCCCAAGAAATTTTTACATGACCTCAGGTATATAGTTATATAAAATAGCTATATAAATCAAACACTTTCTTAAATCATAATTTTGTGACCTTCACATTTAGTTACACAATCCCATATAAGGTCACAACTCACAGTTTAAAAAGTTTTGATATAAGGAACTCCCAAGTGAGGAAACTCCCTCTGCCAATTCAAGTAAACACCTTTTTCACAATTTAATAGATTAAGATAATTGTTGGAGGGGAGGTGTGTATAATACAATGGCAAAACTTCTGATTAGAACTAAATCAGATTAAAATTCAATTCGGAAATATTTAACAAAATAAATAAAAATGCAATAGAATGTAGATGAGGTTAATATGTGGTTTTTCTTCTAAGTCAATGTGTGACATGTAGGGATCTTTAGATGTGGTTTAGTAGCTCTCATTTCTATTTGATTTTTAGCATCAGTGCTGCCAGGGACACACAGATGGTGTGTTTCAGAGGTGAAACCCAAACCCAGGTCTCTCTGTCTCTGAAGCCACTTCTCTACTCACTGAATCATACCTCTCATCGGATATGAAGATGTGCCCATAGAAAGAATAATTAGATGATTCACAACATGTGGTTGTATATGATGTATATTAAATAAGGGGTATGGGAAGTCAGCAGGAGAGAAAATGCCTCCTTGACCTCAGATTTGATTCATGGTCCATCAGCAGCTGCAACCAAAAAGAAAACCCCTGATTGGGGTTGGCTTTGTGTCTGCATCATACTTTTAAAATGTGTCCTTCGGGAATATGCATAGGTCATCAATGACAAACCCATAGGAGCTGAGAACCTACTTGGAGCACCCTACTTTAGTCTTCACGCTCCTCACCGGCTACCGAGGTATCGATGTATCAGTCTGCATCCCAGTGACAGGTGGCTCCGGGGCCTACGATGAACTTGTGCAACAACGCTCTGTAAGCATGGTGAGCCAACGCATTACACAACAGCATATGTGAAACCATTACATGGGAACACCGTCTGCTTCCAACTCATGCGCAACACAAGCCATCCTCGGGGAGCTGGGTCACATATGCTTCCTTTGCCGGCCCCCATGGAAGTTTCAGATTTTCTCCTTTCCTTCTTGCAGATTTCTCTGTCCCTTCCTTTCTTTTTGCCTTGCTCACTCCTCTTTCTTATCTCTGTGATTCATTTCCCTAATGATCAATGATCAAAGAATCTCAAAGTATTTCGGAGTCTGACAACCTCAGAGTCCTGTCCAACCTGTGTCTGATTGTGTGCTTTCCACTACATCCATGACTAAAAAATCACTCAGTCTTCACATGAATACTTATGGTGAAGAAAATTCCTTATTTCCTTAACTATCCCAAATGTCCCCCATTGTTATAAGAAAGGTATTATCAGTATATACTCCATAGCTTTCTAATACTCACCATTTTCCTCCTCTCAGGTTTTATGAACAATAGACAGATTTAGGTTTCACATATAGAAAAATGTAACTCTCTCTAAGTGGATTGGTTTGCCTTCCTTTATATTGCTTTTTCTGACCACCCTGTGAGTGCTTGCCCTGTATGAGTTCTCCATAAAATAATCAATCAGAGGGGTCTTTCTCTCTTAGTCATCGTTGGCAAGATTCTTGCCAGTGTCCTTCTTATTAGGTTGGCCCTATACCTACTAGGAAAAGATCATCTACCTGAGAGCAAATATATCTTCAGAGGTAGCTGAGGAAGAGTTGATATGGTGTTTACTCCCCAACAGCTTCAGGAAAAATTCTAGGAGCAGAATGGAGGTCTATATACAAAATTTGTAGATCTGACCACAAAGTCTTTGATACTGTCAGTCATGAGGGCTTATGGAAAATTATGTCAAAATTTGGTTGCCAGAGAAGTTCATCCGTATAATATGTCAATTTTGTGATGGCCTTCTTGCCTGGGTTCTGGACAACTGGTCATACCTTCGAGCTTTCCCAGCCACTAATGAGGTGATACAAGGCTCTGTGCTTACTCCCATGTTTTTAACATGATGTTTTCAGCCATGTTGTCAAATGCCTTATGAGGACAAAATCAGTTAGCTACCACACTGATTGTAAATTCTTGGATTTGAAAAGTCTAGAAGCCAAAACTAGATTGTAACATGGTAATGGTAACAAGCATGGGAATGCATGACAGAAGAATCATAAGTCTTAATTTTGCATTCACCTTGAGCAGCTTAGTTTTTCTTTATATGTTTCCCAATGTATAAGCACATGAAAAGAAGGAATTTGATGACCTCTAAGGTTCCTTCCAGCACCAATGTCCTCTGATTCTATGGATCTGTAAGTTAAAGATAGGCCATAGTGCATGCATCTATCTAGCTATCCATCTATCCATTCAGTAATACACATTTACTAAATGCATACTAGGTGCCAGGTAGTAGCTATTTTCTCATAATAATAAGACAAAAAATATATCAGACACTGCCTGTTATTCCACAGACTAGAATATAATTAAGATGTAATTTTTAAATGATTAAAGTTTTATTAAGGTGATCATTGAGGAAGAGTTGATGGAATTGGGATTATTTTGCTTAAGAGTGGAAGGCTTGAAGTGATATTAATAACTATATTCACAAAATGAAGGGATAAAGTATGAAGGTCAAGAAGTTCTTTACTGTACCATTTTTACTAAGGACAGAATAGAAAGAATAGATCTTTTCTTTTAGGATTAAGCATTCAGCTGTTAACCAAACATATATTTATCAAGTGCCTTTTATGTGTCTAATCCTAAGTAAGATATTTTGTCAGACACAAAAAAAGAAGAAAACAAAGTAGACTCACTCTCTGCACTGTATGATCTCACAATCTGTTTGGGAGAACAGACTCATACACAGGAAATAACTGTAAAACAATAAAATTTAAAACATAATCAATTCAAATCAGTGAGCCTTTATTAAATGTTAATTATGTATGTGCTGAGGACATAAGACAAATATGGTATCTACCTCAAGGAGCTTACTCTATGTAAGAAGATCAGAGAAGGCTTCAGACTAGACTTACCTAAAAACTTTCTGCCCCTTCCCTTCCTTTCCTTTCCTTCCCTTCCTTATCTTTTCCTGCTCTTCTCTTCCCTTCCCTCCCGTTTTTCCTCCTCTTCCCTTCCTTTCTCTTTTTTCCTCTTCCTTTTCCTTCCCTTCCCTTTCCATATTGAACATTCAAATATTGAATAGTTAAACTTTATTAAGTTCAAAATAGATTTTTGGGGTGCTTTAAAAATGTTAGAATTGGCTAAGATGAAAGGAAAAGATAATAATAAATGTTGGAGGAGATGTAGGGAAATCAGGACATTAATGCATTGTTGTTTGGAGTTGTGAACTGAGGAGAGCAATTTGGAACTATGCCCAAAGGGCTATAAAATTGTGCTTATCTTTGATCTAGCAGTATCTCTATAGGGTCTGTATCTCAAAGAGATCATTAAAGGGGGGAAAGGACCCACATTTGCAAAAATGTTTGTAGCAGTTCTTTTTGTGGTGTCAAGGAAATGGATATTGAGTGAATGCTCATCAATTGGGGAATGACTGAATAAATTATGGTGCATGAATATAATGGAATGTTGTTGTTCTATTAAAAATGATGAGCAGGCTGATTTCAGAAAAGCCTGGAAAGACCTGCAAGAACTAATGCAAAGTAAATTGAGTAGAACCAGGAGAACATTGCATACAATAACAGCAGGATTATGTAATTATTAACTATGATAGATTTAGGTCTTTTCAGCAAAATAGTGATCCAATACAATTTTAATAGACTTAGGATGGAAAATTCACCTATATCCAAAGAAAGTGAAGCGAGTGAAGATTAAAGCATATTATTTTCACCTTTTTTATTTTGTTTTTTTTTCTTTCTTGTACTTTTTCCCCTTTGTTCTGATTTTTCTTTCACAACATTACTAATATGGAAATATGTTTAAATTTAGTGTGCATGTATGACCTATATCAGATTGCTTGCTGTCTTGGGGAGGGATAAAGGAAGGGAGGTTAAAGAAAAATTTGGAATTTAGAATCTTTCAAAAATGAATGTATCTTTATATGTAATTAGAAAAATAAAATGCTACTAAAAATAAATGTTATATATAAGAAACAAATTTGAGAAATCAGAAAAGGCAGTTTGCTTTGGCAATATTCTTATAAGTACATTTTTTTTTAATTGCTAAAGATTTTTTTTAATTTTTTTCCCTTCCCCTCCACTCCTGTCCCCATCCTTCCCATCACTCTCTCCTCTCCCTCTCCCTCTTCCACTTTGTCTTTGCTTTTCTCTTCTCTACTTCCTCTCTTTGTCTTTTCTTTCCTCTTTTCTCTTCCCCTTTCCATTCCCTTCCTTTTTTCCCTCTCCTTTCCTTTCCTTTTAGCTTCTCTTCCCCAATAGTGGAGCCAATGAATCTTTAGAGACTCACTCAAAACAAAGCAAAGCATTTCTTAGACAACTAAAAAGAGTAAGCTATTGTCCAGCAATGCTTTGGTACCATTCTATTTGAAGATAAAGGAGTAAACCAAATACCTCTGCACATCTGGTCTCAGGAACCTATGAATGCACAGATGCCATGTTTCTAAAAGACATAAAATCAAGTGACTGTCCCTTTTTCATGTTATGTCCCATGAGGAACCCTAAGGTATCCATAGAAGACG
Source organism: Myrmecobius fasciatus (assembly GCA_023553655.1). Classification (NCBI taxonomy): domain Eukaryota; kingdom Metazoa; phylum Chordata; class Mammalia; order Dasyuromorphia; family Myrmecobiidae; genus Myrmecobius; species Myrmecobius fasciatus. The sequence continues at coordinate 237,294 of JAJPUD010003244.1, read as the reverse complement.
CACCATTCTTCTTATCATACTTGAGTGCTTTTAACAACATTATTTTATCCATATGCTTTATTGAGTGCCACTATTATTTTATATCACCCACCCAAATCCATAGTGAATGACTTTGCCATTCTGAAAAACGGCATCAGAGAAAGCCCCAGATGTATGTGTAGGGCGCCTGTGAATCGAGTCTTAGTACATTGAGTTTAATCCAAATGTATTTCAAAAACAGTGATTCCAATTGTTGTAAACTATGGAACACATGCAGAATCCCTGGAGAAACAGATGTTAGATCTTCTGATAGCAGTAAAACATCCGAAAAAATCTTGTAAATATGAACGAACTTGACTAATAGAGTATTTGGCAGTTAAAGGGAAAGGAATGCACAGTGGATGTCATTCAGCTTTTTAAAATAGTATCATGTGTGTCATTAAAAAAGAAATATTCTTTTAAATGTCTGTTATTTAGTTTTAAAATGAAAAATATTGAATAGTTAAACTTTATTAAGTGTAAAATTGGTTTTTAGAGTGCTTTGGAAATGTTAGATACAAGGAACAAACTTGTGATATCACAAAAGCAGCTTGCTCTGCCAATGTTTTTAAAAGTCCATTTTTTAAAAAATGGCCAAAGGTTTTTTTTTAAAATGCCTTTAAAAGACCTAATCAGGATTGAGGTATAGGAAACACTACCAGTTGCATCCAGAAAGGATCCTTTTGCTAGAAGGCTCCCCATATTTGGCAGATATAATCCTGTCCCCTTAGAAAGAGTAAAATACTAAAGAACAAAGAATAACAATCTGACCTCTTTTGAGGCTCCATTGAGAAAAGTCTGTTCTATGGCTATGCCTGGCTATAACTGAAGGTTGGGGCAACTACCACTCACTTGGACCAGTTGGTTTGTTGGATACTAAAGGCATCCGAGATTTTATCATTAATGGGTTAGAACATCCCTTCCTGATAGTAATCTGTGTAATTTAGGGAACTGGATCAGGTCCTGAGATTCAGATTGGGATATTAGGAGACTGAAAATTTGAGCTGCTTTGGATCAAACAAATGTGTACTATTATAAAGGGAAGAGGCAATGCAATTTTTATGGGTAGAATCCAAGTTTTTGATGTTCTATGGCATTTTAATGGCGTGATGGCAGATTGATCCAATCATTTCTACTCCATAGCCCTTTTCTATTACCTCTATTTAAACTAAAGCCAATCATGCCTTTTTAACTATACCACATGCTTTTGTCTTCTTCCTTCTCTTCTTTTCCTTCCTTTTACTGTTTTTCTTTCCTCTTTATCATCATCATCATCATCATTATCATCATCATCATCAAACATTAATGGAATATCTACTTGCAAGATCCTAGGGGAGATCCTTCATTTCTTATTAAGAGCACCAAAATCTCATAATCTTGTATAATCTTTGGCTCTCTAACTTTCTCAGTCCACACATCCAAAAAATCAACAAATCCTATTGCTTCTACTTCTGCTGTAAATTTTGAATATGACCAATCCTCTGAATTTCCATTTTTATCACCCTTGTTCAGGTGCTACTGAGAGAGAGAGAGAGAGAGAGAGAGAGAGAGAGAGAGAGAGAGAAATTTTGAAAATAAAATTATTTCAAATAATAATTTGAATAATTTTCAAAAGGCTTCATATATATATACATACATATATATATATATAAAGCCTTTTATTTTCAAAACACATGCATAGATAGTTCTCAGCATTCACCCTTGCAAAACCTTGTGTTTCAAATTTTTTTCACCTCCCTTCCCTCTTCCCCCTCCTAAACTGCAAATAATCCCAGGTGCTACTTCTAAGATGTAAAAACTACTTCTAAGAGTGAAAACTGAGATGAAATCCAACTTTATGTATTTATTATCTATGGGATCTTGGCCAAGTCAGTTTCCTCATCTGTAAAATAGGTCTAATAAAGTTTCTACTACCTATTTCAAAAAATTGTGAACAAATTGCTTTGCAAACTTATAGTTCTATAGAACTTTCAGTTAGGGAAATGGAAGAAAAGAAGATGGGATGAAGCCTGAAAGAGAGTGAATGCACCATGGGACATCTTGGTTTTTGAATTTTTTACTGAATATGTGGGTGCTAAAGATGAAGAAATATACTGCTTCTGAGGGTAGAGGAAGGGGTGGCTAGAGGGGCAAACTGAGCAGTGAAGGAAAAATCCTGGCAGATTATATGGGTGGTAGATCAGAAAGAGTCTCTAGAGGATCCTCAGTAGCTGTATCAAGCAGGAAAACCAATTAACAAGCTTTTTATCAAGGACCCACTCTTTCCTCCTCACCCTTTTATCCAAATCCCAGTGAAGAAAACATGGGTATAAAGCATGGAATATTTAGAAAGAAAGTCTGAGCCAGATTTCCAAAAGAGAGATGAGATGTTTCCTTTTGGTAGCATGTAATAAATGGCCTCTCAATTTATTATTTATCTATGTTCACACTTTAATGAATAGTTGTAGTGATAATTACCAAATTTCTACATTAAAGAACAAGTCTGTGCTTTATACAGTAACTGCTGAATTGGGCTATTATCTACACATGTGTGAGTTTTCTGTAAATACAGAAATTTGATATTTGTCACCAGGTCTATTCATTGCAATTTGAACATAGATAAATAATGAATGACAACACCACTTGTTCATTAACATTCTACAAAAGGAAAATATATACTCGTTATTCCTTTCATGAATTTGGCCACTGAAGGTTCATAAATAATTGTGCTTTACAATTTTCTCTAATTAGTGATGAACTTAATCCAGGCCATCCAAAGCCCGAGAGCAAAGGGATCTTTCCATTGCCCTGTTTCTGACTCTGTGGCAGATGCTGCCTTCCAAGAACTGCTCTCACAAATGGAGTTGTGGTGAATGGTGCGGAGGCCTTTAAAAGCTCATTTCAGCTCTGAGATCTGCCAAACGTCAGGAGCCCTTACATGAAACCTCTTACTGAGCTGCTCTGGCCCTGACCCAAGCCCTAGAGAAAATACAGAGATGTGGCTCCTGGTCCCTATGATACTATGGCTTGATTGACTTCTCTGGAACAAATCTGTTCATCACCTCGCTGGCTATAGTTTGCATGTCTGAGATGCATGAGGACTCTGTAGAGGGGATGATAATTTGGCTGGATCAAAACTACTCCATCTGGACAAGGCAGAACTATGATTTTGTGTTTCGATGTGGCATTTGCAATGCTACTGTAGGACATTTCACAGAATAGCTTTCTCCTGTAGTATGGTGTCTACTTAGAACTATTCATTGGCTCTTACTTCTTCAGTAGATTACAGCTCTCTTCAATAGGGGTTCAGATATACCTTGGTTTAATTTATTGTATTGTGTTTTGTAAATATTGCATTTTTTATGAATTGAAAGTTTGTGGCAACCCTGCATCAAATAAGCCTATTGGTGCCCCTTTTCCAATAGTGCATGCTCACAGTGTCTCTGTTACATTTTAGTAATTTTTGGAATAGTTCAGATTTTTTCATTATTATTATATCTATTATGATGATCTGTAATCAGTAATCTTTAATTTTACTATTATTGTAATTGTTTTAGAATGCTATGAACCAAAAAAAAAGAATGCTATGAACCACATCCATGTAAGATGGAGAATTTAATCAATAAATATTGTATATTTCCTGACTATTCCACCAATTGGCTATTCCCCCATCTCTCTCCTTCTCTCCAGGGCTCCCTATTCCCTGAGATACAACAATATTGAAATTGTACCCATTAATAATTCTACAATAGTCTCTAATTATTCAAGGGAAAGGAAGTCAGTTGATGCAATAAGCTTCATTATTGTTTGATTTTAAGAAATTTCCAGTCACCTCACCTTCAGTCACAACCACCCTGTTCATTTAACAGCCATCAATCAAATCAAAATGAGACCCTCTACTAGCAAAAGATTATAGTTCAATGAAGACTCAGATGATGATTGGCATTTTTTAGCAATAAAGTATTTTTAATCAATGTACATACTTTTAAAAAAGAAATAATACTATTGCATACTTAATAGACTACAAAATTTTATATATACTGGGAAATCAAAAAAATTAATGTGACTTTATTGCAATATTCCCTTTATTGTGGTAGTCTGGAACCAAATCCACAATATCTCCAAAATATACCTGTCGTTTTATCCATGGTGTAAATAGCAGCTCATTCCTGGCTTCTATTCCTATATCTGTCCATATATTCCCATAAGACATTCCCCATAATGTGTTAAAGACTTTTCTCTGTTACTTTTAATATTTTGTGGATAACAGTCCTGTACTTGAATAATCCATATATAACTTGATAACACCTACTATGTGTCTTTCTACCTTGTTACTATTTTGATGGTCCAGAGATTGTGAGGTTTTATGATGTTTTTATGATTATTATGTTTTACGATACATAAATATGTAATATAAGTGGGACAATAAAGGTGTTAAAACGACAAGTTTTTACGTGCTGCTATTTGGCTGGTCCCAGTTCTCCAAGTTGACTCTGCATTTTTTAGGGGAACAGTGGAATCTAGAACTTCTTTCTGGGGGACAGCTCAGTGTTAGGTACACAAATGATGCTCTCTAAAAAAAGTTTCATTCACTTTAAACTTGAAATGTCTAGTGCCCTTTATGAGATAAGAAACAGAGATGGGATTATACTTGATTTCAACAGGCTTATAATAAAAGAAACAAGGAAGGGTCACAAATGACATAAATGAAAATTATAAAAGAGAGATCCTAGCAAAGTATCTGGATGTTCATTCCTTGTGTAACGTGTCTAATCTCTGTGGGCTTCAGCTTCCTCAATTATAAAAATGAGTATTTTTTACCAAATGACTTTAAATGTTTCTTTCCAATCCTAACATTGGATAACAATGTCTACGTTGTCTAAAATATGTCTATAATGTCTAACAATGTCAATAATATCTACAATGATAAAGACTGAGCAGGAAGGATGATGGAGAAGAAGATGGAAGAAGGTAACCTTTTCTCAATATTTCTAAGTTGATTTACATGTCAAAAGCACAGAGACAAAAACAGAGAAACAATTCCTTATCTCATCTCTACCTCCTTGCTGCTATTTGTATATAGTGCAGAGATTAGTGAATCTTTTTAAGAAGAGTATTCGATCCTAATAGGAAGAAGAAACTGAAAAAGTGGAAAAATCATTGAATTTCAAGTCAAAAAAAATGACTAAAAATCCTGCTTTTATCACTTAGTACCAGTATGCCTTGAGTCAAATCATTTACCCTCTTGAAAATCTGTTCCAGCTTTCACCCCTGTGGTTCTATGAACACAACATGAGCCTGAGATTGCCTTTTGTCTTCCTTCTACTCCCATTACCTATTTTATACTTATACTTACTTATACATCCATATTTATATATACTGTCTACCTTTTTTCTTTACTCCCCCTTCCTTTTCCTTTTCCCCTCTCTCTTCATTCACTTCATATTCTCTTGTCCTCTAAGTATATATTTATTATACTGGAAAGAATAAAAGACTGGCAGTCAGATGACTGCTTCAGTTCAATAAACATTGATTCAGCACCTTTTAAGTACTAGACACTGTGCTAAGTAAGAGGGACACAAAAATTGGCAAAGGACAGTCCCTACCTCAAGAAGCTTATAATCTAATGGAGGAGACGGCATTCAAAGAAATATATGCAAAACAAGCTGTATACATACAGAATAAATAGAAAATAATTTTGTGGAAAGTGAATTTTTTTAAAAATAATTCAGGGAGGTCAAGAGTCTGAGCAGGGGAGGGAAAGCATTCTAGGCATAGGGTGTGGGGGGAGAGCAGCCAGAGAGAATAACCAGAGCCAGGAGATAAAGTGTCATATATGGAACAGCCAGGAGGCCCGTGCCACTGGCTTGAAGAGTAGATATTGGAGACTAAAATGTAATATTGGAGGAGTAGGAGAGGGCTAGAATGTGAAAGGCTTTGAATGTCAAACGGAACATTTTTTTTCTGGACACAATAAGGAACCACTGGAATTTATTAAGTGTGTTTGTGTGTGTGTGTGTGTGTGTGTGTGTGACATGATCAGATCTGCATTTTAGGAAAAATCACTCTAGTGTCTAGTGGAGAATGAATAAGAGTATGGAAAGACTTGGGGCAGGAAGACCCATCAGCAGTAATCCAGATGTGAAGTGATGAGTGGCTGCACCAGAGTGATGGCAGTGCCAGAAAAGAAAAAGGAACAGATTGAGAGATGCTGCAAAAATGAAATTGTCTGCTGATTAGTAATGGGGGCTTAGAGATAGTAAGTAATCCAGGATGGCTCCTACATTATGATTCTGAGGAATGGGAAGCTGGTATTTCCCTCTATAATGATAGGGAAGGTCAAAGGTAGGAAAAGTTTGGGGTAAAGATAATAAGTTCTGTTTTGGACAGATTGAGGTTAAGATGAGTTTAAGATCCAATTTGAGATGTCTGAAAAGCAGTTAGGGATGAGAGATTAGAAGTTATCAGTAATATTAGCAGAATAGGTAGATTTGAGAATCATCAGCATAAAAATGATAATTAATCCATGGGAGATGATGAAATCACCAAGTGAAGGGAGGGAAGAGAGAAGAGGGCCCAGGACAAAACTGAGGGACACCTACAGAATAAAGGACCATCCAGATCATTTTCCTCTTCCTACCTATGTGATTCTGAGAAAGTCATTTAAGCTCTCTGAGGCCTGGTTATCTTATTGGTAAAATGAAAACATTGGATTGAATGATGTCTTAAAATCCTTGTAACTCCAAAGTCAAGGTTCCTTTTATTTCTGTTTTTACTTCCTTCCAATAGGCCCCTCCTCCCCCATTATTGCTCCATTTTCTTTGGGAGAACCTGTTGCTGCTATTGTTTGTGCTTCATTTTGGAAGAGGACTTTGACATCATGCAAGTGAGGTGGATTTTATTGAGAAAGAGCTGGGGAAGGTCACCTGCCTCACTTTCCCCTCCAGATCTTTCTGGGTCCAGTGGCACAGGACTACTGGAGATGGACCTGGATGAAATGGGAGACCCTGGCCTGTTTAAGCTGAGGTCTTCAACAGGTCTCAGTGTGACTGAGGCTGCATCCACTCAATGATTAAAGCTAGGTAGCAATTAAAGCAAAGAATCTCTTCTTTCATCTAGTCCCCCCTCTCCCCAAAATAATCATCTAAATAAATAAATAAATCTGGGAGAGGAAGCGAAGACCCTCAGGGTTTCTGGTCAAAGCAGAAGTGACTATTTACATTCAATCTGAGTCAATCCATTGCCAAACAATGACTAAATGGGGCTTGGCCTAGGCCCTATTAGTGGCCAAAGAGAATCAGATAGTTTGGGTTTAAGGCATGCTTCTTATGAAAGAAATCTAGCTAATGAACCCCAAATAAGCCCCTATCTTCCCAACCCCATTGTGTAGGAGGAGATCCTATCTAATTCTTTCTGTCTTAATTTTGGTCATAAAATATAAATATAATATATATGTATATCTATATATGTTTATCTGTATCAATCTATCTATATCTATATATCTAATTTTTTTTGTGTGGCATGTAAAGGGTCAATTCCAAGGGGAAAGATAAAATATGCTGATGGAAAGCTCACCCCACAGATCAAGGGGGTGAGGAGCAGAAGCATTTCTCTGAGATTGTTGTTGCCTGCTTCACTTGTTCAGCCCTGTCGTTCAGGGCAGCAGAGCCCTAGGAAGGATGTATTGCCTTATTACCAAACCCAAGGGACCCTCTTCCCTAATACCATGTAAGCTTAAGGGAAAAATTGAAAGGTGTTTGGTCCAGCCTTATTCTAGAAGATAATGGCAAGTGCAGCAGGGAGAAAGGAGGAAGTAGGACTAAGTTTCCCTTTTAATTTACCCAACATCTTAAACTACTTTTCAAGCTTTAAGGGGTTTGAGGAAACCCAGGACGTGTCTTGCCAAGCACGTTTCCCTTTAATTTTCAAGCCCATGTGTATTTTAAGGGAAATAAAACCCACATGTTTCTGATCATTTACACTTAAATCATCAAAATATTGCTTTTTACAAGCATTGTGTTGTCAGGAAGCCCTTTGAATCTTTTTTTTTTTGCGGGGAGGGGATGAAGCTGTTCTTGGCCTTTTGGGAAAACAAACAGGAAGTCATGTCCTGTGGAGGGTAAAAAACTGAGTGAAGAGTCACCAGGATCAGCTTAGACATCCAAGCTGTCTGTACAATCTAGAATATGGATAAAATTTAGGAAGGAGACAGTGGATTTCAGTAGAGAATGTCTTAGGTTGGACTATGCTTCTAAAACATCTGGGTTTTTTTTTTTTTTGCTAGATTTTGTTATTGATTTTCAGGATAACTTTGGCCTAAATTTAAAAAAAGTGGAAATTTCCATATTAGGGATCACCCAACTGATAAAATGACTAAAAATCCTTTCTAGATCATCACCCACAAATGAGCATCCAGCCTTTATTTGAAGGCCTTTAATATGGAGAAAGCTACTATTCCACAAAGTCCATAACACTTTAGGATAACTCTAATTATTAGGTAGTTTTGTTTTGCTTTTTTTTTCTTATAAGAAGCCTAAATTTGCTTCCATGCAACTGCTATACATTCTCCCCAATTCTATTTTCCAGGGTCTAACAGAATAAATCTAGTCTTTTTTCAACATGACAGACTTTCAAATACTTGGAGGTAGCTATCATGTCCCCCTCAAAAGTCCCCTCTATGCTAAATAACACCAGTTCTTCAACCAATCTTCATATGGAATAAATGATTATCTCAGATTCTCAGTTTCCTCTTCTGTCAAAGGGAATATGTTACTCTTTCCTCAAATATTGATGAGGAATTTTGGAAAATGTATTTGATTAAAAACAACACCACCACCAACACTAACAATCCAAACAACATTTACATATTTACATATTTACATTTACACATTTACATATTAACAGAATACAACTATTGTCCAAAAGTCTTTGTTGAATTTCCATGTTTCAACTTGAAAGTTCTTTTGTCATAGTATCCTGCAAATTAATAGAGTTGAAAACCAGTTTCCTATTGGATTTAAAGGCATTAGGATTCAAGGCATTATGAGCCAGAGTTTATCCCCCACTAGAATGCCCTCTTCCCTACTACTCTCTGTCTATCCAATTCTCAGACCCATATGCAACTCAGATTGGACAACTGGAGTTTTATGCCAAGGCATTAAATTTAAAGGGTGTAGATTGTATATGTAGTCTTTTAGCATTTAAAAACGGCACAGTTTGGCATATAGTTAATAGAAATAATTAAAATATGAAGCTATCAGCTGGTAAATTGGTAAGTCTAGCTTTTTCTTGCCCCATTCCTACCTCCCAAAAGCTTCCTCAAAAGTTGTCTCCTATAAAATACTTGCTTCAAGTACAGTAATTCCTAGTTTCCTCTTAATAAATGTTATTCAATTCTTAAAGTCTCATCTCCCTTCTTAGACTTGAAGTTTTTGAAGCCAATATTGCAGCCTAAACTGACCATTCTTTCTTTTGCACACATAATACTAGTGCCATTCATTTGGGACCTATACATAAATGTTCCTTATGGCTCCTTTCAAAGTTTGACCTCAGTGAACTCTTTGAGGCTAGAAAATATGCCTTCTATCTGTATCCTTCACACTGCCTAACATAGTATACATGGCAGCCAGGATCTCCCTTTTGGAAAAAAAGTGAAGAAAATATAAATCTTTATGAACATAGAACAATCAGTCATTATGTAGCTAGCTATGTTCTATTAAGACATTCTTATGTTTTCTAGGGGCTTTGTTCTAAGAATCCAAACCTACCTGGGAATCAAACTTAACCAAAAAATGATGAAATCTGATCTTCTTTGTCTCAGTATATATGCCTAATTTTGCTCCTTGCAGGTATGGACCATTTGTTATCTAAACTTTTGATCTTTCCTGCCATCTAGAATAATGCTCTAAAAACAGTGGGTGCTTAATAAATGCCTATTTATTTGTTATTATTGAATGTTCAATCTAAGTCTAACTGTTCTAACATTCTGTAATATTTCTGTGATAATTTGAAAAAAAAAATTAAAATAATTTCTTTTACTATCATTGGCAAAATGTGATAAATAGAACCAAAAAAAAGAAAATAAAAAATTTGAAGTTAAAGAGTTCTAATGGTAGCTGATGGCAGAGTGGATAAGGTGCTAGATTCCTGTATTCACCTTAGATGCTTATTTTCTATACACAAATAATTTAACTTCTGTTTGCCTCAATTTCCTCAATTATAAAATGGGGATAATAATAGCACCTACCTTTAGGGTTGTTGTGAAGATCAAATGAAAGAATCTTTGTTAAAAAAAAAAAACATGCTTAGAACAGTGCAGGTCACATAGAAGGCACCATAAAATACTTATTTCATTCCCTTATCCCCACTTAGATTATCTTAGTTGTAAAAGCACTGAGCAATGGAGGGCAAGGAAGTGATAAAGACATGTCCAATTTCTCACTGATGGTGGCAGAGTGGGGGGCTGGAAGCCAGGTCCCTTAGTCACTAACCCTGTAATTGAATATGCTCCAAAAAGGTTAAACAAAATAAAATCATAATATGGGGCTTATTTCCCTCAGCTGTAAAATGAAAAGAATGTACTAGGTTACCTTTGAGGTTCTTGTTAATTCTAGATCTGTGATCCTATGATGCCATGACTTCTGAAGCCCTTTGGAGCTCCAAATTTATGATTTTATAATACCGTGAAGATTATAACTGAAATAGACTTTTTCAGGAAGCTAAGACTACTTAGGAGATTACCCATTGTTTTAGCTGATATCTAGTCCTTCCCTAACAGAGTTTAAAAACCCATAAATAGCATTAATCACAAAAAATCAAATAAATAAACATTTATTAAGCACCTAAATGCCAGGGATACAAAAAGAGGCAAAATACAATCTCTGCCCTCAAGGAATTTATAATCAAATTGGGAAACAACATGAAAAAAATATATATTAACAGAATAAGTAGGAAATTGTTAACAGGAGGAAGGCAATATGGAGAAGTTGGAGAAGATTTCCTGTAGAAGGTAAGTTTTTTGTTGGGACTTAAAGAAAGCCAGGGAGGAGAGTGGTCAGAACAGAGGAGGGAGAGCATTCCAGCCATGGGGGAGAGCCAGAGAAAATGTCCAGAGCCAATAGATGAAGTGTCTACTCATGGAACAGCCAACATGCCAATGTCAAAGATATAAGAAAACTGGAAAGGTACAAGAGGGTTAGAATATGAAGGGTTTGAATGCCAAACAACATTTTCTATTTGCTCCTGGAGTTAATAGGAAACCACTAGAGTTTATTGAATAGGGAAGGGACATGATCAAACTAGGAAATTACTTTGGTGACTGAATGAAGGATGGATTAGAGTGGGATGAGACTTGTAGCAGACAGACTCCCCCAATTCCCCACAGCAGGCTGATGAAATAAGGTATGAGGGAATTGGAGCATCCAAACTAGTTTGAAACTCTTACACTGCCGTGAAGTTTTGTTTTTTTTTTTTTCCTTTTGATTCTTCACTTAACATGAACCAGAAGAAGGCACAATTTGGATGAAAGAACACCAGAAAATGGCAAACAATATGTCTATACAATTTAATCACTTTCAATAACTTGTCCAAATATTCAGGTCTCAAATTGGATTTTCTTCAAGTTGAATTTGCTTACATGGGTCAAAACAAACTTGAAAGTTGTGGAACAAGGCTATGATTATACTGTATTTACTGGCAATCTGAAATGAACCACTCCAAAGAAAACATTTTAGTGAAACTGACTGTCTATTGTATCCACACACAATGTGGTCTTTTGATTGTAAGACTGCTTCAGCAAAAACTATCACCAGTCTATTGATATAACCAGGAATTCTGAGCCACCAAATGAAAACATCAGAAATCAGCCAATCAATAAGTAATTTATTAAGTACTACGCACTTACTAAGTTCTAGGAATATAAAGAAAGACACTAGGGTTCTTACCCTTGAGGAGTTCACAATCTAATGACAGAGATGATTTACAGCTATGTTCTAACCAGTCAAATAGAAGAAAAATAGGAAATAATCAATAGAGAGAAGGCACTATAATTAAGAGGGATGGGAAAGGCTTCCTGTAGAAGGTAAGATTTAGCTAGAACTTGAAGGTAACTATAGAAGCCAAGAAGAGGGAGAACATTTCCAATATGGAGGATAACCAGTGAAAACGTTTAAAATCAAGAAAGAGATGGAGTGTCTTTTTTCAAGGAACTGCAAAGAGGTCATTGTTATTGGATCAAAGAATATTTGGGAAGGATGTTCAGGTCTAAGAAGATTGAAAAGCTAGATAGAAATTTTGAGCTCCTATGTGATCCTAAATAACTCCAACTTCTATGGGCTTCATTTTCTTCATGAGGGCTGGATTAGATGAGCTTTCCTAGGAGGATCATCTGTCTTTTATATGGGTTCATTTACTATTACTAATATTTTGTAGGTGAATTCAGAAGTTTGGATTGACATATGTGTGTGAGAGAGCTTTTTATCTCTGGTTTTGATTGTGACCTTTTCACAACTTGGTATATGGGCTTTGAGAGATATGATAACCAAAAATGTAATCTCCTTTGTGATCACTTGGAAATGAACTTATCTGAATTTAGCCAGGCAGATCCTTGGAAAAAGGATGTTGCTTTATTAATTTGACTACCATCCCACAGATTTCACAAAATCAAGTCAGCTTCACATCATGATGAAGCATCTTTTGTACCTCAAGGGAGAAGTTGAATTAAACTAATTATGATCTTGACTATGTATCTTTGTTTCATGATGTTTGTTCTTCTTTAAAAACATTCACCAAAACTAGTCATATCTCAACCTCCCTTATTAAGCTTAGCTAATCAATTAAACAACAAATACTTATTAAGCACTCCTAGGTGCTAGAATCTACTGTTGATTTCAAAGGGATACAAATTTAAATGGTTCAAAGAAATGCCTTTAGGGGCTACAATATATTGAAATGGGAAATAGGGTGGGAGAGAATGGTACACAGTGCCAAGAAGTGCTAAGATTCCTGGAAGGAACCTTAGTCATTACTTAGTCTAGGGGCTCCTAACCTTGTATCTGTAAATTAGCATACACACATACACATATATCTATATATACTAACACACAAACATATGTATGTATATACATAAATATCTCCACATATATACATATGTATACATATATATATTACATGGCATGTATATATGAAGAGGCATATTTCAATTTAATTGATTTCCTTTGTAATTGTGTATATTTTCTTTTATGCATCTAAAAACTTGATTCTTAGAAAGAGTTCATAGGTTTCACCAGACTTCCAAAAGACTCCCCATAATACAAAAAAGTGAGAAAACTAAATTAGACCAACCTTTTCATTTTACAGATGAGGAAACTCAGATCTAGGAAGGAAAATTATTTGACTACAGTTTCACAGGTATATATAACAGAGCCACAACTCAAAGTCAGGTTCTTAGATTTCAAATCCACTAATCCTTTTTGGTGCAAAATTCCTATTAATTTTGATCTCAAGCATGCCAAGGATCGGTTTCCTTTCCTAGAAATCATCAAGATGCAAAATGTGCTTTTCCATTTTACCTCATCCAAACATATAATTGGGACTCTTACATTATTGATATATTTTATATCAAGGATAATAATAAATTTGTCATTAGCCTGTAGGAAATTCCAGCTCCTTTCTTTCTTCAGAACATAGATGTGATCCATTCTTCAGTACCTGGAAGCTTTCAGGTCATTTTTTTTTTATTTGTTTAAGTTCTACATTTCTTAAAGCAAATAGCCCAGACCCTTTTAATCTTCATCCCAAATTCTCCTGGATGTTTCTACTATTCATCAGGCTCGTAGCCACTTATCTTAGTTCTCTTGCCTGTCTTTTCCCTTTCCCTTGCTGAAAAGATTGTTTTGTCTCATCGGGAGTCCACTTTCCTGCCTCGTATGAAAACTCTTATAGGAAGGACACAGGCAACATGGAGATCAGGGCAAAGCAGAAACTGCAATCAGCTTGCTGCTGGACCATGCTCCACAATTAGCCTGGTGGCCCTGTCAGCAGCTTAGGGAGTATTTTAAATCATGCCTATTTCTTTTTTTTCCCCGTAGTGCTCCTCATGCACTGTCTCTGCAGGGAGGGGCTACAGGGGAAAGCGAAATATGGTGCTAGCCTAAGATGTCAGCTGAAAGACAGTTGGGAGCCAGACAGTAGGTTAGAGTCGAAAAACCTTAGAGCTGTCATTAAAGAACCTGAGTTTCAATCCTAATTAAGCCACTTAAAAGCCAGCTAGGTGACCATAGGAAAATACTTTAATCTCTCTGAGCCTCAGTTTCCACTTTTATAAAATGAGGAGGTAGGACTGAATCACTCACTCCTCAAATCTCTTTTAGCTCTAAATCTTATTACCCCCCTCTTGAAGGAAAAAACATTTAGCGTATAAATCTTAATATTTTATGGGAGGATACCATATGAAATAGGAGAAATGTGATTTAATGTTTGTGTGACACTAGGTACAGTATAATAATAGTGTTTAATTGCTATTAGACATTAGATGGCATCTAATCTATCCCTCTTCTTTTATAATTGAGGAAATTGAGGATTCGAGATGTTGTGTGAACTGTCTAAAATCACAAAATAAAAATCACTTTAGCAAGATTCACTCTCAGGTCTTCTCACAGAGGAACAATGTGCTGCTCATCCATTTTTGGTGTCTGCTTTCATCCCACTCTCACCTGTGGCTCTATGGCACATAGAAGGTTCATATTTTAGTAAACCATCTGGGCAGACAATCTAAACCAGGATGAGGATAATTGATGGGCCTCGGACCTGATGATAAGTCAGGGAGAGGGGGGTGTCTACCCCAAGCATGTTAAGACTTCCATGGAGGAATGGCTAATGAGAACAATTTTTTCCAAAGACCATGAAAGAGCTGAGGCAGGTGCTGTGGAACACTTAGAGTTTGGCCATCCACTGAATTCTTGGTCATCATCAGTCATCTTGACTTTTGTCCTGCCATGAAGACTTTGATAACTCTGGAAGAGAGTGACATTGATGACTTTGTGCAGCTCTGCCTTACTTAAATTTAATTCACAGACAAGTCAAGACATCAAGTCATTGGACCTCTCTTAAATGAAGGACAAACAGCAACCTGCAAGTCAGCTAATCTGCTTCTCTCATTTTATGCAGGGTGAAGTTGAATATATAAAAGGGAAAGAACCTACTTGTTGAAGGGTCTATGATTGTAAAACAGGATATGACTACCAATCCAGGTTGCTTTGCATTAGAAACTATACTATTTCCCTCAGCTGTATTTCCATCAAACTGTTGCTTTAGTGATAGTAAATCAAACTAAACCAAATGAAACCAAAATACAAAATCTTAGGACAAGTATTGAGACAAAAGTCATGAGACCAGAGTTCATATCTTGAAATCTTCTACTAACAAGTCAGTAACTTGCTTGGACATCAGTTTTTTCATCAGATGAAATATCCTTTACAATATGAAAGGATTGAAGTTAATAACCTTTTAAGTCCCTTCCAACTTTAGGTATATATACTTTCCTGACTTCAGGATACATTCACAGATACCATAGAAATATAGGAAGGCCCTAGCAGTTATGACTATATAAAAATAAAATTCATCTCCTTCATTTAGACTTGCCTAGAAGAAAACCAAATCAGTGTTGAAATAGAGGCATCAAGAGTCAGTGTTGAAAAATTACTCATGAATATATTTTGTTAATAGAAAGCTTTAATAAAAAAAAAAGAATGTGAAGCTTGAGCTGAGCTTTGAAAAACAATAGTGATTCTAAGAGGCAGAGGTGAGGAGAAAGATCATTCTAGGTATGAAGGCTCAGCCTGGGCAAAAGCAGGGAGATGGGGAAATGGAGAATCATTTGGGAAGAACAAGAAGTAAACTAATTGTTGGACCATTGAGTGTGTGAAAAGGAGTAATGTGAAACAAGTATGGGGAAGAAGGGGGAAGGTTGGAGTTATATGTGGAAGGATTTTAAATGCTAAATAGAAGAATTTACATGGCACTTGTAATGCAGATATATAGATTTAGATACAGCTTTCTAAAAAAAAATAGAGGCATCATTCTGCTTAATGTGTCAATGTTTCTATTTAGATCCTAAAATGAATCTCAGGATCCATCTAGCCCATCCCACTTATTTAGTTAATGGGAAAACTGAGGCTTAGAGATGTTGAGTGATGCATAGAATAGGATGTAACCTTGAGTCTGTCTGGTTTTCTCTCTCTTAAAAACATTAGATAATGCAACTTAAGACAAATCTAAATATACTAGGCACTAAACAATATATGTTTGATGGCATCAGTTCAGTAATTTTGCCACAAAAACTACAGCATGATTTAAATAATTTTTAAAAAGCTGACAATCTGGAAAAACCATAGCATATTTCTGAAGGGACATTCTCTGATTTTCATTCCATTAAAATAAATATCTCTTTTGTGTATATCTCATACCTTAAACAAAGGCCAAACTGGGCCTGAAGGGGAAGAGAGCTCCTAGAGAGAGATCTTCCAACTAGAGCCTACTAACTCCTGGAGCAAAACAACCACTCCAAGTATATGGGGGAACCATTGTATAAGCCCTAATCTCATCACTGCATCTACTAAAATATCCTGAAAGTAAAAATATCTCCCAGATATTCTCTCTTGCTTTCTTCCTCCCCTCTAGTTTGGCACTAATTTGGGAAGGTTTTTTTCTAATCAGGCCCAAAGTGAAGGAGAAAACTCTTTTTTTTTTTTTAATTGAATCATAACTGTCTGGAACTCTCTGTTTTCCCATAATGTTTATAAATAAATGCATACTGAGGGGACAGTCAATAATCAGAACAGATAACCCCCAATTCTTTCCAAAGAACACAGAGCCAAAACTAAGAAGCAGTCTATATGTGATTCCACAATCCACTATCTAAAATAGGAGATGTGTTGGGACAGAGTCTATATAACCACATGGTAGTGTGATCTTGAGGGCAATGTACTGAACTCTTGATTAAAGGAGAAGAGAATTCAAAGTTTTTTTTTATTGTTGTTGTTCAGTTGTTTTCAGTCCTGTCCAAATCTTCATGAGCCCATTTGGAGTTTTCTTTATTAAAAAACTAGAATGGTTTGCCATTTCCTTATCCAACTCATTTTATAAATGAGAAGACCCAGTCACACAGGGTTAAGTTACTTGCCCAGGGTCTTGCAACTAGTGTCTGATATTGGATTTGAACTTAGTTCTTTCTGACCCTAGGCTTGGTGCTCTACCCACTATACCTTCCAGCACAGCTGCCCTATTCATAGTTTACCCTTCATATTCATTAGATTTGAGATCATAAGGTAAAGCTTTACTCCACTGAGTGTTATTTATAACTTTTTTTTTTTTGGCTGAGGCAATTGGGGTTAAGTGACTTGCCCAGGGTCACACAGCTAGGGAATGTTATGTGTCTGAGAACAGATTTGAACTCAGGTCCTCCTGACTTCAGGGCTGGTGCTCTATCCACTGCACCACCTAGCTGCCCCTGTTATTTAACTTTTCAAGGCTGTAAGTTAGAGAAAGACAAATGACAGTTAATATTTATTTAGTACTTCAAGATTTGCAAAGCACTTTATATAGGTTCTCTCATTTGACTACTGTTTTTAACACCCCCAGTTTATAGAGGAGGAAACTGAAGCTGGAAAGATCAGGTTCCCAGGAGTGTTTCGGGTCCTGGTTTCAAATCCAGCCCCCTCCTGATGATTGAATGCATCATTCTTCACTCCATCACAGCCTTGTCATCATTAAATAAGCTGGCTGAGGATTTCAGGTGAATGTTTCAAAGTTAACAAGGCAAATTCCATATTCTTACATTGAAGAAGGTTCCTTAGGAAAGGACCCCACATGTGCAAAAAAGTTTGTGGCAGCCCTTTTTGTAATGGCTAGAAACTGGAAACTGAATGGATGCCCATCAATTGGAGAGTGGCTGAATAAATTATGGTATATGAATGTTATGGAATATTATTGCTCTGTAAGAAACGACCAGCAGGACAATTTCAGAGAGGCCTGGAGAGACTTGCATGAACTGATGCTGAGTGAAATGAGCAGAACCAGGAGAATATTATACATGGCAACAACAAGACTATATGATGATCAACTCTGATGGACATGGTTCTCTTCAACAATGAAATGTTTCAAACCAGTTCCAATTGTTCAGTGAAGAAAGCCATATACACCCAGAGAGAGGGATGTGAAATGTGGACCATAATATAACATTTTTATGTTCTGTATTGATGTTTGCTTGCATTGTGTTTCCTTTATCTGATTTTTCTTTCTTGTAGATACGATTTTTCTTGCACAACAATGATAAGTGTAGAAATATGTATACATATATTCGATTTGTCAAGTATTTTAACATAATTAACATGTAGTAGATATCCTGCCATCTAGGGGAAGGGTGGGGAGTAGGGAGGGGAAATTTGTAGCGGAAGGCTTTGTAAGGGTTAATGTTGAAGAATTACCCATATATATGTTTTGCAAATAAAAAAGTTTTAATTAAAAAAGAAGAAGAAGAAGAAGAAGAAGGTTCCTTGTCCTTTAATTGATGAGAGCCTGGTGATTCCCTGAGAATAGGGCAATAGGGAGGGTTTATCCCAATGGAGGCATAGGTAAGCCTTTTAGGAAGGTGATCACTATTTCCTTTCTTAGGGACTACCATCTTGTTAACAGGCCGCAAGGGATAAATCCTGAGGTGAATTTCACACACAATTATAGAATCTTCACCTTTGCAGTTATATTGCAGTACCCAGAAGCTCAGCTGGCTGGGAAACTGTTCATGTCCTGACTTGCTTGTTATTGTGCCTATATACACTATAAATGGTTACAATCTAACTCTTGTTCATTGATCTGTGTAAACACACACCCCTATAGATTATGAATATTTATTATTTGCATTTTTGCTCATTCATTCTTATATTTTAGTGTTTGGGAGAACAAAACATCAAAGTGTTTCAAAAGGATTTTCTTTCTCTCTTTTATTCCTTCCCTTCCCTCCCCTTCCCTTTCCTTCTCTTCCCTTCTTTTCCTTTCACCTTCATCCCTTCCCTTTCCTTCCTTTTTTCTCCTTCCTTCCCTCCCTCCCTCTCTACCTTCCTCTCTTCCTCCCTTCTTCCTTTCTTCTTACCTCCTTCACTCCCTCCCTCTTTCCCTTCTTCTCTCTCTCTCTCTTTCTTTCTTTTTCTTCTCTTCCTTC
>JAJPUD010003244.1:200130-217899 GCA_023553655.1 Myrmecobius fasciatus | reverse complement strand
CTTTCTTTCTTTCTTTCTTTCTTTCTTTCTTTCTTTCTTTCTTTCTTTCTTTCTTTCTTTCTTTCTTTCTTTCTTTCTTTCTTTCTTTTTCTCTCCAGCACATTTTAAAACATGATTAATTTTGCAATGCATTTAGTAATAATCCTTGAAACATGAACCAAAAAAAGGTTAATTAGAGTGACTAATTAAACATGATAAAGTTAAAAATTGTAATATGGGGATTTTGCTCTGATATATAGTATCATTTTCTAACTCCAAGGATACTAACATCTTAGGTCTTGCTAATTTTACACACCATACTTAACCTTTAGACCCCATAAATATTATAGGATCATTGATTACTTAAAAACAATATAAATATATGTACATATATATTTGATATGTATAGACAATCTCCCCAAAAGTAATTAAAACAAATATTTTTCTTTCTTTTTAAAAACAATTATTATTTTCTTTCAATGCTTATTTTTTTTAAACTTGAGTTTCAAATTCTCTCCTTCCCTTCCACCTTTGCCCCACTCACTGAAAAGTCAAGAAATGTGATATCAATTACATATGTGAAATCATGCAAAAAATATTTCTATGTTGCTTCCAAAAATAGGTAAGAAAAATAAAGAGAAAAACAATTATGTTTCAATATTTATTCAGATTCCATCAGTTCTTTTTGTGGAAATGATATAATTTTTCATCATAAGTTCCTTGGAATTATCTGAGATAAGTGTATTTATCAGAATAGCTAAGTCATTTACAGTTGGTTATCATACAAGATTGCTGTAGTGGCGCAGATGATTTCCTGCTTCTTCTCGCTTCATTTTGCATCACTTTATATAAATCTTGCTAGGTTTTCTGAAAGCATCCCAGTAGTCACTTCTTATAGCACAATAGAATTCTGCAATAATTATGCCACCACTTGTTTACCTATTTCCCAATTTATAGGCATCTTCTCAATTTCCAATTGTTTACCACCAAAAAAAAAAGTTGCTATAAATAATTTTGTGCATATAGGTCCTTTTCCTTTGATCTCTGTGGGGTTCAAATTTAGTAGGGTTATTGTTGGGTCAAAGAGTATTCATTGTATTATTGCCTTAGAACATAATTCCAAATTGCTTTCTAGAATAGTTGGATCAATTCACAATTGCACTAGCAGTGCATGAGTATTCCAATTTTTCTATAATCCTTACAACATTTATCACTTTCTTTTTCTATCAATTTGATAGGTATGAGGGTGTACTTCAAAACTGTTTTAATATTCATTTATCTAATCAATAGTTGGGCAGCTGAGTGGGGCAATGGCTAGAATGCTGTTAGAAAAATGAGTTCAAATTCAACTTCAGATGTTACTAGCTGTGTAATGCTGGAAAAGTCATTTAACATTGTTTATCTCTGTTTCATCATCTCTAAAATGATCTGGAGTAGGAAATGGCAAACCATTCCAGTATCTCCATCAAGAAAGCCCCAAATGAAGTTACAAAGAGTAGTACATGACTGAAAACAACTGAACATTTTTCACATGATTATACTTAGATTTGATTTCTTCTGAAAACTTCCTAGTCATATGTTTTGACCATTATCAACTGAGGAATAGCTCATATTATTATAAATTTGACACATTTCTCTGTATGTTTTCAAATGGAGGCCATTATCAAAGAAACTTACTATAAAAATTTTTGACCTAGTTTCCTGCTTTCTTTCTAATATTGGCAGTACTGATTTTGTTTGTGTAAAACCTTTAAATTTAATGTGATCAAAAATATCCATTTCATTTCTTGTGATCCTTTCTATCTCTTGTTTGGTTATAAATTCTACCCTTATTAATGGATCTGACAGATAAGCTCTTCCATGCTCCTTTAATTTGCTTATGATACCACTATTTATGTCTAAGTTATATATTCATTTTGACCTTATCTTGATATATGGTGTGAGATATTGGTCTGTGCCTAGTTTCTGCCAAATTGCTTCTTTCTCAGTAATTATTGTCAAATAGTGAGTTCTTGTCCTAAAAGAAAAAAAATGGGATTTATAAAACACTAGGATTACTATGATTATCTGTTACTATGTATTATATACCTAATTTATTTAGCTGAACCACTCTATTTCTTAGATTATTTTCATGTACCAGATTTTCTAGTACCAGATTGTTTTCATGATTACCACTTTGTAAAATAGTTTAAAATGTAATGCTTCTGGCTATTTTCCTTCACATTTTCTTTTATTGGTTCTGTTGATATTCTTTGTCTTTTGTTCTTCCAAATAAATTTTGTTATTAACAAATACAATTTTCAATCTATGCCTCACCAAGTTATAATGGAAGTTGCTCTGAAACTGATCATTTCTGAAAGGTCTTTCAAAGAAACTACAATTCTGTTCAAGGATGAATAATTTCACTAATTCCAGATACCAAAAATTCTTTTTTTTTTGTCCAGACTTTAGTCTTGAAGAAGAAAAAACAGAATTTCAGAGTATGAAGGAATCCTAGCAGCTAAATGGTACAACCCACATATGTTCAAGAATTCCCACTACAACATTCAATAAATGGTGTTGCCCAATATGTGGTCATCCAGTCTTTGTTCGAAGACCTCTTGGGAGGGAAATCTATTTATTGAGGTATCCATTCCCTTCCATTTTTGAATTGTTCCAATTGTTGGGAAATTTGCATCAAGCCAAAATTTTCTATTTTTTAACTTCTACACACTACTCCTAATTCTGTTCTCTGGGTTCAAATAAAACAAATTGAATTCTTCTTCTACAAAACAGTCATCTTACAAATCTTTAAAGATAGCCATCATGTTCCTACTTACCCATTCAAGCCTTCTCTTCTCCAGGCCAAATATCACTACTTTTTATCATCTATTCTTATATGGCCTGTCCTCCAGGTCTTTTCACCATTTTAGCTTTTCTCCAGTTTTCCAACAACTTTCCTAAAATAGGATGTTCACAACCAAACACACTACTCTAGATAAAATCTACCAGTATAGAGCATATAGATTGACACTCACTTCCTTATTCCTTTAAGCTGAAATTCTCTTAATTTAGCCAAACATTACTTTTGCTTTTGGGGGACTGCCATATTATACTGCAGACTGCAATTGAAATACTCTGAGAGGAACACTTCCTAAATTTAAGGGAACCGAAAACAAGCACATACTACATTAGTGTTTCTAATTAGACACAACTGTGGTATTGTATAATATGCTGTATATTTAGCAGGGTAGAATAAGCCATTGCAAGGAATTCATGGAAATGATAATTTTAAATATCGATGAAATAGTCAATCAGAAAATATTTATTAAACTCCCACTGTATGCCATTCACTGTGCTGATCATTGGGGATTAAGAGACAAAAAAATGAACTAGTCCCTGCCCTCAAGGAATTTACATTCTATTAGTGAAGACAATCTGTAAACATATGAGTTTATAGAGAATATATACTAAATGAGTATAAGATAGTTTGGGGGATAGACAATGACAGGTGGATTGTGGGGTAGAATAGGAAAGATTTCATGCAGAAAGTTATATTTAAATTAAGCCTTGAAAAATTCCCTAAGGATTTTCAAGATGTGGAAATAAGTGAAAGAGTATGCAAAAGAACTAGAATGGTATATGTAACTAATACCCCAAAGACCAATTTGGTTAAATAGAAGAAAATTGTAAAGTCCTAAATGGGGAGTTAATCTATAATAAACCTTTTAAAAACAACATTATTTATTAACCTTTAGACTATAAACTCCTTGAGGGCAGGAGCAAATTTCTCACTTTGTGACTCCATTACCTAGCAAAGGTCTTCAGTTTTGTAGGTCTTAATAAATGCTTGTGAAAGTAGATTAAATTGGACTGCAGTAATGGAGAGGTTAGTGTTCTCATAGTCAAAACACTTTCAAAACCATTGGAAACAAAAGTCATTCAAAAGAATCATTGGAAAGCTGGTTCTACTGTCACTTTCCAAGTTGGGGGATGGGAGTAGGGGAGAAGTTTATTTTTCTATAAACCATACCTCAGTGAGGAAAATGAAAATCACCTAAATTTTCAAATTCTTTTTTTACAGACCGTGGTTCTGAAAACTAAATTTAGTATAAGGAAGGGGAAGAAGGATGTAGGGTGGAAATCATAAAAATGTGACTCTATACAATTTGAGAGAGGTAGAGGACACAATAGTAATGTAAGGTTATGCCAATGAACATGAAAATAGAACTTTGCATATTTCCTTTGATAGGAAAATCAGATGCACTTCAGCTTTCACAAAGGAGCTCTGTGTCAAATGTTAAAAATCTGTTTTTTCTTTTTTGTCCCATTTCCCTACTTTTGGCTATTTACTGAGAAGCTCTTGAAGATCAGAATTGCCTAGTTGTTGCCCCTAACGAAAAATTCCTTTGGTCTGCTTGAGGTTCTTGTTTTAGTTTGCTTTCTTGATGCATCTTTGTCTCTAAGAACCATCTTCCCCACCAATAACTTCATTATTCATCCTGGAAAGAGGACCAATTTCTCAAAGGTTTCATTCTATACCCAAGATCTAAAGGCTGGTCTTTTGTCTCCAAATATAGGTGATCCTAAATAGTGAAGATTCTAGAGTAGAAACTTTTCTTTCTCTCTTTCAGTGGTTTCTCTTAGAAAGTAGCTGATAATTTCATTTTCATTATGGTGTTAATGACCAATAAGAATTTGGTGCACTCTCCTTAGCAGGTGATTTACATCTTAATGAGGACTAATTTCTTAATACAAAAGAATCTTAAGGAGACAAAATAAAGGGTTAGATAACTTAGGGCCTTTCCATAACTTTCAAATTATTCCTAAAAGTGACTGCCTTACCATCCTGTATCTGGGCAGAAATATATAGAGTTCTTCTTTCCCCTACCCTGAGGGAGGTATACAATTCTTCAAAGGTGTTTTAAATCCTAGATTAAAAACAATTTATTACACTATTTTTAAAATTAAATTATAATTTTATTTTCTCCAGGCACATGTAAAAACAAATTTTAACATTTGTTAAACCTTTGAGTTTCAAATTCTCTCCTTTCCTCCCTCCCCACTCCCATTCTTATTGAGAAGGCAAGCAATTCGATATAGGTTATATATGTGTAGTCATGCAAAATATTTCCATAACAGACATATTGTAAAAGAAAACACAGACCAAAAATGAAAATAAAATACCAACCATAAGAAAAATAAAATTAAAAAAAATTATGTATCAGTCTTACTCAGATACCAGTAATTCTTTCTCTGGACATGGATAAACTTCATAATAAGAAATCCTTCAGAGTTGCCTTGGATCATTGTATTGCTGAGAATAGGTGTTATTCACAGTTGATCATCTTACAATATTGTTATTACTCTATAAACAGTATTTTTCATTTTGCATCAACTCTTGTAAGACTTTCTAGGTTTTTCGGAGAACTGCCATCACTTCTTATATCACAGTAGAATTTCATCATAATCACATATCACAGTTAGTTTAACCATTTCCCAATTGATGAGCATCCCCTCAATTTCTAATTCTTTGCCCTCAGGAAAGAACTGTTATAAATAATTTTGTACATATACGTCCTTTTCCTCTCACATCTCTTTTGGGATACAGACTTAAGAGTGGTATTGCTGGATGAAAGATACCAGTTTTTACAACCCTTTGGACTTAGTTCCAAATTGCTTTACAAAATGATTGAATCAGGTCACAACTCTAAAAACAGGTACACTAATGTTTCATTTTTTACACATCCCCTCCACAATTTATAATTTTCCTTTTCTATCCTATTAGCCAGTCTAATAGTTATGAGAGAATACCTCAGAATTATTTTAATTTGTATTTTTCTAATCAATAATGTTAGAAAATTTTTTTCATGTCTATCATTAGCTTTGATTACTACATCTGAAAACTATTCATATCTTTTTATCACTTATCAACTGGGAAATGGCTCTTATTTTTATAAATTTGAATCAATTCTCTACATGTTTGAGAAATTAAACCTTCGTCAGAGAACTTGTTTCAAAAAATTTTTACAGTTACTATTGCTAACTATATTTCTTTCCATTCTACTTACCTATTTTTTCAATTCTTTCTTTTTCCCTGTCTCTTCTCAAAAATGTTTTCCTTCTGATTACCTCTTTCCCCAATCTGCTCTCTCTTTTAGTGCATGCACACATGCACACATACATAAACAAACACACACACTCACACACATATACACAAGCACTCCTTTCTCTTATTCCTTTCCTCTCCTGCTTTCCTGTAGGGTAAGAGAGATTTCTTTTTCTTTTTTTTTTTTTTTTTTTTTTTTTTTTTGCTTTTTGCTGAGGCAATTGAGGTTGGCTGACTTGCCCAGGGTCACACAGCTAGGAAATGTTAAGTGTCTGAGACCAGATTTGAACTCAGGTCCTCCTGACTTCAGGGCTGGTGCTCTATCCACTATGCCACTTAGCTGCCACTCAGCTGAGAGATTTCTATACCCAATTGAAAATGTATATTATTGCTTTTTTGAGTCAATTCTAATGAGCTAATTCACTCATTCCCCCTGGCCTCCCTTCTTTCCTCTGCATTGTAAAGTTTTTTCTTGTATTTTTTATGTGAGATAATTTACCTCATTCTACTTCTCCCTTCCCCCTTTGCCCAGTAGATTCCTCTCTTACTCCTTAATTAATGTTATCCTTACATATTCAACTTACCTGTGCCTCTATCCATATACACTCCTTCTAACTGCCCTAATAATGAGAAAATTCTTGTTAAAAATGTCATCTTCCCATGCAGGATTATAAACAACATATCCCTTTTAAGTCCCTTATGGTTTCCCTTATATGTTTATCTTTTTACATTTCTCTGAAGTCTTATATTTTAAAGCCAAATTTTCTATTCATTTCTGATCTTTTCATTATCAATGCTTAGAAGTCCCTTATTTCATTGAATATCCATTTTCCCCTAAAGGATTATACTAAATTTACTGGGTAGGTGGTTCTTGATTAGAATCCTACCACCTTTACCTTCTGGAATATCATATTCCAAGTCCTCTGACCCTTTAATTTAGAAGCTGCTAAATCTTATATTATTCTGACTTTGGCTATGCATTTCTTGCTTTGTTTCTTTCTAGCTAGTTGTAATATTTTCTCCTTGACTTGGGACTCTGAAATTTGCCTATAATATTCCTGAGAGTTTTCATTTTGGGATCTCTTTCAGTGATCAAATGATTCTTTCAATTTCTGTTTTACCCTCTGGTTCTAGAATTTCAAGACAGTTTTCCTTAATAATTTCTTAAAGATGATGTCTAAGCTTTTTTTTTTTTTGGATGATGGTTCTCAAGTTCAATAATTTTTAAATGATCTCTCCTAGATCTATTTTCCAAATAAGTTATTTTTCTATTGAGAAATTTCACATTGTCTTCTACTTTTTCATTTTTTTTGGTTTTGTTTTATTGTTTCTTGATTTCTCATTGTCATTAGTTTCCTTTTACTAAATTATTTTTTAGGGATTTATTTTCTTCACTAACTCCATTTCTATTTGGCCAATTTACTTTTTAAGTCATTTTTTTTTTCTTTTGGTGATTTTTGTGCCTCTTTTCCCATTTGGTAAATTCTGCTTTCTAAGGCATTCTTTTCCTCATGTTTTTTTAACCCCCTTTACCATTTAATTTAGTTTGTTTTTTTAGGGTGTCATTTTCTTCAGTATATTTTTGTGTTTTCTTTACCAAACTGTTGACCCTTTTTTCATGATTTTCTTTCTACACTCTTAATTTTCTTTCCAATTTTCCCTCTACCTCTCTTACTTGATATTCAAAATCCTTTTTGAGCTCTTCCATGGCTTGAGATCAATTTGTATTTTTCTTGGAGATAGGTGCTTTGACTTTATTACCTTTTTCTCAGTGTGTGTTTTGATAATTTTTTACCTTAATAACTTTCTGTGTTCAGAATTGTTTTCTATTGTTTGCTTATTTTCCCAGCCTATTACTTGACCTTTAATTCTTTGTTAAAATAGAATTCTGCTTCTGGGGTGGAGGGTGCACTATCTCAAGCTTCAGGTTTTGTGCCATTGTTTTCAGAGATATTTCTAGGAACTTATAAGTTTTCAATTCTTACAAGTTGGTGTGATCTGAGAGGCATTCATTTATACTCTCCTGGACTATGGGTCTGTGAACAATGACAAGCATTCTTTTCTGCTCTGGCACTGTGAGAAAGGTCCCTGTTCCACTCTGGTTGCCAACTCTTGTATGCTAGTCCTCCTTTTCACTCTGGGATTGCAACCCAGATCCGAATATGAACAAAGTGAGAGTCCTGCCTCAGTACTAGCAAAGAGACCCCAATATTCTTGTTCAACTTCCTTATTGTGTGTGGACTGAGAGATGCTAATATTGCTGTTTCAGTGGCTCCTGATGCCTGTTTCTGATTTGTTGGGGCCAGGACTGTGCTCTGTTCTCACCCAAAGGTGTGGCAGACCTTTACTGCCAATCTTTTAAGTTGATCTAGGCTGAGAATTTGTTTCACTCAATCTTTTTGTGCACTCTGCTCCTCTAGGAATTGTTTGAAGTCATTATTTAAAGATATTTGGAGGATTTGGGGGGAGAGATCAATCAAGTCTATGCCTTTACTCCACCATTTTGGCTCTACCTCCTACACTGTTTTTTTCTTCAGTTTTTCCTTGCTTCCTCCATTGAAACTTCCCAAGAATTGGAGGCAGCTGGAGCAGTTCCTTCTTCCCTCCATCACTTATTCCCCCTGTCACTCTTTTTCCAACTTACACCCTTTTCTTGACTTTCAACATACTCTGCTCCCTTCTCTCTCCTCTCTCTCTCTCTCTCTCTCTCTCTCTCTCTCTCTCTCTCTCTCTCTTTCTCTCTCTCTCTCTCACACACACACACACACACACACACACACACTCACACACATACACATTGTGATAGGTTCATGGGATCATAGATCTAGAGTTGAAAGGGTCAATAAATAGAGACCATTTAATCCAACCCCTCATTTGACAGATGAGAAACCTGAAACCCAGATGGGGTCAAGATTGATTGGAATTCAGATTCTGTCACCCTTAAGTTCAGCAATCTGAACTCCTGGTGTGTGAGAAACTACTTAATTAAATATGTACCCCTCTCAGGGTCACATATTTATAGAGGAATGAAGCTCTAATTGTGTTAAAGGGACTAATAAGTCAAATTTACATATTGTTTTAAGATTTGCAAAGCATTTAACTTACCACAATCCTGTGAGGTGAAGAGTAAAAGGTTGCTATCTTCATTCCACAAATAAAGATACTGATACTCAGAGAAAAAAATCACTTATGGTCATATTATAATGAGTACATGTCTGAGGTAGAATCCAAACCAGGAGTCCTGACGTCATGTTTAGTCCCTTTTCCACTACCCTATGCAAGGTTGCTGTTATGGTGAAGGAATAAATGATTATTTTGATATTTTGTTGATATTGTTCAGTTAAGTTGTGTCTGAATCTTTGTGACCAATTTGTTTTTTTGTTTGTTTGTTTATTTGTTTGTTTTGGCAAAGATAGTGGAATGGTTGATCATTTCCTTTTCCGGCTCATTTTATCGATTAGGAAACTGAGGGGGAAATGGTTCAGTGACTTGTCCATGGTTAAGTGTGTGAGGCTGGATTTGAACTCTGTCTTCCTAACTGATCCCTGGCACTCTATCTACTATGTCACTTAATTGCCCTCCATAAAGGACTGCTGTACTTTGGAGGCCTTTCTCTAGACCTTCTGCAGGATTCAAGCTATTCTTTTGTCCTCCTTCACTTTAACAATATGACTGACCTTGGGGGAGGTTTCTGGGAAGATGGTGGAGTAGTTCAGTAAGCTTCAAGTTCTCCAGATTTCCCCCACAAATAGGACAAATTTGCACCTCAAAATGAACATAAAAGGCTCTCCAAAAAGTAGCATTAAATGATTCCCTGCCCAGAGAGAATTTATAGAACTCAAAAAAAAATGTAAAAATCAAATGAGAGGCATTATTAGCAGTCTCAATAGAAGACCACAGATCCTGGAATCATACCTACTGGCACTCAAAAGAACTAAGTTTGCCATTGAAAATATCATACCTAACAAAATAATTCATAATATTGAATGAGAAAAAATGTACATCAACAAACTTGCATATTTTTGGAACTTCCTATCAACCAAACTCAAATTCAATAGAAAATAACATATAAGACTCAATATCAAAAATCAATTTCAAAGAATTTAACATGAACAAATTGTTTATCTTTTTTTACATGTGAAATGTATACCACATGTTTAAGATTGACCTCAGCAATAGAGTAGCTCAAGAGAAAAATTGGGGCAGAGTTAAGGTAAAATTAGTAATTATGTTATATAAATGAGGTGCAGAGGAAGAATAGACAGAGGCATTAGAGGGGAGAGGAGGACTCATAGTTCTGAAAACATACTCACATCAGGAATCAGTTAAATAGGCACCACTACATCAATACCATGAAAGGTATAGTACCCTTCAAAATCTATAAAAGAAATAAGGAAAGAGTGATTGGCAGATAGGGAAGCAAAGGGTGTGGGGAAGAAGAAGGGATCCATAGGTGGGGGAAGATTAAATAATAGCAAGGAAAGTTAAAAAGCAGAATTAAAGAAGAGTCAGCAAGGATAGGAAAGATGTGTGTGTGTGTGTATGTGTGTATCTACATATGTATACATAAATATATCCTTTCTTAACCATAGTCTGCTTGGAGGAGGCAAGGAGGGTATAAAAGGGGAAAAAATAAAATAAAAAAGGTGTGCAGCAGGGAACAAAAGAACAATTTATAAGGAAGTAAAGAAAAGATGAACATTCATGAATATAATTTCTTCTATTGAGATATGTATGTGTATATACACGCTTTCTTGAACTAGTAATTCATTGTTCTATATTTTGAATCCTCCCTGATGTTCTGCTGGGCATATGACAATGTTCTCTTTTGTTTTGTTTTATTTTGTTTCATATTCCTTTTCTGTTTTTCTTTTTTCCTTATTCTTTTTAAATACAATATTTAAAAAAAAAAGAAAAGGAAAGGAAAAAAGGGGGGAAAACAATATGACTGACCTAATTCCTTTTCCAATTAAACATAGGCTTATAATTATTAACAGGCTCAGCCCTGAGTTCCATATTTCCAAATTATGCTGTTTCATCAGGGAACTTCCTTTAGTACCCAGGTTCTTCTTTCCCTGGAACATCCAATATTCCTTGTGACCTTCTCAATCTGGAATATCCCTTGCTAAAACCTTCCTCATTCTTCTAAGATGGTGAGTTTATTGTGGAGCTTCTATTTTGTGAATGGACCCAGGATGGCATTCATTTTCTTCCTGACCCTGGTTTGGGCTTCAAACCATAATTTCCCCTTCTTCCACTTCCCACCTTCCACCCAGGTTTTCATCTACCTTTTGTGTATTCTGTATTCTGATTAGAATATGATTTTTTTTGTTTTTGTTTGTATCTATATTCCTAGGGCTTAAGTCAGAGTGCCTAGCAGTTAGTAAGCACTTAATAATGCATATTTCCTTCCATCATAAAACTAGAATTTGAAGGTATCTCAGAAGTCTTTAAGTCTAACATTCTTAATTTATAGTTGAGGGAATGTGCACATCAGAGAGGGGAAATGATTTGCTTATTGTCATTTATAGCTTTTAAATAGCAGGGGCTACAATCTAGCTCCCTCTGATTTCAGATTTCAGAATTCTTTCTATTGCACCATATCATCTCTCCTGGATGATTTATTTTATTCCATTTCTTGAGTGCAAGTCATCCTCAGCCATATGCTGAATGTATCCTGCTTACACCCATCATGCATTTCTCCAGTGCTCTTTGGGTCACCTGCAATTTCAGTTCTTTAGCAGTTTTGGCATTCTGTGATTCATAGGCATATAGCATCACTAGGAGAAAATTGGTGTTAAAAAGATGTGTTTTGTGTCAGCAGCTTGGATTGTTGAAAGCAGTGCACAATTTTCTAAATGCATTCCAGCCTACTCTCATCTCTATTCAATTCTGAGCCCAGCTCATTGTCCACATGCAGTGATTGTCCAGGAAAGATGGACTGATGGACTAACTCAATGGGCTGCCCATCCAGCTGCACAGCATTATCTGGACAACAGACATTTTTTATTCACTTGCTTTCTCCTCTCTCCCCATAATGGATTATTAAGCCCATCTTTTTTGAGTGGCCAAGGATTCCATTGAGGAGGTCCTCTAGTGTCCTGAAGCTTGATGTATTCAGCCCTGTGCTAACTGCAAACCGGAACATCTGGAGGGACTTACCATCTACCCTAACAGAGATCCAAAGCAAAAGTCCTCTGCTGTCTGAAAGAGCATGATGTGGGGATTTCGGAGACTAGAGGATGGGTAAGAAGTAAAACAAAAGACACTTTGTTTTTTCTGACCTCAGTTTCCCTATCTGTAAGAAATTGAACTTAATCAAAAATTCTTAATCTGGGATCCACTGACACCTAATGATAGAAATATTTCAGGGGATCTATAAACTTTGATTAAAAAAAAATAGAAAGTTGATTTCAACTTAATTGGTTCCCTTTGCAATCCAAGGTATTTTACATATTTAAAAACATTATTCTGAGAAGTGGTCCATAGGCTTCATCAGAGTCTTAAAGGGGTCCACGATTCAAAAAAGGTTAAGAAGGGACTAACCAATTTTGAATGGTCCTTCCAACTTGATAGTTCTTATTATTATAGCAGAAATAGCTATGGCTTCATAGGGTAGTACACTATGGATTTAGAGTAAGAAGACTTAGGTTTGAATCTCTGCTCTCTTGTGTGATATTAAGAAAATCCCTTATCCTCTCTGGGCCTGTTTCCTTATTTATACAATGAAAAGGTTGAACTACATCAGTAACATCAAATCTAAATAGAAATTGGAGCCACCAAAATACATAAGAATTTCTGCCTAATACAGTTCAACTTAGAAAACCATATATTAACATAATCTATATTTTTATTTATTTTTTTGAAATATTTCCCACATTTAATTTGGTTTAATTTGTACACTAGAGATTATTGCATATGAACACTTGACACCTCTGAGCCTATGTGATCTTTAATCTTGCCTTAAAACTCAGTGATCTTAGTGAGTTCTCTGGGCTCTCTTCTCTTTTCTTTCCTTCCCCACACTCTTAAGAATTATTACTTCCTTATCTCTTCTCCTGGTACTCTGTAGTTCTTTCATACATGAATGATGATCTACCTTATTTATATGTATGTCAATCTCCACATCAGATTTTCAACTCATCAAAGGCAAGGATTCTGCCTTTCTATTCTATTGATACATTATACAATGCATTGTACCTAGTAATAGTGTTTGCTGCCTTCCAGGGCTAGAACTAAGATAAAGGAGTACTGCAGCATTCACCCAAGCTCTCTTTATATTTCCCTCCAGAATCTTTAAAAATAATGCCTCAGATATAATTTAAATAGTCAGAGTAGTATATCTTTTCAGCCCAAGGCAATGAAGGAAGTCAGAGAGATATGTGAAACAGCAGGAAAAAAACTGGCCTGGAATCCATGTGGAGAAAACACCAATAGTGGGATTCAATGGTGGTGACAGAAGTACCTCCAGATTTGAGAACTTTCAAACAAGAGATGGTAAAGCAACACCCTGGGAAATGATCAGAAGAACATTACAGGGTACACCTGTGTTAACAACTGAAATGGAATCAGATGCTGTTTAGCAACCCCCATTGCCAGTATCTACTTCTGAGACATAGTTCAAAGGCATAGAGAAGTACTTTTGGTCAAGAGGAAGTGGGAGCCCTGAGGAACAACTATTCGGCGATTTTACTTCCTATACCCATATCTGGATTGCATTTCAAAGGTGGAGAAGTACACTTTTTATCAAGAAATATTGGAAACACTGATAACCTAAACTTCCAAATCAAGAAATAGGATGGAAGATGAGCAAACAATAACAAAAAAAATCTGATCATAAAAAAGCTACTATGGTGACAGGGAAAATGAAGACTCAAACTCAGAAGACAATGAAATCAAAATAGCTATGAGCAAAAGTTCCAAGCAAAGAGAGAGAGAGAGAGAAACACAGACAAACAGACAGGCAAAGAGGAGAGGAACGGAGAGAGACAGAGACAGAGAGAACTGGAAATAAGCCCAACAAAAATTCCTGGAAGAGCTACAAAATGATTTCCAAAATCAGATAAGAGTGGTAGAGGAAAAATTAGGTAAAGATATGAAAGCAAAAGAGGAAAATTATGAAAATACAATTAACAGCATAATAAAAAGGGCATTAAAAAACCCTCAAAAACATAAATAGCCTAATGGGGAAAGCAATACAAAAATTTGGCCAATTCTGATTTTTAGAAAGTTACTGACAAAAATTAACTTTCTAAAAATCAGAATTGGTCAAATGAAAAAAGAGAGGTACAAAAGTTTACTGAAGAAAACTAACTTCAGTAATTAGAATTGGACAAACATAAACTAATGAATCCATGAGAAACCAAGAAAAAGTCAAAGTAATAGAAAAAAATTGAAGAAAATATGAAATATCTCATTAGGAAAACAACATATCTGGAAAATAGGTCAAGGAGAGACAATTTAAAAATCATTGCATTACCTAAAAGCCATGATTAAAGAAAAAGCACAAATATTATGTTTCAAGGAACCATCAAGGAAAACTGCTCTAATATCTTAGAAAATGTATAATATAGTGTAAAATAGAAATCAGAAGGATCCACTTATTACTTCCTCAAAGTGATTCCAAAATAAAAACTCTAAAAAATATTATAGCCAAATTTAAAAGCTTTAAGATCAAAAAGAAATATTTCAAGCAGGCAAAAAGAAACCACTCACATACCATGGAGCCATAGTCAGCATCACACAAGATTTGGCAGCTAACACATTAAAGAAGCAGAGGGGTTGGAAGATGACATTTTGAAAGACAAAAAAGTTAGGTTGCAACAAAGAATAGCCTACTTAGCAAAACTGGACATAATAACTCAGGGGAAAGTAGACATATAATGAAATAGAGGACTTTTTTTTAGCATATTTGATAAAAAAAAAAAGACCAGAGCTGAATAGAAAATTTGACTTTCAAATACAAGACCCAATAAGAGCATAAAAAAGCTCACATGAAAGAGAAATCATAAATGATTCACTAAAGTTAAAGTGTTTATTATTCTATATGAGAAGATGATATGTGTATCATCTAAGAATTTATCATTATTAGAATAATCATAAAAATTCTACATGGAAGGAGAATCTGGGAATGAGCTGCTTAATTGTGATAAAAATGGATAGATAAGAAAGAGAGATTGCTTAAGAAAAGGGAAAAGGAAGAAGAAGAATGGAGATAATCAGTTCATGTAAAAGAGCAAGGAAGAGCTTTTAGAATGGATGGAAAATGGTATATATTTTATTTGGGTAGGGTAGGCAATGCTTGAATTCCACTTATATCTAAATTGGTTCAAAAAGGGAAAACATATGCTTACTCAATTGACAATAGAACTTTATCTTACCCAACAGGGAAGAAGGAGGGGAAAAGAAATAGAGAAAGAAGGAGGTAATAAAAAGGAGGCCAGATAAAAGAAGGCAGTGATCAGAAGCAAAATAGATTTTAGAGGAGGGACAAGAAAAAAAGAGAAAGAAGGTTAAACAGAAGAAGATAGGATGGAAGGAAATGCAGTTAGTAATCATCACTATGAATTGAACAGCATGAACTTATCCATAAAATGGAAATGGATTTCAGAATAGATTAAAAAAAAATATGTTGTTTATAAGAAACACACTTGAAACAGAGAGACCCACACAAAGCTAAAATAAGGGCCTGGAGCAAAATCTATTATACTTCACCTGAAGTTAAAAAAAAAAAAAAAAAAAGAAAGAAAAAAGAAAAGGCAGGACTTCCAATCATGATTTCAGACAAAACAGGGGAAAAAATAAACCCAGTTAACAGAGTTATGCTGGGAAATTCCATCTTGCTAAAAGGAACCAAAGACAATAAAATAATGTCAATAGTAAACATATATGGATAAATAATATAACATTCAAATTGTTAAGGGAGAATTCAAGTGAATTACAGGAGGAAATAGACAGTACTACACTAGTGGGGGACGGCAACTTTCTTCTCTTGGAGGTACATAAATTTAACCACAATAAAGAAGTGAATCTTGGAAAAATTAAATATAATAGAATTCTAGACAATTTTCAGCTGTATGTAGCACCTTTGCAAAAACTGACCATACATTGGGCATTAAAATTTCACAACTAAATGCAAAAAAAAAAAAATGCTAAAGGACTATGGTCCTTTCAGACCATAATAAAATAAAAATTAAATTTCACAAATGATCATAGATAATTTATTTAAATATAGATTAAAAAACTAATTGAAAACTAATCTAATCTTAAAGAAGGAGTAGGTGAAATGCATCATAGAAACAATAATTTCATTAAAGAGATGCCAATAATGAGACAAAATTCCAAAATTTGTGGGATGAGAAAAAATTTATTTCTAAATTCATGTAACAATAAAAGAGAAAGAGAGAGAGAGAGAGAGCAGATAAATGAATTTGGCATACAACAAAACAAAAAACAAAAACTAGAAAATAAGCAAATTAAAAATCCCCAATTAACCACCAAAATGGAAATCTTTAAAATCAAAGGAGAGAATAATAAAATTAAAGTTAAAAAAAAAAGAAAACAACAGTGAACTAATAAATAAAACTAGGAACTGGCTTATGAGAATAAAATAAACTGTTAATTAGTTTGACTTTTTTAAAAAGAAAGCCAAATTACTAGTTTCAGAAATGAAAAAAAGAAGTGTACCACCAAATGAAGATAAAATTAATGCAATGATTATAAATTTTTGTACAATTATGTGCTAATTAAAATGGATGGATATTTTTAAAACATATGTAATAAAGTACCTAGATTAACAGAAAAGGTAATAGAATAATTAAACAATTCTTTTTAAAAAAAAGAAATTAAATAAGTTATTAGTGACCTTGCCAATAAAAAATACCCAGGACCAGATGTTTTCACAGATTAATTCTATCAAACATTCAAGGAACAATTAATTTCAATATTATATAAACATTTTGGGGGAAAAAAGGTAAAGAAAAAAGCCTTCCAAATTCTTTTTATGACCAAAATATGATTTTGATATCTAAACCAGGGAGAGCAAAAGCAGAGAAAGAAAACTATAGACCAATTTCATTGATACATATTGATGCAATAATTGATGCAACAAATACTAATGGGAAGATTCTACATCAGGACCATGTAAGATTATCCCAGAAATGTAGTGCTTGTTCAATATTCGAAAAACTGTCAGCATAATTGACCATATTAATATCAAACCCAACAAAAATCATATGATTATATCAATAGATATAGAAAATCCTTTTGATAAAACACAATACCCATTCTTATTAAAAATACTAAAAAGCATAGAAATCAATGGAGCCTTTCTTAAAATGATAGATAGTATATATTTAAAACTAGTGGCAAACATTATTTGTAATGGGGATAAACTTGAAGCCTTCAATCAGGTGTGTGAAACAAGGATATTCATTAATACTACTATTATTCAATATTATACTAGAAATCTTACCTATGGCATTAAAACAAGAAAAAGAAATTGAAGAAATAAAAATAGTCAACATATAGGAAACAAAACTATGACTTTTTGTAGATATGATACATTTAGAGAATCCTAGAGAATCAACTAAAAACTAGTCAAAATAATTAACAATTTCAGTTATGTTGTAGGATATAAAATAAATTCATGTAAGTCATCGGCATATACTATATACTACTAACAAAATCCATCAAGAATAGAG
>JAJPUD010003244.1:163641-189242 GCA_023553655.1 Myrmecobius fasciatus | reverse complement strand
AGGATCAGTGTTGAAGAACTACCCATACATATGTTATGCAAATAAAAAGCTTTAAAAAAAAAAAAGAAAGAAAGAAATAGAATGCTGGATCAATGAAATAGTTCACATACATAATACAGGATATTAAATGACCATAACAAATTAGTGTTTGATAAATCCAAAGATCCAAGTTTTGGGAGTAAACACTGAACATTTAGCCAAAATTGCTGGAAAAACTGGAAAGCAGCTTAACAGAAATTAGGCTAAGATCAATGTCTCCTGCCATATACTAAGATAAGGTAAAAATGTATAAAGGATTAAACAGATAGGGTGACATCATAAATAAATTAGGAGGAAATGGATATCTATAGATAAAGAAAGAATTTATGGGGCAGCTAGGTGGCGCAGTGGATAGAGCACCAGCCCTGAAGTCAGGAGGACCTGAGTTCAAATCTGGTCTCAGTCAGTTAACATTCCCTAGCTGTGTGACCCTGGGCAAGTCACTTAACCCCAATTGCCTCAGCAAAAAGCAAAAAAAAAAAAAAAAAAAAAAAAAAAAAAGAAAAGAAAGAATTTATGTCTAAACAAGAGACAGAGGAGGTTACAGAAAATAAAATACATAATTTTAATTATGTGAAATTAAAAAAAAAACTTTTGGACAAAAAAAACCCAGGATAGTCAAAATTAGAAAGTAAACAGATCAAAACAGGGGAAAATGTTTTATGAGTTTTTTCTAAGAAATGTTTCATTTCTTTTTTTTAGTAAATTTATTTATTTTTAATACACATTGCTTTATGAATCATGTTGGGAGAGAAAAATCAGAGGAAAAGGGAAAAACCATGGAAGAGATTTAAATGAAATGTGAAATTATCCAACCATTCTGGAGAGCAATTTGGAACTATGGCCAAAGAGCTATAAAACTGTGCATATCGTTTGACTCAGCAATGCCATTTCACAACTCCACCAACAATGCATTAATGTCCCAGTTTTTCTACATCCCCTCCAACATTTATCATTATATTTTCCTGTCATGTTAGCCACTTTGAGAGATGTGAGGTAGTACCTCAGAATTGTTTTATTTTGAATTTCTCTAATAAATAGTGGTTTAGAACATTTTTTTCATATAATTATAGATGACTTTAATTTCATCATTTGAAAATTTTCTGTTCATATCTTTTGACTATTTATCAATTGGGAAATGACTTGTATTCTTATAAGTTTGACACAGTTCTTTATACATTTAAATGCTTTGTTTCTTAATTATATAAAGAACTAAGCCAGTTTTTTAAAAGAACCTTATCAACAATTGATAAGTAATCAAAGGTTATGATCAAACAGTTTTCAGAATAAGAAATCAGAACTATCAATAATCACATTTAAAAATGATCTAAATCACAACTGATTAGAGAAATGCAAATTAAAACAATTTTCAGAGACTACCACACTTATATTGGCTAATGTGTAAGAAAAGAAAAATGGCAAATGCTAGAATTGACAGGGAAAAAATTTGACACTAATACATTATTTGGTAGAATTATGAACTAGTCTACCCATTCTGAAGAACAATTTGGAACTGCCTAAGGAACTATAAAACTGCAAATTTCCTTTTATGCAGCACTACTAGGTTTGTATCCCAAAAAGAATTAAAAAAAAAAAGGGAAAAGATACTACTTGTGCAAAAGTATTTATAGTATCTCTTTTTGTGGTAGCAAAGAAGTGGAAATCTAGAGGATGCCTGGGGGAATGACTGAACAAGTTGTGTTATGGCTGTGATGGAATACTTTTTTGCTATAAGAAATGACAAGCAAGATGCTTTCAGGAAATCCTGAGGAGAATTATAAACTGATACAAAGAGCATAACCAGGAGAACTTTATACAGTTACATAGTTACGTAGTAACAACAATATTTTAAGGATGATAAATTGTAAAAGACTTCACTTCTCAGAACAAGACAAGGGTCCAAGATAATTCCAAGGGAACCATGATGAAAAAATGCTATTCACTTCCAGAGAGAGAACCAATGGATTCTGAATGCAGATTGAAGCATATTTGGGGGGGGTGGATTTCTTTTATTTTTATTGCTTTGTTTGTGTTTTCTTTTATAACAGCTAATATATAAACATATTTGGCATGACATCACATGTATAATCAAAATCAAATTGCTCGCCTTTTCAAGTAGAGGGCCAGGAGGGAAGGAGATAGAGAAATATTTAATGAAAAAAAAATTAAATGTATATTTAGTATGGTCCACAACTACTCTAAAGATATGATAAAAAATGCTGTTCATACCCAAAGAAAGAACTGATTGTGTCTGAATATAGATTGAAACATACTCCTTTTTTATTTACTTTATTTTTCTCGAGGGTTTTTTGGAGGGAGGGAGAGGGGAGATGTATGTTTTCTTTCATAACATAATTTTTATAGAAATCTTTTGCATAACTTCACATATGCCTTGTTAAAGGGAGGTGGGGTTGGGAAGAAGGAAGAGAATCTGGAACTCAAAGTTTTAAAAACAAATGTTAAAAAAATGTTTTACATGTAACTGGGGAAAATAAAAATATTAAATATTGAAAAAAACACATTTATAAAATGATTTTATTTAACCTTGAATTTTGATAAATGTAACTTATGTGTAAAGGGTAGATGGTGGCATCTAGTCTATTCTTCAGCTCTCATGGGGCTGATGAGCTTAGTGACCTTGTTAAAAAGCTCCTCCCTTACTGGTGGTCCTTGCTCCTATGTACAGTACTAAAT
The DNA here is from genome assembly GCA_023553655.1 of Myrmecobius fasciatus. Taxonomy (NCBI): domain Eukaryota; kingdom Metazoa; phylum Chordata; class Mammalia; order Dasyuromorphia; family Myrmecobiidae; genus Myrmecobius; species Myrmecobius fasciatus. Next base: position 186,509 of record JAJPUD010003244.1, on the reverse strand, counting down.
ATCCTCCTGTTTCTGTGACATCTGACATAAACAGCATTTCACTGATAAATTACTTGTGTTCAGATAATCAAATAAATCTTTGTCTTGCTACATGCAGTAGTGATACCCTGTAAAGTGCTAAAGGTCATCCACAGATCAAATTAAGCACTGGAATAATTTGCAGGAAGGGAGGCTCTGGTCAGTCTCTAGGAGGCTTCCCCCACTCAGACCTTTTCACTTGTCCTCCCTTCCACCTTGACTAACCCACAGTCACCTTCTTATTTCAAGGGGCTACAGGTCCTCTGTGTGTACTTGTCAACAAGAGCTACCCCAGATAAACCCCAAGGGCTTTTTCAAAAACCTCAAGTAAAAAAGAAATCGAGAGTAACCTAATGATGTTCACCATGATACCCGCCTTGCCAGCCCCAGTAGTAAGTTCAATCCAATCCATTCTGCTTTAGGGCAAAGGCAGGCTTAGGGGGCTGGGGAGGAAGGAGATAATCCTGAACTATTCTTTCTCCTTTCTTGACAAAGAGTGCTAGTCAAAAATGGGGAACCAGATGGCTGCCTTTATATTTCTTTTTTTTTTTATTTACTGCAATACTAAAGCCACCATAAAAAAGCAAAGTTGAACAGACAGAGCTAATAATATAATCATTCAAAACACCTGCAAACAGTGCAGATGGGCGATTTCTGTCTGCAAAATCATCAGTGAAAGACCGCCTCTCCATATGGGCAGCTCCAGCAGCCTGAGCTTTGCGAGGCTCGGTCCCTCACCTTAAGAAAACCTGCACAGAGCATATGCAGGCTTTTTATAGTGGAGCTGAAGTATGGGGAGCCGGCTTATTTATTTCTCTCCAATATAACTTAGAATACGGCAACCTTGGATTACTTAACTGCCTTTGATCTGTCCACTATCGAGCCCCAAAGGACAGAAAAACCCAAATTGAAGCAAACAGCAGAGAGCCTTCAAGTGAGTATCTGGTTATCAGTCAAAACCCAAACAATCACTAATGTATATGAATGAATCACTCTACCCCACCTTCCCCAAGCCCCTATATTTTATTCCTCCCTGAAAATACTGGAGCTCAGTGCACAGAAGGAAGTTTATGCTTTTAGCTATAGGGAGGATGTTCTTTTCCCCAATCCTTTCCATTTCCTGATAGGACTCCTTCTCCATCCCTTACCTACAGTGATAATAAGTTTAAGACACTGATTTAAGATTATGCATTATGGAATGGCAGAGGATGGGGATAGGAGTTTTCATATGTTTGGGACCCTGGAATGGGAGCAGGGTAACACTGAAAGATGAATCCAATAGTCACAGAATCTGGTTCAGCCCTACACAAGTTTAATCATGTCATTCCCTTGTTCAAAGATGCCTTCTATCTTCTCAGAAGGTATTTTGCATCTACCTAGTTATTTATATATTATCTCCTTTTTTAGAATATAAACTTCTTAAGGGCAGGCACTGTGTTTTAAAATTCTTTGAATCTTTTACCTTTAGCACCCTATCTGAAACAAAATAAATGCTTGTTGACTTAAGGGGCTTCTTCTTTCTTCTAGGGTAAAATATAAACTTCACTGATTGTTTTTTTAAAGCCCTTTCTTAATCTAACGCCATCTTACTTTTTTAGACTTACTGCACATTTTTGTCTCTCATACTTAAATTACAGGCAAAGTACTCTATTTGCTTTAGAGATATTTTGACAGTCTATTTTCCACCTCTGTGCCTTTCTAGAGCCTCTTCCTCTAAGCCCAATATACATTCATATTCTTTTTCTTCCTTCAAAAGTTCAACTCAGATGCCACCTTTTAGAAGCCTACTCTGATTTCAATTGATAGAATCCCTTCTTCTTGGAAATTATATCTAGTTTAGATAAATTTTGTATTTACTTTTCTGTGTTCTAGCTGTCCCCCACTCCCTATGTTAGAATGCAAGCTCTTTGAGGACAAGATTGTCTCATTTTTTTTTTCTCTTTGTATTCCTATGCTTAACAAAGTGCATAGTATCCACTAGGTGCTTAATAAATGCTGGTTGAAAGTACAACTAGAATGTCCAATCCAGAAGATACTTTAGAGACTGCCTAGTTCAACCCCTTATTTTCCATATGGAGGAACTGAGGTTCAATGTGTGTGGGGGCAGAGAGGGGGGAGGGCTTACTCAAGATCACATTAGAGCTTAGTAGCAAAACTAGTCCTAAAGTTCAGGACAAAGGTTCATACATTTTGAGTTGAAAAGTATCTAAGACAGACTTTTTTTTTTTTTTTTAATAGACCTGCTCAATGGTACATGCGTAGAAAGTAGCAGAGTTGAGATTTAAGCCTGTCTTTGGCCTTCAAATCCATCTTTCTATTCTACCAGCTGACCTCTTGCCTAGTATTTTTTCATTCTCACTGTGTATTTCCTAGTTTTTCCTACTTTCCATCCTTCAGATCTTTAGATTTCAGCACTAAAAACTCTGTCAATAAGGAAGAAAAATAAGGATAGAAACTATTCAGAAGTAATAATGGGAGATCAAAAATGCTTTACTCTATGGAATGTAAAATTTGATTTTATGTGTATGTATGTATATATATATATACATATATATATGAAGAGAGTGTGTGTGTGTGTGTGTGTGTTTCAGAACACTACTTTATGTTCAGTTTGTAAGTTTCTGCTGATTATTCAGGAATTTAATTCCATCCCTCCCCTTGAGGAACTAACATTTTTATTGAAGAGCTAACTTTTTTAAAGGAATCCTGCAATGAATCCTTTTATAATATAATAATCACCCCATAAGTTTCCTGACTTGGGAAACAATATTTTTGTATGGTAGGCTTTCTCACAGGTGAGTCTAACCGCTCCTTCTGTTTTGCTGGCTTCTAAATTCCTTTCTCAGATACTCAGAGAGGCCTCTAAAGAGATGCTGAGCTTATTTAGAAAGAGAGGAGGAAACTGAGACACAGGATCATTAAACAAATGTCAACAGTTGTTGCTAGTAACAAGAAGGGAATCCAGTTTTTCTCATTCCCAGTCATTGTCTCCTTCCATGTTGTTTTAATAAATGCTTATTAAATTGAGTTGAATTGGGTTCTGGGGCTACTGGTTCCCTGGAAAATTATTTCTGAGAAATCCAGGATCCATAGCTCTTCAGCCTGGGTCTTTAAGATGCCAAAAAAAAAAAAAAAGATGAAAACATGAAAAAAATCAGCTTGATTGTCTCTTGGTAATGCACAATGCCTACCAATTGTGACAGTGAGGTGGCGTGGTGAATAGTGCTCTGAATCCAGAGTCAAGAAGATCTGAATTCAAATCCATTTGTAGACATTTACTAGCTATGTGACCTTGGACAAACCACTCACCCTCAGCGCCTTCAACTATCCAATGGAACTAACATATCTCCCAAAAACTTTGTGAGGATCAAAGGAGATAAAATTTGGAAAGTACTTAGCACAGGGCTTGGCACATAATAGGCAGTAGATAAATAATTCTTTCCTTTCTTTCCCCAAATAGGATTATAGACTCTTAAGAGAATGAATAGGGACTTCATATGCTATTCAGGATCAAGGCAGCACAATAGGATGCTGAAGTCCTTCCTCAGTCATGAGAAGATGAGTTCAGATTGTGTCTTAGATACTTGCTAGCTATATGATCATGGGCAAGCCATTTAACCTCTTTCTTCCTATGTAAAATGGAAATAATAGAACTGAATTTCTAGAATCATTAATTTATAAAACACCTTGTTAATCTTAAATCACTATATAAATGCTTTAAAATAAGTTAATATATTATTAATTAGTGGTTCATTCAGAAATGTGGGTCTCCTCTATATTTTTTTAAATTGCTACTTATAGCCAGTTGTGTCAACCTCAATTAGAAATAGATTCAGGCCTCATGTTAATTTAGGAAATCACAAATTAACATTCCTTATGTTGTATTGCATTTTAATTTATTTTGCTAAACATGTACCAATTACATTTTAATCTGGTTCTGGTAGCACTTTGAGATTCCCTTCTTGTTACGAGAAACAACTGTTGATATTTGTTTAACGATCCTGTGTCTCAGTTTCCTCCTCTCTTTATAAATAAGCTCAGTGTCTCTTTAGCGGCCTCTCTGAGTATCTGAGAAAGGAATTTAGAAGCCAGCAAAACAGAAAGAGCTGCTTAGACTCACCTGTAAGAAAGCCTACACTACAAAAATATTGTTTCCCAAAGGCATAAATTTGACACCTCTACTCTTAGCTTCCACATGAAGACCTCCAGTAATCTCCCAAAGTCCATTCCTTGTCAACTGGGATTATTTACTTTAGGTAAGAGGTACCCCTGATCTCAGGGAGCTTAGGTTCTACTAGGTCATACAATTTGTGCAGACATAAGCAAATTTTAACAATATCTAAGTTATGTTAAATAATATGAAGTCAAAGAAAGCTGTAGCAAAAGAAAATACTAACAGTGAAGAAAGGGGAAACCAGAAAAAGCTTTGTGTAGAAAGAAGGTAGCACCTGAGACACACCTATAAAGGAGATGAAAATGGAGTAAGAGAAGCACACAAGGCTGAGAAGCATCCTTAAAAGGCACAAAGGCAGGATGATGCGGTGTTGTATATTGGGACAAGGGAGATCACTTTAACTGGAATACAAAGTTAGTGAGAGAGAACAATTATCAAATAAGGTAGTGAGCCTAATCATGAGATCATAGAGACTCATACATTGATCTAGAAGAAGATCTCAGAGGCCAATCCCTTCATTCTGGAGTTTAAAAAACTGACTCCTGGCTCTCTCTGACAGAACAAGTGATTTCTCTCCTTTAGACCTCATTTTTTTCCTTTGTAAAATGAAGGGGTTAGATTACATGGTCTTTCATGTTCTTTCCAGAGCTAACATTCTTAAGACTCTATACTCTGTGTTTCTAGTACTCCTGTTTTTAAATGATTTTTTTTTTTTTTAACAGTAAGAATGATAACAGTGCCATGCTGGTCCATTGACTCTATCTGGTGCCTGTTCTCTTTAGTGGGGTTCCATGTGACTGGGACCTTGGTTAAGTGACTGAACAGCCATTTAGGATAAGATGACCTCATTCCAAAGAGTACTCCTTGGAATTATGGGGCCTGATTGATTATGTGCCTTAAGACCAGTACATGAACAACTCTGGCCATCTTGAGAGAAAATCTGCAGGTCTGAAAGGCTATTTGTATGCAGAAAGAATAGCAATTTGTGAGTCAAAGACCCACCTTCATTTCCTAGCTATGCTCTTTGATACATATGTGACCTCAAATTCCTTGACCAATCTAGAATTCAGTTTCCTCACCTGTAAAGTGAGGAAATGGGTCTATCTTATCTTTATCTCTAAGATCCCTCCCAGCTCTAAATTTATGACCCTGCACTGGCAAAGTGAAGACAGGAGATAGCTCTGGAAGTAGGCTGGGCGCTACCTGCCTTGTGGTTGTCTAATGAGAGCCAAGTCCGTTTCAATCAGACTTCCTTTCCTAATTGGAGGGCACTGTTTTAACAATGCTCTCTGAAATGAGGAGGGGGAGGTGGGTATAGAGTGTTCCAAAGCCTCTGCGGGGGCTTCCTGTCACACAGTTGTGTTACTGCTAAGTATCCTCCCCTGGCCTTTCAAAGCCTTCTGAATTTTCTAAAATGCAATGATAATTTGAATAATTACAAAACCGAAAATACTTCTTTTCCCTGACTGTGTACCCTGTTTTCCTCCAAGCGAAAGCTCTGCTTTCATGTGATACATAAAAGAGCAATATTTCTCTGATGAACTAAGACACATGAAATATCTAATTAACATTAAAATATTGTCTCTTGTCATTAGCTTCATTTGCTCTCCAAGTGTCAGCTCTCGAGAAAGCGGTGCAGAGGCGCTGACCCAATCTTTCACGCAAAAAAACTTCAGGGAAAATGGATGAAAAATACAAGGGCTAGAGAGATTAATGAAAAATGGTGGTCAGATTCTGTCTTCTCTTCCTTCCTTCCCTCCCATCTTCCACCCCAGGATGCCCTCTAGTACACATCATACATGGTATAGTGCAGGGTTTCTTTAACTTTTTCCACTCACAAATCCTTTTCACCCTAGAAATTTTTACACAACTCCAGATATGTAGCTACCTGAAATTGGTATACAAACCAAACATTTACTTATAATAAATCATAATTTTGTTAACTCCCACATTCAGTTATCTGACCCCACATGGAGTCATGACCCACAGTTTAAAACACTTTGGTATAGAGAATTGAATTTGGAGTCAGGAAAGACCAAATTCTAATCTTGCTTCACTTATTAGCTATGCATACGCCATGCAAGTTATTCAATTTCTTCATTTCTTTGAGGGAATTGGACTCAATATTCGTTTGTATATATTTATTGGCATTTTGTCTCACCCATTAGATTGTGGGTTGTCATTAGATATTCAAGTCATTAGACTTTAAAGGAGGAATTGTCTTTTACTTCTTCATGTATCCCCCATCCTTAGCACAATGCCTGGCTCATAGTACCCTCTTTGAAGGCTAAACAAGGGAATAAGATCTATTATACCTCTCTTATATAGCCTCACATGAAATAATCTATGTAAAGTACTTCACAAAGCTTATTGTATTTTATACTTCATAGGTTTAGAGCTATGAGATTCCTTAGAGTTCATATCACCCAAACTGTCATTCTATTGATGAGAAAACTAATCCATTCAGATTAAATGAGGCGACCCAAAAAGCAGAATCAATATTTGAATACAGGTGTTCTGATTCCAGATCCATGATGATGATGATGATATTTATATCTATATGTGTATCTGCATCTATATTTATCTATCTGTCTATCTATCTATCTATCTATCTATCTATCTATCTATCTATACACATACATACCATGATGATAGCTTTCAAAAACAGATTAAGAAACAGTATTTCTTTGGATGTTTAGCCAGGAGAAGAGAAGACACTGGGGCAAAAAAAAAAAAAAAAATTATGGGGCAGTACAATAAAAGATGTTTTCTAGTATTTGAAGGGCTGTTCTCAGAAAAAAAGCATTTGATTTATTCCACTTGGTCCCAGACAGCAGAACAAGGAACATGTAAAGAGGCAAATTTTGGCCAAATGTATGAAAGAACTCCCCAACATTCTGAGTTTTCCACAAAGAGAAAGAGTTGCCTCTAGAGGTCTTGAGCTCCTTGTTCCCACCATCAATCAATTGATCAATAAACATTTGTTAAGTACCTAATATGTGCTAAATGCTGGAAATATATAAGGAATCAAAAAAGCAGTGACTGCCCTCAAGGAGACCAGAGTCTAATGAAGGAGAGAACATTCAAAAAATATATATACAAACAAGGTATATACAGGAGAAGTAGGAAATAATTAAAAGAGAGAAAACACTAGATTTAAGAAATGTTTAGACAGGCTTCCTGTAAAAGATGGTATTTTAGTGAAGACTTAAAGGAAGCCAGGGAAGACAGTAGCCAGAGTATAGGAGGGAGAGCTTTCCAGGCAGGAGAGACATTCAGAAAAAATATTAAGAGTTGAGAGATTGAGTGTCTTGGCTGAGGAACAGCTAGTATTGAAGAGTATGAGGTGGGGAGTAAGGTATAAGGAGATCGGAAAAGGTAGGAGGAGGCTAGGCTATGAAGGACTTTGAGGACTAATTAGGGAATTTTGTATTTGATTCTGGAGCAATAAGAAGCCATTGGAGTTGCAAAAGTGAAATTGGAAAGCCTTGGCAACTGATTGAATATAGATAGGAAGGGGAATATGGAGAGACAGTGAGGAGTTGTGGTGAGCCTGAGGGACTGGAAGGATGGAATAACCCCCAACAATAAAAGGAAAAATAAGAGGGGGGAGGTTTAGAAGTAAAGATAATGGGTCTGTTTTGGAATTATTGCATTTAAGATGTCTACTAGACATATAGTGTGAAATATCTGAAAAACAGTTGAAGATGTGAGATTGGAGATCTATAGAGAAGTTGGGGTAGAGTAGGTAGATTTAATAAGAATCATCAGCATAGAAATGGTAATTAAATCCATGGAAGCTGATGAGATCACTCCCCACTACACTCACCCCACCCCACCCCACCCCTCTTTGGATGACCACATGAGGGAATAGTACAGAATGGATTCTTGTTCATCTGTCCTGGAATAGCAGCCTTCTAAAATCTTTCCTCCCCTGGGAGTCTATGAATGACTGCTGATATTTAAAATATACCCTCATTAGCTCTGAGCTTTGGGTGTGGCCTGAACAATTATTAGTTGTTCTATGATTGCTGCATAAAGCAAGTCTCTTAATAAATCATGTGGCTACAAATGGCAATGTCTTGAGTAAGTGTGTTACTATTTCCAGCTAGCTTACTTTTGCCTTTTCTCTCTCTCTCTCTCTCTCTCTCTCTCTCTCTCTCTCTCTCTCTCTCTCACACACACACACACACACACACACACACACACACACACACACACACACGCACTGCTAATCATCAAATTGCCTCCATGAAAGTCTGCTGTCTAATGGGTGCTGATGACTTGGGACAAAGGCAGAGACTAATTTTCCACCTGTGACCTTAGACCATATTTGATAATTAGGTACTGGTGTTTATGGACTCACCTAGCTGTCTGTATATGATATTCCTCTGTATATTGTATGCCTTGCCCTGGACGTGGGCCTTTTGCTTTCCTGAACACTTCCTTCCTATGTGTTGTGTTTTTGTGCTCCCACAACACAACAGGGACTCTCTGGGCTTCCTACTGGTGACAGCCACAAGCCAAAAACAAACAAAATAAAAACCAACCAAACAAAAAAAAAAAAAACAAAACAAAAAACTTGGTCCCCTGGGGCTACCCAGGGGACTGGCCCCCCTGTGGAGCCCTGCTGTGAACAGAACAGCTCCAGTCTTTCTACAGTATGTTCTGCAGTATGTTTACTAAAAGCTTTATCCAAGCTCACCCAAACACTCCCTAGCTCCATGTGGTTCTGGAGATTAAACACTTTAATGAGATTATTATGGTTGCACCTTTTCCCTAGGCATCTAACTCATACTTTCCCCTACATTGTACACTTCTCTCCATTTCCAATCCACTCTTTGGCTGTGGACTTTATTGGATCCCTTTACTATTCTCAGATTCTCTGACCTCAATGGGGAAAATCTGAGTACTGGAGTTTATAGCCTGCCTCTAGAACTTCCTTGAACAAATCATTATCTCCAATCCAAACCTTGTACAAATCATTTAATCCCACCTCAGGCCTTCATTTCTTCCTCTATAAAATGGAGAGGGAGGAGTAGACCAGATGGTTGCTGTCCCTCCTTGGCTGTGTAATCCTGGGCAAATCATTTAACCCCTATTTATCTTGGTTTCTCCATGTCAAAAATGATCTGGAAAAGGAATGGCAAAGCATTCTAGAGTCTTTGTCTAGAAACTCCAATTAAGATAGCAAAGAATAAGACATGACTGAACAACAACAAAGATTTGTTCTAGCACTAAATCTTTGATTTAGCATTCCATATCACAGGAAATAGAGGTAGGAGATATCTTAACATGAAGTTCACTCCCTACCTCTATTTTTACAAAGGAAACAATCAGATTTGGGAATTGGGTAATAACTTCCCCAAGATTACCGGGGAGCGAGTAGCAGATGCAAGATTCTAACTTAAGTTTTCTGCCTTCAAAAACAATAAATTTCATAATAGAAATTAGTCCTTTGATGATTTAAGTCATCATCCAGGAAAGCAAAAAGCCCATGGCCAAGGCAAGGGATACAGTATACAGATAGAATATCATATACTGGGTGAGTCCACAAACACTAAGTTCTAATTATCAATGAAAGTCTGAAATCATAGGTAGAAAATTAGTCTCTGCCTTTGATTGAAGTCATCAGAATCCATAAGACAATACACTATCATGGAGGCAACCATGGGAACTTGATGATTAACACTGTGTGTGTGTGTGTGTGTGTGTGTGTGTGTGTGTGTGTGTGTGTATGTATGTCTATTAGAGAAAAAGCAAAAGTAAACTAGCTGGAAATAATGAAATTCTTAATCTGAGACGTTGCCATTGATTACTTCAGTCAGAAAGAGCAGTGGATATGGGACATAGAACCATCCACTTTTACTCCAAGGCTGATATTCTAAAATTCTCCATTCTACCTAACTTAAATCCTCATGTAAGCACAGTTTTTGGTCCATTCATCCAGGTCAGAGTATGGATTTGAATTCAGGTCTTCCTGACTCCTCATGCAGCACTGGTTGTCCTCTGGAAGTCTTCCAATTGGTCATTGTCCTCCCTAAATGTAGCATGTCCAGAAATAAATGCAGTATTCCAGTTATGTGCTGACCAGAGCAGAAGAGAGAAGAAATACCATTTCTCTTAGTCTAGAGAGCTTTTGCTCTCTCTCAGCTGTCTTGAAATAGCTAGATGGGGCAATGGTTAGAGATAAGAAAACTTCAAAGTTCAAGTTAAACTCAAAGATTTGATTTAAGATCTCTTCTGTGGAACTTAATAGCTATTTGACTAGGGGCAAGTCACTTAACCTTTTGTCTCATCTGTGAAAAATGTAGTAATAGCACCTCCCTCCCAAGGTGGAGCTCAAAGGAGACAATATTTATAAAATGCTTAGCAGAGTGCTGAGCACATCCTGAACGCCATATAAATGTTAGCTGTTATTGTCACTCCTCTCGAGACAGCTAGGTGGTGTGCTAGTGCACAAGTGCTAGACCTGAGTTCAAATCTGCCCTCAGACATTTGCTTGATGTACTACTTTGGACAATTTATGTAACCTGTGTGCCTCAGTTTTCTCAGCTATAAATGGGGATTATAACAGCAATTATCTCCCAGGGTTGTTGTTAAGGAGAAAATAGAGATAATATTTATAAAGTACTTAGCACAGTGCCTGGCACAAAATAAATAGTTTTTTCCTCCCTTTTTCCTTAACATTTCCTAAGATTGTGTTAGTTTTTATGAGAAAGTAAAAGCAAAATTAAACTCACTTCATGAATTTCCTTGACAGCTTCTAATGGTCATTGATATCTGTTAAATCCAGAGGGTTAGGAGTTGATTCTAAGTGTCTGCTTCCCTGTCCTGACTTACTTGGAGTTTATGTCTGCTGTTCATTTTTCTGTGCTAGCAAAGAGAAGGAGCCTGCATTTCCCTGGGGAGGACATGCCCTGCTATGATTTAGTCCAGGGAATACTTATATTCTTATTAGTCCAAAGCAAAGATGTTTGCTTTGAGGGGAGAGGAGGAGGGCAAAAGGGGTGAAGACAGCAAGACTTCAGGCAGAGGGACAAGACTCAACATCTTGCATAAAGATTGCCTTTATGTAGCTACTAAGACTGCATGCCAAATACTTGGTTGTCCAAAGTGTAAAAATATGATTTTTTTGTACTTTATGGGCCACCCTGTAGCATCTCAATTATTTCATGGCACTTGTAGGTCAAGATCTCACATTTAGCAGACTTTTGTTACAGAATATTTCTGTTTGGCTTCTGAAGTCAGAACACCTTTAGACTGCCAAATAAGGGTGAGCTTGACATCTGACATTTGACCTTGGAAAGCTATTTAGTCCCAGATCCATCTTTGTGGGGCCATTTGGGAGTATGGGACTGACTTCTTTGGTATCCACATGGTCCATAAATCAGCATTAGCACCAAGAATAAAATACAGAGCTCAGACCTCCCCTGACTCAGAAGCACACCCTGGAATCGGGGGAAAAAAAACAACAACATTTGTGTCTCTGTGAAATAATTGTTTCCTTTCAGCCTCCAGAACTCAGAGCCAAATTACAATGCAATTGCTAGATTAAAAGGGCCAAGCCTTTGCTACGAGGTTACCTAGGTGGGAATGAAGCCCAAAAGATGATAGTAAGAATCACTGAACCTGCTGGGATGTTTGCCAAAAATGTGGATTACTATTCACATAAAACCCTCCCTCATCATTATTTTACATGTGAACAAACAGGCTCAAAGAAAGAGACTTGCCCAAGTTGGCATTAAGACTAAAACCAAAATCACAGAATTTCAGATTTAAGAGGACATCAGAGGCAAATAGGTCCAACCTTTACTGAAATAAGACCTTCTCTATAACAATATCCCTCTTTCTTCAATCCCATAATAAGTGATCATCCATCCTCAAAGATGTCAGAGAAGTCACTGCCTTCCTGTGCAAGACCATTCCATTTTTGGATAGTTTGAATTGTTAGGAAGATTCCAAACACAAAAGATAAATTTATCTATCTGCAGCTTCTACTGTCATTGGTTCAGTAGACAGAGAACTAGACCTGGAATCAGAAAGACCCAGATTTAAATCTCATCTTAGACACTTACTAGTTGATAGACCTCTGTCTAGCTCAGTTTTCTTATGTATAAAAATAGAGAAATAAAATATCTATCTTCCAAAGCTGTTTTCAGCATAAAATAAGATAATATTTGTAAAGTACTTTTCCAACTTTAAAGTAATATGTAACTGCTAGCTATTAGAATTATTATTCTACCTATTGTTCCTAATTTTGTACTTCACGGTCAAAGAGAGTAAATCTAATCTCTCTTGGAAATGACAGACCATTGAATAATTGATCAGTCTTTATCTTCCCATACATGGACATATGTGCATGCATACATTGTAATCTCTAAACTAGACATTCCTAGCTTCTTCAACCAACCCTTATATGGCCTGGACTTTCATCATTCTGTTTGCCTTCTGGATGTGTTCCACTTGGTCAATATTCTTTATAAAATGATGCTCCCAGAATGGAATATAATACATCCAGTATGGAACAGATCTGATGCCATCAAGACTAAGTCTTTGTTGTGGACAAAATACCTCTCAACATAGACTAAGAAAACATTAAATTACATGGTTACCATATCATTTTGTTAGTAATATGGAACCAGCAGCCAACAAAAATTCACAGATTCGCATGACCTTCTAGCTCGTTATCCTTTCCTTCTTTTTCTACTTCCTATAAAGCTAATTTTTTGAATCCAAATATAAAAATTTATATTTATTTCTATCAAATTATCTCAATCATAAGACCAGGAGGGTGGAAGAAGAGTTGGTTTTTGCAAAATTTTTCAATGCCAAAATCTAAAAAAAAAAAAAAAAAGGAATTACATGTCAGATTTAGAATAATTCCAAATGATCTGTAAATAACTACATGCAAGCCAAGTACATGATAGAAGAAAAAGTAATGAATTCAAACCAAAACTCTTTAGTACCTAGAGCCTTCATTTGGCATCTCTACTGCCAATTGATTCTGCATGCCCAATGCAATGGGCAAAAACAAGCTCAAGGCGGGTTGATCAAAGTCGGCTGTGCCTATGTCTTATTTAATGATTTTGACCAACACCTCTCCTCTAAAACATGTAAAAAATAAAGAAAGTGATACATATTAATTCTGTTCAGTCACATGAAGAAAAGAAGGAAAGAGGCAATAACTGAAAAACAGGGAGGGAAAAAGCATTGGTTGAATGAAAGAAGTAGGTGATACTCAGATTTATAGACTCAGAGTTGTAGAAGAAACAAGCATCAATTGCTGAGGGAAAAAAGAATGGAAACTTAGTTAAGACTCAGTCTTCTTCCTTCAGAGGTTACTCAAGGCAAGGACTCAGGCTAATTAATCCATATATTCCCCCAATATGAAGAATCTGAAATGACCCAACAATCCATTGTTATGAGTCATGCAGCAGTTGAAAGCTGACAAGTCAAAGAGTGAGAAAGATTCCAAAGGTTAGATACTGATGGAAAATACATGAGAAAAATTGAAACATCAAAGGTCAAGAGAATAACTTATTTTTTAAAGCTTTTCATTTTCAAAACATATGCATAGATAGATTTCAAAATTTACCCTTTCAAAATCCTATGGCCAAATATATTTTCTCTCTCCTTTCCCCTCATCTCATCCCCTAAACAGCAAGTAATCCAATATATACTAAACATGTGATATTCTTCTATACATATTTCCACAGTTATCATGCTGCACAAGAAAAATTAAATCAAAAAGGGAAAAAATGAAGAAAGGTAATGAAATGCAAGCAAATAATAATAGAAACGTGAAAATACTATATTGTGATGCACACTGAATTCCCACAGTCCTCTCTCTGGGTGCAGATGGCTCTCTCCATCATAAGACTCTTGGAACTAGCCTGAATCACCTAATTGTTGAAAAGAGCCACATCCTTCAGAACTGATCATTGTATAATCTTGTTGTTGCTGTGTATAATGTTCTCTTGGTTCTATTCAGTTCACTTAACATTCGTTCATGTAAGTCTCTCCAGGCCTTTCTGAAATCATCCTGCAGATCATTTCTTATAGAACAATAATATTCCACAACATTTATATACTATAACTTATTCAGCCATTCTCCAACTGATGGGCATCTACTCAGTTTCCAGTTCCTTGTCACTACAAAAAGGGCTGTTACAAATATTTTTGGGCATGTGGATCCTTTTTACTTTTCTATGATCTCTTTGGGATACAGGCTCAGTATCATAGACACTGCCAGATCAAAGGGTATGCACAGTTTGATAGCCCTTTGAGCATAGTTCCATATTGCTCTCCAGAATGGTTGGATCACTTCCCAACTCCACCAACAATGTATTAGTGTTCCAGTTTTCCCACATTCTTTCAATATTCATCATTACCTTTTCCTGCCATCTTAATCAATCTAATAGATATATAGTGGTACTTCAGAGTTGTCTTAACTTGTATTTAAGAGAATAACATATAAAACTCTAACTCACAAGGAGAAAAATCAATAGAGAAGACTATAAAATTAAAAGGAAGAATGTATATAGCCTCAAGAGAAAACAAAACAAAACAAAAAAACATTAAATATATACAACATGAAGGAAAATGATTATTTTATGCCATAGGAGACAGAATCTTTTTGACTAATAAATGATAATAGAACAAAAAAAAGAAATTCTAAAATAGTTCAAAATATGCATAAAACAATGAAGAAGATAAATTATGATTCTAATTGAACATGTGGAGAATGTCTCTAAAATTATTAAAGTTCTGAGAGAAATCAAGATATATGTAATTCAAAAACACAAAAATGAAAGAAAATAAAGTAGAAGAGAAGCAAAAGACAGCATTAAAAAAAACACAAAAATTCTATGCAAACCTAGGTGACTGAATTTTAAGACAATGTTCAGAGATAATTTAAGGAGTATAAGTTTTCCAAAAGAAGGTTAAGAATAAAAAAATAAGAAATAAAAGCTTGTGTTTAGTAAGTAATAGAAGTTGTCCAGAACATTCAAATGAACATAACAAAGCATTGATCTAGAAAATCTACAAATTGGCACCAGAAAAAATTTCTGGTCTTTAAACTCCAAAGCATGTTGTAGTATAATTGCAAAATTTCAATAGCAAGGAATACATATTTTAAGTTGTCAGGAAATAAAGGCCTTTAGCCTGGAAAGACTTAAATGAATTGATGCTAAGTGAAGTGAGTAGAACCAAGAAAACATTGTACACAGCAATAACAAAATTATATGATGATCAATTCTGATGAACATGACTCTTTTCCACAGTGAGGTTATTCAGGCCAGTCCCAATGAACTTGTGATGGAGAGAGCCATCTGCATCCAGAGAGAAAACTGTGGGACTAAGTGTGGATCACAACATAAGTATTTCCACCTTTTTTGATGTTGTTTGCTTGTTTTTTGTTTTTTTTCTCATTTTTTTCATTTTTAATCTGATTTTTCTTGTGTAACATAATAATTATGGAATTATGTATAGAAGAATTGCACGTGTTTAACATATATTGGATTACTTGCTATCTAAAGGAAGAGGTAGGGGGAAGAGAGAGAAAAAAAAGTTGGATCACAAGGATTTGCAAGAGTGAATACTGAAAACTATCTATTCATGTATATTGAAAATAAAAAGCTAAAAAAAAGAAATAAAGACTTTTAAAAACAAAGGAAATATAATTAGAATAAAGTAGGATTATTCCAAATCATGAAGAATCAGAAAAGGGAAGGAAAAAGTATATTCCAGCAAGAAGAGAAATTCAAGCTGCAACCTAAAATTAATATGTCCTTCAAGCCTAATCGTTAAATTAAAAAAGAATAGATGTCTGAAGGGAAAAAAAGCATTTAAGGCATCCTTGCAAAAAAAGAAAAGAAAAAGAAAAATCCTCAAGAGGAGAAAACTTTTTGACTTCCAAACATCCTAAACAATAGAAGCACAAGGGAAGTAAATAAGTATAATTATTTTTAAAAGATTGAATAATATAACAAATTCAGTCATGCTTATGGGTTATTGATTTAAAAAAAAAAAAAGAAAGATTGATCTATAGGGTAAAAGCAAGAAGAAAGAGGGATCATTAAAGGACCAAAAAAAGAATGTAAGGGCTAAAGATTTAAGGGGAACTTAAAGAATCAAAAGAAGGGAAGGTAGAAAAGCTGAATCAATATTCCATGACTAAATCCCTTGACCCCTTATAAGAGAATCAATATCTTTTGTGGAAGGGAATAAAAGAGTGGGAAGTGTCATGAATAGGGAGAGCAGAAGGGGCAGAAGGGAGCAAGCACTATATAGCTACCAAGTCAAGGGAAGGAAAAATAATTCCTACAGTCTCTCAACAAGAGAGGGAAATTGTGAAAGAATGGGATAAAGACAATCCTGCAAGAAGATTGAGTAAAGATGATAAAATGGAGAAGTTTGACACCTGTAGTAGAAATAAAAGGTTGCCACTAAAAACTATTTCTATGGGAGAGGAGATAAATGCCTGCAAATAAAAAAAAGGAACTTCAAGATGGGCTTTATCAGATAAATTTGCATATTAGGTAATCAACTTCTTTGAGAAAGAGTCACATTTCCCTGAAGAATATTCCACCCCAGGAAGTGGATATCTACATTCTCAAGGGCATCCCCCTCCCAGAGTGCACTATGGGATGGGGACTATAGAAGCAAACAGGAATTGAACTTGGTCATGCTAAGTATGAAGGTAAGACTCTGCCACTATTATACATCGATGTTTCCATTCAACATTGCTTTCCTAATGAACTAATATCTCTAAGTTCAAAAGCATAGAAAAAAAGGGGAGTGTAGGGTAAGATCTACAAAGACAATAATAGTTTTTTAAAAAGCACATAGAAGAAATAGTTCAATCCAGAAGTTTTTCTCCTAAAAATAAAATAAAAATAAAATGGAGAATCAAGTAAGAGTATAGCCTACAATCAGAAAATAGATAGAGGATGGGTATGTACGTCTTCTATATAATTTAAATGTGTATGCCTTCCCTGGTCATTAGGGCTTAGCTTATCCTTGCTAGCTTTACTCCTTCATATGAAATTCCCTTATTCAGCCACTACTCATTTTTAAGAAAGCACATGAGAAGTTATACCAAATATTCCCATAAAAGTCATGTTGTGAAAGAAAACAGATTGCCTACCCCCCACCCCCCCAAAAAAAAACCCTCAAGAAAAATAAAGTAAAAATAGATATATGCTTCAATCTGTATTCAGACACAATCAGTTATTTCTCTGGGTATGAATAGCATTTTTCATTATTTGGCCTTCAGAGTAGTCATAGATGATTTTATTGTTGAGAATAGTAAAGTCATTCCCAGCTGATCATCCCACAACATTATTATTATTTTGTATATAGTACATTTCACTTTGCTTGAGTTCATAAAGGATTTTCCAGGGTTTTCTGAGAGCATCCTACTTATCATTTCCCATAAAAAATATAATAATCCATCATAATAACATGCCACAATTTATTCAGCCCGATTGATAGGGATTCCATCAATTTCTAATTCTTTTCCCTAAGAAAAGAACTGCTATAAATAATTTTGAACATTTAGGTCCTTTTTCTTTTTAAAAAAATTCTTTTGGGATTCATAACTAGCAGTGATTTTTGTTAGGTCAAAGAATATACATGGCTTTATAGCCCTTTGAGCATAGTTCATGTCTTTTGGAGGATGGCTTGATTTAAAAAAAAATAAATTTGACGAGTTCCCTATACTTGAGGTCTTTGGGAAATGAGGTCTTTATCAGAGAGAGTTGCTTTGAAATTCTTTTCCCAATTACTACTGCTAATTGTATTTCCTCTCTAATTATTCTATTCACTCTTTCTCCTTTTACCCCGACCCTCCTCAAAGTGTTTTGTTGCTGACCTCCCCCAAAATGCCTTCTCTTCTATCATCCTCCCCCTTCCCATATTCCCTTTCCCTCTTACTTTTCTGCAGAGTTAAATAAATTTCTATACTCATATTAAGTGCAAATTTTATTTTTTCTTTGAGCCAATTCTGATGAGAATAAGATTCATTCATTCTCCTTCCCCTTCTCTTCTTGCTCTCCACTTAAAAGCTTTTTCTTGACTCTTTTATGGCAGATAATTTATCCCA
Organism: Myrmecobius fasciatus; assembly: GCA_023553655.1. Classification (NCBI taxonomy): domain Eukaryota; kingdom Metazoa; phylum Chordata; class Mammalia; order Dasyuromorphia; family Myrmecobiidae; genus Myrmecobius; species Myrmecobius fasciatus. The sequence continues at coordinate 168,207 of JAJPUD010003244.1, read as the reverse complement.
TTCCACCTCTCCCTTTCCCATTCTCCCAGTACATTCCTCTCTCACTCCTTGCTTTTATTTTTTTAGATATTATTCCTTCATATTTAATTTGTCCTTGAGCCCTCTGTCTATATATACTCTTTTTAATGGCCATAATAATGAGTTATAAGTGTTAGTTATCTTGCCATGTAGAAATATAAGCAAACTAACCTTATTAAATCCCTTATGATATCCTTTTCCTGATTATCTTCTTATACTCCTACTTAGACCTATATTTGAAAATCAAATTTTCTATTTAGCTCTGGTCTTTTCATCATGAATGCTTGAAAGTCCTCTATTTTATTTAATATCTCCTTTCCCCCCTAAAGAATTATTCCAAGCTTATAATGTAGAAGCTGCTAAATCTCATATTATGCTGACTATAACTCCACTATACTTGAATTGTGTCTTTTTAGATCTTAGCAATATTTTCTCCTTGACCTGAAAGTTCTGGAATTTGGCTAGGATATTCCTGGGAGTTTTCATTTTGGCATCTCTTTCAGAAGGTGATTGATGAATTCTTTCAATCTTTATTTCACCCTTTGGGTCTAGAATATCAGGACAATTTTCCTTGATAATTTTTTTAAAGTTGGTGTCTAGACCCTTTTTTGATCATGGTTTTCAAGTAAATGAATAATTTTAAAATTATTTCTCCTGGATCTATTTTCTAGGTCAGTTGTTTTTTCAATGAGATATTTCCCATTATTTTCTATTTTTTCATTCTTTTGGTTTTGTTTTATTATTTCATGATTTCTCATAAAGTCATTAACTTTCATCTATTCAATTCTAATTTTCAAGAAGTTACTTTTCTCAGTGAGTTTTTGTACCTCTCTTCCCATCTGGCCAATTTTTCTTTTCTTTTCTTTTCTTTTTTTTTTAATTAATTAAAGCTTTTTATTTACAGAACATATGAGTGATTTTTCTACATTGACCTTTGCAAAAATTTTTTTGTTCCAAATTTTTCCTTTCCTTCCCCCCACCCCAACCCCTAGATGACAGGTAGTCTAATACATGTTAAATATATTAAATTATATGACAACTCCAATATATGTATACATATCTATACAGTTATCTTACTGCATAAGAAAAATAAGATCTAGAAAGAGAAAAAACAAAACAAAACAAAATAACCTAAGAAGGAAAACAAAATGCAAGCAAACATTCACAGAAAGAGTGAAAATGCTGTGCTGTGGTCCACACTCAGTTCCCACAAGCCTCTCTCTGCATGTATATGACTATCTTCATCACTGAACAATAGGAACTGGTTTGAATCACTTCATTGTTGAAGAGAGCCATGTCCATCAGAATTGATCATCGTATAGTCTTGTTGCTGTGTATAATGATCTCCTGGTTCTGCTCATTTCACTCAGCATCAGTTCATGCAAGTCTCTCCAGGCCTCTCTGAAATCATCCTGCTGGTCGTTTCTTATAGAACAATAATATTCCTTAACATTCATATACCATAATTTATCCAGCTATTCTCCCTTTGATTGGCATCCATTCAGTTTCCAGTTTCTAGCCACTACAAAAAGGGCTGCTGCAAAGAATCTTACACATGTGGGGCCCTTTCCTTCCTTTAAGACCTCTTTAGCTTTTCATATTTCCTTTTGCACCACTCTCAATCCTCTTCCTAATTTTTCCTCTCTCTTAGTTTATTTTCAGAATATTTTTTGAGTTCTTCCCTGGCCTGAGCCCAATTCTTATTTTTCTTAGAAGTTTGTATGTATGAGCTTTGACTTTGTTATCTTCTTCTGAGTGTGTGTTTGATGTTTTTTGTCACCATAATAACTTACTATGGTCAGAATCTTTTTCTGTGGTCTGCCCATTTTCCCAGCCTATTACTTGGTTTCTAACTCTTTTTTAAAGTAGGGCTCCATTTCCAAGGTGAAGGAAGTACTATACCAAGGTTCAGGGCTATTTTCAGAGATCCTTCTAGAGACCTGACCACAAGCACTCTTTTCTATCCTGGAGCTGTAAGAAATGTCCCCACTCCACTATGGCTATTAAGTGTTAGAGTGCTAAAGCAACAGATTCCTTTTCCAGTGTTAATAAGGAGACCTCCTGTGATCTGAAGCCTATGGAAAGTGCTGTAGCCACCACTGCCTGCTCCTTGTCTGATGGTTTCCTGAGGCCCTCTCATCTTACTAACAAATCTTTCCTGCTGACCTTCAAAGTCATCTTTGGTGTCTCTGGACTGAGAGGTCCAGCCACTGGTTCAGAAGTCCAAGGCCTGTTCCTGCTTTGCTGGTAGCTGGACCAAGCTTGGGGCTACACTGCCCAAGGTCTAAAAGACCTTTTCTGCTGACCTTCTAAGTTATCTTGAGCTGGAAAGTATTCCACTCCATTTTTCTGTGTATTCTGTAGCATTAAGCTTGTTTAGCATCATTATTTAAAGGAATTTGGAGAAGTTTGGGGGAGAGCTTGGCAAGTCCCTGCCTCTACTCCACCATGTTGACTCTGCCTCCTCTCCAAAGAATCTTAAACCACAAAACATTTTCTTTCTGAAGAACTTCTTATACTAATTCCCTCCTCACAAAAGTTCATAACATTGTCTTCATGTTCTTCTCTGTAAATGCGATAGCATTCATAATACCCTGGGTTTGGATAAAATTCCATAATAAACTGTCAAAAAAAATACAAAACAACACAAGGTAGACAAAATAGAGGAAAACTCTGGTGGAAAGGGCATAGAAAAAGTTATATAAAATAAGAGACTGGCGAGGAAGAAGAAGGAGAAGATTTTTTTTCCCACTTTCTTAACTGGAACAGAAAAGAATAGGAATAAAAGAGAAGCAGAAGTAGATAAATATGTATAAAAAGAAAAAGGAACTAGAAATTTAAGTAAATTCAAAGAATGTGTTGAAAGAGGAATGGGAAAACAGGGAGAGCCTGTGGTAACAGACTAACCTCAATGTAATATGATCAAAATCCATCACTGAGACCAAGTATTGATTTAAAAGAGAAATGGAATAAAAAATGCAAAATGAATAGAAGAATATATAAGCCTAATGATGAAAATTTTAGGTATGAATGTATTAAATAATCCCAAAAATGAAAGAAAGTGGCAGAATGGTTAAGAGAACAGAACTCAATGATCTGTTGTTTTTAAGAAACTGATTTAAAATTTTAAAACACCTACAGATTCATTAAAGAAATCATAAAGCATTCCTTAAGCACTTACTACTTGCCAGGAACTATATAAGGTAATGGAGTTATAAATTCTAAATATAAGACAATCCCTCTTTTCTAAGAGCTTATAATCTATTCTATGCTATAAGTATACAAATCAGTGCATGAAAAATAAATATAAAAAAAAATTCAACTCAAAACCAAGTATTGAATCCTCTCTAATTTAAAGAGGACATTAGAAGTTGAAAGGATGATGAAAGGACTTTAAAGTAAAAGGTGGGGCTTAAGTTACATTTTAAAGGAAGAGAAGGACTCAATTCAGGCAAAGACAAAGTGAAAAGGAACGAAGTGTTATGTGTGGGAACAGAAAGAAAGTCAGTATCATGGACTGTGCAGTGTGGGAAGCAGAGTAATCTATAATTAGGCTGGAAACATAGATTGGGCTCTGATTGCACAAGAATTTGAAAGGACAAGCCAAAGAGTTTTTATTTGACCTTAGTAGCAAGAGGAGACCATTAGAGTTTACTATGGAATATTGACTATTAGAGTAACAAGGCTGTTGTAGCTATGTGGAAGATGGACTGGAATGGGAAGTGACTTGATGCAAAGAGACCAATTAGGAGGTCATTACCTTATTCTAGATAAGACATGAGAAGAGCTTACAAGAGAGATGAAAATTAGAGCATAAAGCAAAATTTACCACATTCTTAAGTGACGGTAAAAAAAAAAGAGGTGTAATCATGCTATTAGACAAAATAAATAGATGAACAAGCAAACTACATTATGCTTAAATGAACAATGGAAAATAAAGGAATATCAATAATAAATATTTATGCACCACATGATATGGGATGCAAATTCATAAAAGAAAGCTTAACTGAATTAAAAAAATGATAGTGGTATAATTTATACTTCAGTGTTCTTGTCTTAGAATTAAAACATCCAACAAAGATAACTAAACTAAAAATGTAAAAACTAAACAAAATGTTTTGAGATTCTAAAACCGAAATGCTTATGGTGTCATCTGAATGCGAAAATGATTACATGCATAATTCTCACCACAAAATGATAACATTACAAAAATAGATTATGCATTGTTGTTGTTCTTATTTGTCCTTTGTTCTCCAAGAGGACCATGGCATCAGGGAGATGATGCCATGACATGCAAGTGTATTGGATTTAAGTGAGGGAAGACTGTACAAAGTGGCCAGTTCACTTTCTCCTCTGGAACCATTTAGAACAAGATTTAGATCAGGACAACTATGTGGCCCTGACTGCAGTGATAAACCTTAGTGTTTTTAGGTTAGCATCTTTTTTTTTTTAATTTTTTTATTAAAGCTTTTTATTTGCAAAACATATGTATGGGTAATTCTTCAACAATGACCCTTACAAAACTTTGTTATAAATTTCCCCCCCCAA
>JAJPUD010003244.1:87757-149439 GCA_023553655.1 Myrmecobius fasciatus | reverse complement strand
CATGGGTAATTTAAAAAAGCTAATATGAAAATCTCATCTGTTATGGAGAGTAATGGACACTTTTTGATTTTCATCATGTTGTTATATTTCTGCCACTATTGTGACTATTATTTACATGAGAATTTTGCTTGGGGAGGAGAATTTGGTAATTGACAAATGAGAAAAAGCAAAACAATTCTATTTGTGTTGTACTGTTGCTTTTTTTTTTGGTCAAAGAGGATAATGTTTGAACTTTAAATGACACAACTAAAATGACTAACAGGGAATTGGTGGCAAAGATAAGTAAATAGTAAAAAGGCTCCTAGATGCCCTTCATGAGCTCATATTTAGTCCAAGTGAATTATAACATGAAATATTAACAGAATTGGCAGACTAGCAAAAGAGTCGTGTCTGCACTCCTTTCCTTTTACTTAGAGGTACTTTCCTTTTACTCTACTTAGAGACTTAGTAGGCTAAACAATTTCTGGGAACGTTCTAGAACTGATTATTAAAGAGATGTTTGACAAATAGATAGAGGTTTAGGCCTGGAGTCAGGAAGACTTCAATTAAAATTCAGTCTGGAACATTTACTAGCTATATGACCTTAAGCAAGTCAGTTTACTTCTGTTTAACTCAGTTTCTTTATCAGTAAAATGGAGTTAATAATAGTATCTACCTCACAGGGTTATTGTGAGAATGAAATAAAATAATATTTGTAAAGTACTTTGCAAAACTTAAAGCACTATGTAAATGCTATCATTATTATTGCAAAATTCTTATTATCTTCATCAAGAACAGATCATGCCAAACTATTCCCATTTCTTTTTTTGACAGGTTTCCTAAATTAGAGAATAAGTAAAATTTGCAATTGGTTTTCCCAGATTTTAGCAAAGCTTTTTGGTGAAGTTATCTCATACCACTCTTTCTTTTCTCTACAATGAATTATTTTATTACTTTGATCTTAGTTCATTTCCACAGGTGCTTCTCCACTTTCATTTGCCTGGCTTATACCATATTATTTTTTCTAAAATTTTATTTATTTAATATTTTCCGCAGTTGTATTCAAAATGATTTTTTTGCATTTATTCTTAAATTTTTGGAGTTCTATGTTTTCTCTTTTCCCCACTCGCAATTCAGAAGCCCCATGTGAAGTTATACAAAACATTTCCATAAAAGTCAAATTGTAAAACAAAACAAAACAAAACAAAACAAAACAAAACAAAACAAAACAAAAACATAGGTCTCCCAAGAAAATTAAATTAAAAAGAAAGAGAAATATAGAGAAAGAAAGAATGCTTCAATCTGTATTCAAACATAATCAGTTCCTTTTCTGGTATGGATAGAATTTTTCATCATAAATCTTTCAGAGTACTACTGATAATAACATTTATAGCTGGTCCTCTCAGAACATTGCTATTTTGTATATGGTATATTTCACTTTGCTTAAGTTCCTGGAGGACTTTTCAGATTTTTTTTTTCTGAGAACATCCTGCTCTTCATTTCCCAAAGAACAATAATATTTAATCAAAAACACATACCACAGTTTATTGAACCATTCCCCAATTGATGGGCATCCCCTCCATTTCCATTTTTTTTTTCCTGCTCTGAGAGAAGAGCTACTATAAATATTTAAAGATCTTTGGGCACAGATCATATCTTTTGATCATTTAGCAATTGAGGCATGACTCTTACTTTTTTTTTTTAATAAATTTAATTCAGTTCCCTCTATGTTTGATAAATGAGACCTTATCAGAGAAACTGCTTTGAATTTTTTTAAAATTGCTATTGTCAACTATTCCCCCCCATTTATTCTTTTTTCATCCTGCCCCTCCTCAAAAGTGCTTTTCTACTGACCACTCCCTCTTCCATTATGCCTTCCCTTTTATCACCCTCCCCCCTTTCCATATCCTATTCCTGCCATATTTTCCTGCAGGGCAAGATAGATTTCTATGCCCCCCCTCCCCCACAGGCCATAGGTATGTTATTTCCTCTTTGAGTCAATTCTGCTAAGAATGAGATTCATTCACTCACTCTCTCCTTCCCTTGTCCCCTCCAATAAAAGATATTTCTTGCCTCTTTTTTTATGACAGATAATTTGCACCATTCCACTTTTTCCTTTCTCTTTCTCCCAGTATGTTCTTCTTTTACCCCTTAATTTCATCATTTTAAAAAATATATATATTATTCCTTCATATTCAACTTACACCTGTGCCCTCTCTATATATATACATATACTACTTCCAACTGCCATAAGAATGAGAACAAATATTATATTCCCATATAGGAATATAAACAGATAAGCCTTATTAAGTCCCTTAGGATATCACTTTCCTGATAATCTCCTTATGCTTCTCCAGAGTTCTGTCTTTGAAAATCAAATTTTCCATTCAGCTCTGTTCTTTTCATCACAAATGCTTGAAAATTCTCTATTTCATTGAATGACCACCTTTTCCTCTGAAGGATCATACTCAGTTTTGCTAGGTAGGTGATTCTTGGTTGTAATTCTAGCTCCATTGCTCTCCAGAACATCATATTCCCAGCCCACTGTTCTTTTAATGTAGCAGCTGCTAAATCTTGTGCTATGCTGACTGTGGCTCCAGTATATTTAAATTATTTCTTTTTGAATGCAATATTTTCTCCTTGACCTGGGAGTTTTGGAATTTGGCTGTAATATTCCTGGGAATTTTCATTTTGGGATATCTTTCAGGAGGTGATCAGTGAACTTTTCAATTTCTACATAACTGTTATCCTTGATAATTCCTCTTTTTTTCCCTTGATAATTTATTTTCTTTCTCCCCCCCCCCCGCCCGAGGCAATTGAGGTTAAGTGACTTCCCCAGGGTCACACAGGTAGGAAGTGTTATGTGTCTGAGGTCATATTTGAACTCAGGTCCTCCAGTCTTCAGGGCTGGTGTTCTATCCACTACATCATCTAGCTGCCTCTTCTTGATAATTTCTTGAAAGATAATGTGTAGATTCTTCTTTTTGATCATTACTTTCAGGTAGACCAATAATTTTTAAATTATCTCTCCTGGATCTATATTCTAGATCATTTGTTTTTCCAATGAGATATTTCACTTTTTTTTTCTATTTTTCTATTTTTTTTTGTTTCTTGCTTTATTGTATCTTGATTTTTCATAAAGTAATTAGCTTCCATTTACTCAATTCTTTTTTTTTAGGGAATTATTTTCCTCAGTGAGCTTTTGTACCTCCTTTCCCAATTGGCCAATTTTACTTTTTAAAGCATTCTTTTACTCATTAGCTTTTTGTATTTCCTTTGCACCACTCTAAATTCTTTCCCTAACTTTTTCTCTATCTCTCTTATTTGATTTTCAAAATCCCTTTTCATGACCTGAACCCAATTCTTATTTTTCTTGGAGGCTTGGACATAGGAACTTTAACTTTGTTATCTTCTGAGTGTGTTTTGAACTTTCATAATAACTTTTAATGATCAGAAGCGTTTTTTATCTGCTCATTTTCCTAGTCTATTACTTGACTTTTGACTCTTTGTTAAAGTAGGGTCTATTTGCAGGGTGGAGGGTGCTCTTTCCCGAGCTTCAAGGGTTTTGTGCCACTGTTTTCTGATATTCTACTAGGAACTTGATCACTAGCACTCTTTTCTTCTCTGGAGTTATTAGAAGAGTGTCTCCATCCCACTATGGCTGTGAGATCTAAATGCTAAAGTTAAATACTAGATGCTAAAGCTCAGCTGGGCCGGGACTGTGATGGGAGGGCCTCCCCTAGGACTTCACACTGGACTTCTACTCTATTACCACAGACTCTCTTCACTAGTATCTTCTCTGGTGTTCTCAGACTGAGAAGTCCAGAAACCTCCAACCCTGCTGCTGATTCAGAGATCCCACCTCACTAAGGCTGAGGACCAGGCTGGGGCTGGGCCCAGGACCAGGCCAGGTCTACTTGCTCTGGGATTGCATGATGGGCTTCCTCCCTGGTTCCACAAACCTTTTCTGCTGACATTCTAGGTTCTCTTTGGGGTTTCTGGGCTGAGAGATCTGGAAGCCACCACTATTGCCTGATTCAGAGGTCAGGCTGGGGCTGGGGAAAGGACAGGGCAGGAACCAGGACTGGGGTTGGGATTGCTCTGGCATGACCTGCACCAGGACTACATGCTGGAATCTCATCCTGGTATCACAGGTATTTTTCTTTCTAAATTGCCTTTGACTAGAAAATGTTCAACTCCATCTTTTTGGGTGTTCTGATGCTCTAAAATTTGTTTAGAGTTATTATTTAAAGGAATTTGGAGTGGTTTGGGGGAGAGATTGGGCGAGTTCCTGCCTTTACTCCTCCATCTTGGCTCTGTCTCTACCAACTTCTTTAAAAAGGCTTAAATAGCTAATCTCTGTCTGTCTATATCTCATTTTTTAAGTTTCTGATTTTTCTCTTGTAACACCCTTGCAATCTAGCTTTCTACGTTATGATTCAACTAAAAACTTCTCTCTAAAGCTGCTAATGATCTCTTAATTGATTGCCAAATCCAATGGCTTCTTCCATATTCTCTTTCTTTTTGACTCTTTAGTGCTTGACACTGTTTGCCATTTCTTCCTGGGTACTCTCTCCTGTTTGTGTTTTCATTACTATTTTAGAGTGTTTCTTATTCTCCTCTGATGGATCTTCATCCAAGTCAAACTCATGAATGTTTCTCTCCCCTAAGGCTCTTTCCTAGGCCTTCTTTTCTCTAACCTCTCATTTGATAATATCATCAGCTCCCCTGTGTTTCATTATCATCTCAACCCAGATGATTTCCAGATCTATTTACCCAGTCCTATATTGTTTCCTCAGATCTAGTCCCACTCCACCAGCTACATATTCGATATTTTGAACTGAATGGAATCATAGACATTTCAAAGTCAACAAGTTCAAAACAAGCTCTGTTATCTTTCCCCAAAAACTGCCCTTCTTCCAATCTTCCCTACTATTATGTGTGGAGCTGGAGATGGGGTAAGAGGTAGCTACCACAAAGCTTTCAGGTACCTAGTATTTTAATTTTTATGACATCCTCAAATTCTCTCTCATTTACCCCCATACACAAGAGGTTTTTCTTATTACTTTTTTTCTCTATAATACCCATTACATTCTTTCTTTTCACTTTAATCACATAGTGACTATTCTGGTTTAGAACTTTGAAATCTCTCACTTGGACTACTGCTATTGATTTCTAACTGATTCCTCTTTCTGCCTCCAGTCTCTTCCCACTGAAACTATCTTCCATTCAGCTGCCAAAGTGATTTGTCCTAAACTACAGCTCTGATTGTATTTATTCCTTTACTCAAAAAAGGCCAGTGACTACTTCTTCCCTCTAGGGTCAAATACAAACACCAGTATAAGACATTTAATGTTTTTTACAACTGCATACCTGCCTATCTTTCTAGTCTTTTTCCTTTCCACACACTCTATAGTATAGACAAAAGAGGCTACTTTCTTTACACATAATACTCCATTTTCCAGCCCTGTGCCCTCAAATTTTCTTTTCCTCATGTCCATAGTTCTTCAAAGCCCTCTTCTTCTGACTCTTGGAATTCCTGGAATCATTTAAAACTCAGTTCAGAACCTGGAAAGATTTATTAACTGATACAAAGAAAAGTAAGAAGAACCAGGAAAATATTATACACAGTAATAGTAATATTGCCAATGATGAATTTTTAAAGACTTCTCAACAATGCTGATTTAAGACAGTTGCAAAGGAGTCATGATAAAAACTGCTGTTCACCTTCAGAAAAAGAACTAATGGAGTCTGAATGTAGATGAAAACATACTTTTTTGTTCTTTACAGAGAAAATTGAAGTTATTAACTGTAAGTTCATTCTTTACCCTTTTTCATCCCCTTTAAAACTCTTTGACACCATCCTCAACTTTCATCTATTCTTCAATTTCTAATAATGAGGTGGCCCTTCTCTCTGATAAGACAGTCTCTCTACACGTCTCTCACATTTTTACCAGCAGATCACCCTCTCAATCATCTCTTCTCTAATCTTCAATGTTTGCCCCAACTGCTTGTTCCTTCTTTACTTTTTAAAACATGTTCAAGACTTTCTTTGGTTAATTTTTTTTTAATTCACCAGATCCTACTATCCCCTGATCAGTTTTTATCTTTCCTCCCTTTTTCATCTAAACTCCTAGAGAATAAAAAAAAATGTCCATATTTATTATTTCTATATTCTCTCCTTATTTTTCATTCTCATCACGAGCTCTAGTCCTACGTGACTCACCATTCCTAAGTGATATCTTGGAATGTCATCATTGCTTCATTCATTTTCTTCCTTTACCTATAAGTTCAATTATACACTGACCTCTACTCTCTAGTCCCTTGGTCCTTGTCTTATACCAAACCTTCTTAAATTATGGCTCATGACCCCATATAGGGTCCCATAACTGAATGTGGGAGTCACAAAATTATGGTTTATTATTAGTAAATGTTTGGTTTGTATACCCATTTTATATACCTATAATAAGACCAGGGTCACATACAAATTTCTTGGGGAAAAAGGGGTTGTTAGTGGAAAAAGTTTAAGGAGCCTTGTCCTATAGCTAGTGACTTATGGTTTCTAAACTCCAATAGTATATTAACTCTGCTGTCTTTCCTCTTGTTTATGTGCTACTTAAAGGAGAAGATAATACAACTCTTCTGGTTTAAGTTAGGTAAATTTGCCTTCTCTGATCTCAACTGAGCCCTCATTAGAACAAAGCAATCATTTTACTCTTCCCTAAATGACTCTCTATTGCTCATTGCGGATAAGCTACATTATACTTCTTTTACTCTTCTCAAATGTCTTATACAATGCCTCCTTTCTCTCTTTTAGCAGAAGATGTTCATGCTTTCCTGAGAAAATTTATTACTTATCCTCATGTCCATAATCTAATCTCATCTGGACTTTCACTGAAGCCTTTTGTTAGAAGCTGTCTCTTTCAAACCCCTAGAGATCTTCCCCTATCTACTCTTCCTTAACTTCTTTCTCTGATGAGGAGGTGGTTCTTCTCCAAGCAAAAGCCAATCAAAAAATATTTGTATTCTTGAACTTATGCCATCCATTCTTCTCTGGTAAGTTGCCTCCAAAAGGATACACTCTCTCTTTCTCACCAATATCTAGTCTTGCCCTCTCTAGTAGTTTCTCTAGTTTTGCCCTCTCTAGTAGTTTCTACCCTCTTCTTTACAAATATAATCAACACTTTCCCATTAAAAAAAAGTGTTCACTTGATCTTGCCATCCTCTCAAATTATATTCTTATTTCTCTCCTCTCTTTCAGAGTCAAAATCCTGAAAAAAGCTGTCTACAATCATTGCTTCTGCCTTTTCTCCTTTCTTTCTTTCTTTTTTTTTTTTTTTTTTTTTTTTGATCTTTTGAAGTTTGGTTTCTTACCTTATCGCACAAATGAAACTGTTCTTTCCAAAGACTAATAATTACAGATGATTTGGTTCACTTTGTTATTTAGCTTCATGTGCGTGGGCATCTGAGGCTTTTGTGTCTTTCCATCCTTGATTCACATGGTATGGTCCCATCTGGACCACTTTATCACCCTGTTTTGAGTTTGATCCTACAAATAAATTCAGCAAATAATGACAAAAACCTATTTGTTGACTTTAACTTCTTGAGTTTATATAATATGTTACCAGTTTTGTTTTTTTAGAAACCAACTGTTGACATCATGGAGATAACCACCTTCCCCATGCAACAGCTTCTGAAACATTCATACCTTCTATTTTAGAGCCAGATTCTCAGGCTGAAGAATTGATTTATGTAATTAGGCAAGTGATTTTGAAGGAAGATTTTGCATGAATTTGCAATATAATTTTCTTTTTCTGTAACTGTTAATTGAAATCATTTATCAGGTTTTTAAGCCGGAAAAAATGTTAACTTTGAAAAAAGGTGTGAACTGCTCATTTCTTATGCAATCTCTGCATTGTCTGATACAGGATCATTAATTCATTATTTACAATCAGCTTCCCTGGTTTGAAGAGAGAAAGAAAGAGAGAGACAGACAAACAGAGAGAGTCAGAGAAAGAGACAGAGAGACAGAGACAGAGAGAGTAAGAGACAGAGATGGAGAGACAGAGGAGAGAGACAGAGAGGAAGGAGAGCAAAGGAAGGAGAAAAATGGAGATCTTGACTTTTATAAAAAGCTAGAATAGGATGGATAAGAATCTTAGTTTAAAACAAACTATTTTGGTGAACATTTTCTTATACTGATAACAATGATGATGATAACAATAACATTTATATAAAGTACTTTGCAAATGTCTCATGTGATCTTAGCAATAGAACTGTTATTATCCCCATTTTATGGATGAGGAAATGGCAAACTAAGGTTAAGTGATTTGTCTAGGGCTACTAGACTGGATATGAATTCAGATTTTCTTGATTCTGGTTCCTCTACTCTAATCAGTGCACTGTCTAGGTGAATTTCATAATTTCTTTTCTCCTGCATACTGAAAAAATAGAGACCAAATTAAGATGGATACCAATAACAACCATGATAATAAAAATAGGTCTAAGAAAAGTAATTCATATCAACTCAACTCAGCTAAATGTATACTAACCTTGACATATGGTCACATACACTTCCCAGGAGGATGCAGCTCTAGGTTAATCTCAATGAGTTTTCTTTCAAGTATGATCAGATCTAGAGTACTGAAAGATTTCATCCCAATTTGAGTATGGACTAAGAGTGGGAATTGACAGCATGTACATTCAAATCCTAACTATTAGAGGGGCTGATCATAGATTTGTCAAAGGTTTTAAAAGCTTTCTCCAACTTCTCTTAGTCTCAGTGCCTTCTCTCTTTTAATTATTTCCCATTAGACTTTTTATATCTTGCTTTGTATATATTTGCTTGCATATTATGTCCATCATTAGGTTGTGAACTCCTTGAGAGCAAAGACTATCTTTTGAATTTTTTTGAATCCCTAGTGCTTAGCACTATGTCTGACATATGGTAGATGCTTAATAAATGTCTTTTCATTGATTTATTGACTTGGAAATTATTTCCAACCTCCTCATTTTGTTGATGAGGAAACTGAGGTTCAAAGAAGCTAAGTGATTAGTTTAAGTTTAAACAAGCTCTAAGTAAAAAGACTAAGACTAGTAGCTAAGTTTTTAACTTCAAATCCAATGATCTTTCCTTTACTTGATAGTGCTTTGGAGGCCTGTTATTGATCATGCACAAGTTGGGAGGCAACAGAAAAGAAATGTTGGATTTTTGTTTTGTTTTGATTTATAAATTGTCCATGGAAGGAGTTAACTATTAATCTAGCCTAGCATATTAAAGCCAAGGATAATTCAATTCACTCTTGTTAATTGTCCCTTAAAAAGCATGTTTCTTCCCTAAAATCTAACATGAACTGCTTTAACTTAATAACTTTGTTACATTCAAATTTGAATATATATTGACCTAGTCGAGGTTGTACCAGGAATGTCTTGACATTAAAATCAATTTAGGAAATATTTATTGATAAGTTAGCATACAGAAGGAAAGCACTAGTGATGTTACAAGGATAAGTAAGATATAATCACTGACCTTAAGAGGCTCACAGTCTAAAGGATGAAAGATTCTTATAAGTAACTATCATCTAAACTAGGAAATGATAAATGCATAAGGTTCTTATTTTTTTTTCTTTTTTTGCTGAGGCAATTGGGATTAAGTGACTTGCCCAGGGTCACACAGCTAGTCATTGTTAAATGTCTGAGGCCACATTTGAACTCAAGTCCTCCTGACTTCAGGGCTGCTGTTCTATCCATTGTACTAACTAGCTGCTATAAAGTTCTCATTTCTTGAGAACTGGTTGTTAACATCCTAAAGGAAGAATGCTTTCCAGAGAAAAACTTAAACCTCTTTCAGTTTCTCTATCCTTTTAAAAAAAATCTGATCTTAACTGGGCCCTCCCTGGTTCATGGCAATTCTTTTACTCTTTCCTAGTTTAATCAACCCTCTTTTTCTCCCTATAGTGGCTGTTTGAAAACTTTCTCTTCTCTCTTACAACTTCTACACCACTTTTTCATCTATTTCACTGAGAAAATACAGAACTTCTACTTTGAACTCTCTTCCCTCTCTGCCCCCAACTATCTGATACTTTCTTTCTTTTGTTCCAATCTTTGCTAGAGAGGCTCTTTGTCTTTGCCAAATCTACAAGCTTGAACCCTTGATTCCATCTTGTCTTTGCTGGTATTTTGTCCTTGTAATCCTCCTTTTCTTTTATCTCTTTCTATGTATTATCTACTCTCCTGATGTCTGCAAACATGCTCAGATCTACCCCATACTTCTTTTCTTTTGATTTTTAATTTTTTTTTTGCTTTTTAATAGCATTTTATTTTCCAAATACTTGCAAAGATAGTTTTCAACATTCACCTTTGTAAAACCTTGTGCTCCAAATTTTTCTTTCCCTCTTCCCTCTTCCCCCGCCCCTCAAGGCAGCAAGCAATCCAATAGTTAAACACATGCAATTCTTCTAAACACATTTCCATATTCATCATGCTGCTCTAGAAAAAAATTCAATCAAAAGGGAAAGAAACACAAGAAAGGGGGGGAAAGCAAGCAAACAAATAACAATAACCACAAAAGGTGAAAATACTATGCTTTGATCCACATTCAGTCTTCATTGTTCTGTCTCTGGATTTGGATGGCACTTTCTATCACAAGAAATTGCTTTGAATCACCTCCTTGTTGAAGAGAGCCAAGTCCATCTCACTTAGATCTGTGCCTTATTTGAAGTTTTTCACCTGACTCTAACATCCCCTGAAGTGAACATCACGGTTCTTTCCTCAGCTTCATGGCCAAAAATTTTAAAATGCCTTCTATTGTCTCTACTCTCTATTTCTAATTACTTCTTAGCTTTTTTCTGATCTCAACACTCAACTGAGACTTCTTTCTCCAAAGGTACAATGATATCTAAATTGCTAAATCTGATTAGTCTTTCCTCAGTCCTCTTTGACCTTCCTATAGCATTTGTCACTGTTATCACCCTACCTTGTTATTCTTTACATCCTCCATATAGCTTCCAGTTCCTTCCTTCTCCAGTCCCCCCCCCCATGTAACTTGCAAATCAACTCTGCTAAAGCACAAATTTGATCATGTCACACTCCCTTGCTCAAGAACTTTGCAGAATAAAATGATTGAATTTAAATCCATTAAAACATCTGGTCATAGCCTACCAATGCAAACTTATTTCATATTACTCTCAGGCAAAAACTTTGCATTTCAGCAAAACTTACTATTTTATATTCCTTGGTTAGCGGTGTTTTGTTTGCTATTTCTACCTCTTTATATAAGATGTTTCCAGGGTTTAGAAAGTACTTCCACTTCTCCTTCCTGTAGAATCCCTAGGTACTTTACATCTCAGAGCATGCATTACCTCCAAAAGGAAGCTTTTCTTGATTCCTTTAAGCATTGCTACTCTTTTCTTTTTTCAAATAATCATACACAGATTTCTCTGTTCACATATTGTATCCCTTCAGCACATTGTAAGCTCCTTGTAGACAAGGATTCTTCTTTAAGGGGTGAGGATAGTCATTTATCATACTATGCCTTATACATAGTAGACACCTAAAGACTTGGTGAATTGCATTGGATTGGCATAAAGCTAAACAGGAACTATATAGCATAAAAATATAAATTCTATTCTCTAAAAGCTCAGTTTTAATCTTTTTTCCTTCCAGCAAGGACTACAGACTTTAAAGAGAATTTCTAAGACTAGACAGACACTAAAGAATTATTTTCCCAATCTAAGCAAATGGGCACAAGTGCCACAGTAGATAGAGTGCTGGGACTGGAATTAGGAAGACTCTTTTTCATAAGTTTAAATCTGGCCTTGTGTACTTGCCAGCTGGCAAGTCACTTAACCCCGTTTTCCTCAGTTTCTTCATCTGTCAAATGAGCTAGAGAAGGAAATGGCAAAACACTCTAGTATCTTTGTCAAGAAAACCCCAAAATGAGGTCACAAAGTTGGACATGACCGAAATGATTAAATAACAACAAAAAGCAAATAAGAGTAAGTCCTAATCAGGAACTTGTAAGATATATGATAAAAAGGTTCAATTCAGGTAAAGGCAATCTTGTTTTCATCTAGGGGTCCACAAGTTCCTTAGACTAAATACATGACCCACATATTTGGAAAAGCAAAAACAGGTTTCAGCTACCTCCAGAGTGTATACAAACCAGAAACCAGAAACTCTAAGTGAGGATGGATCTTATGGGGCTGTGGCCTAGATATACCTTCTTGTTGCTTGGTGGTCTTGCAAAACCAGAGCATTTGTTCTTTCCTTGCCTCATCTTACCATGATCCACAAAAAAAAAAAAAAAAAAGATAACTTCCATCCATCGAACTCATTGGGATGCTGGGAGGGAAGATGAAGGCAATCTCCCTGGAGAAAAGCCAGCAAAGAAATACAAAGTGTTATTCAAGCCACTGAGCTCCGGTAATGACATTGCCGATTTTCATTTTATTTTCTTTGTGCTGCTAAGTAGTTTTCCGGTATTCCTCAGACACCATGAGAGCATTATGAAAATATGATTATGAGGGATGTGATGATCATTTTGCATTCATAATTACTTCACCTTCAGGAGTAATTGTTATATATTTAAGTGTATTTTAAGAGCAACTTCAGAGAAATCTGAGCAGGTGTATTTAGCGGAAGCAGGTGAACATGGATTGCCACTTAGAAAGGAGGAGGAAGGAGAGGAGAACAATAGAATTGGAGGCAGGAGGCTGGTTGCTGTGCAGATTTTCCCCAGCAGGAGTGCCATCCATGAAGTAAATAAGAGTCAACACTGAGGCGTCCATATTACCCTCCTCTACTCCATTTCTGTTCTTTTCACTCCTGCATTGTTTCCCAGAATTATGGCTATTTCACTGAATGGCAGTACATTGTTAGGAAAATAAATGGGTTTAATAAATACTTCGTGAGTTAAGAGAATAGCTAGGTAGCTTAGTGGATAGAACACTGGTCTTGGAGTTAGGAAAAGTCATTCTCATGAATTCAAATCTGGCCTCAGACACTTACTAGCTCTGACACTGGGCAAATCACTTAGCCCTGTTTACCTCAGTTAAAAATCTGTAAAATGGGCTGGAAAAATGACAAACCACACCAATTTCTTTGCCAGGAAAAGCATAAAAGAATTAAATATGACTGAACAACAACCAAGCATTCTTCATTTGATTTCCCCTAATTATTTGGTGTATTTTTGTGAAGATTGTAAACTCTTTGAGGATATTAACTTTTTTTTCCCTAAATTTCATAGCACCTACTTTCACCTAGCCTTTTATTCCTTTTCCAATCTTACACTTTACTCATTTTATACCCATTTACTCTGTGATCAATGGAGCTGACCTTCTTGCTCTGCATCCCATAGGATGCTCCGTCTTCAGACTCTGGGTGTTTTAAATAGTTGTTTCCTTATCTAGAATTTTCTCCCACCTTATTTCCATCTCCTGGATTCCCTGGTTTCCTTCAAGTCTTAGATAAGAGTTTTATAAGAAGTCTTTTCTGGTCCATCTTAATGCCAATATCTCCCTTCTATTGATTGTCTCAAATTTATCCTGTACATATCTTATTTGTTCATAGTTGTGTGAATGTTGTCTCATCCATTAGACTGAGAGCTCCCTGTGGGAAAATGTTCTTTTTCAGCTTTTTTTGTATCCCTAGCACATAGTAGACACTTAACAAATGCTTGTTGACTGACTAAATATTCAAAACTCAGAGGCAAAGCCAAGTGTAGGATAATGAAGTCAGGGTCCAAAAGAGGATCCTAGCAAACTAGGCCTTTGGGACAAATATAGTGAGATTTAATTGGGATAAATGCAAAGTTTGACATAGAGGTTCATAGAAATCAACCTCAATAGTATAGGGAAGTGCTGTGATAATAAAGCACCTTTTCTGAAAAAGATCTGCAGTTTTTGATAAAAATCAAGCTCAAAATGAATAAACAATGTGTCATGAGAGTAGAAAAAGCTCAAGTGGTCTTCGGTTACATTAAGAGAATCATTGTGTCCCCCAGAACTAGGGAGATGATATTCACAGTGTCTGCCTTGGTCAAATATTGTATTAAAGTTCTAGGAACCTCATTTTAGACTGGACATTGATAACCTGGAGACAATTCAGAGGGGGAAAATCAGGGTGACAGAAAATCCTAGGATCATGCTGTGTGAAAATCTGCTGAAAAAATTGGGGGTGTTTGGTCTCAAAAAGAGAAGGCTTGGCATTGGGGGAAGGAGAAGGGATAAGGGTATGATAATTCTTTTCAAATATTTGAAGGATTGTCATATGGAGAAACATCTAGACCTTCAATTAGGCCCCAGAAGGTAGGTAGAAGTTGAAAAGAGGTTATTGTTATTACTATTATTATTTGGTGAGAGGAAAAAGTTTTTAGGACTGTACCAAAGGAGATTGGGCTATCTCAGGAAATAGCAGGCTCCACCACACTGGCGTCTTTAAAGAAAGACTTAATGACCACTTTTTGGTTACTTGGTGAAGAGAAATCTTGTTCAAGTCTGGGTTGGACTAGATGGAGTCTGATGTCCCTTCAGACTCTCAGAATCTGTAAAGTGAATTTAATTGAGATTTTCTGCTCTAATGAAGAGATTTTTTTTCCTAAAAGAAGAAAAAAAATACATTTAGAAACCTTGAACAAACTTTGGATCAAAAGATAACTCATTTCACAGGATAACTCAAGTAAATAAATATAATGGAGGAAAAAGAAAAGCAACTAATGTCCACACTTTCCCATTGGAGGGATCTGCCTTCTTACCTCCTCAGCGACAAGGAATCTGTCAGGGTTCTTTGTAGCAAATGCCATTTTCTGAGACTGGCACTCTCTCAGATACATGCAAACACAGTTGTGAAAGTTGGGGAGGGCTTCTCCATTCTCTACATCATGCAATGTACAGTCTGCTCTGCTTTCGTATCCAAATTCCTGCTATTTTAATATACAGTAATTGCACCCAATCACATTTTGCCTTCAGCACACGACACCTCGTACTTTCCACAGTCTGGCACCTCTCATCATCTTCAAAGTGGGATGCTAAAGGAGGCAGCTTTATGCTAAGGAGACTGATCCCCCCCTCTGCCAACCCTGAGCCCCCACCCCTTGCTGTTAAACACAGAGGAGGCAAAACCAACCACAACCATTTTGTGGTCCAATCACTTAGGCTGGTATGACATGATATAACGTCTGAGAAGCAAATAGAGCTAATGCAAAAATATGAATATATCTATGTATTAAGAACCAACTATATCCAGAGTATTATGTTAATTAAGTGTTCAAGGAGTTTAAATAAAAAAATAGTCCCTGCCCTCATGGCACTTTTCATCCTTAAAGAGTTAAAAATCTAGTAGCTTGATCTACCATACATTTAATTTAATAAATAAAATTCCTCAATGCAGGTTAAGAGAAACATTTCAGTTCTTTAGATTCCTGATTTAAAACCTTCAACAAAATCCCCAGATTTTGAAGAAAATTTCTAACAACTTGTCTGTCACTAAGGGATTCCTTCAAAATATATTACTGTCCTTCTCTGCCTCCCAAAAGGCCTTATCTAAGTCCTGATTGGATTCAGATAGAGAATATTAAACTGTATTCTACTCCTCTATATACATGATCTCTATTGAACTTAGAGAAGTTAGTCTAAAAACTCTGATTAACCAGGCTTTTATTCTTCATAATTTCATGAAATCTGTGTTGAGGAACAAATCTGAGTCTGTGTGCTCTGGACAGATTCTTGTATTCCCTGGGTCTGGAGAGGGACAGTATAGTAGGCAATGTTTTGGTTGATGCTGAGGCCACAAAATTAGGTGTGTTCTTAGGCAATCCTTTCCTTTTTTCAAATGTAAAATGAAGAGAGCATCTTAAGTAGGTGATCTCTAAGGTCCTGTGTAGGGTAGCTAGATACACAGTGGAGAGAATGCAGGGACTGGAGACAAGATGAGTTTAAATCTGTCCTCAGACACTTCCTAAATGTGTGATCCAAGGTAAGTCACTTAACCCTGTTTGCCCCAAGTTTCCTTATCTGTAAAGTGAGCTGGAAAATGAAATGGCAAACTATTGCACTATCTTTGCCAAGAAAACCCAAATGGGGTCATGAAGAGTCAAACACAACTTAAATGACTGAACAACAAAGTCCCTTAAAGCTCTGACATTCTATAATGTTGAACTTCTATGAATCTGGTGGCTGGTTTCACTCAGTGAACATTGGTCTTATTGTCTCTTAGACAGATGGCATCTTGAGCCTTACTCCGAAGGGCCACTTGCATGAATGCTGTTAAGGAGATTTAGAAACATCTGTGATTTTTTTTTCTTCCTCCAACCAAATGCTCTCTCCCTCTTAATTTCTCTCTCCTGCCCCTAGCTGAAACCTTATCTCTATTTCCCATGTGTTTTTACCTTACTGGTAAAACTGCATTCTCATGTGGTTAAGGTGAGGGCAGGACTAGGAGGAGTTAACAAATGTATGTAAGAAATGATCACTAACCAAGCCTCTTCATTAGAATTAGATTCAATCAATCAGCAAGCACTTATTAGGTATCCAATGGGGACCAGTGTGCTAGAAAGATCGAAAAGGAAGAGCTTGCTTGAGAGTCAGAAATGAAAATTTCTGCCATCTTTCTGTCGAATCCTATGTGACCTCTAGGTTTTTTTGTACAAGGAAGAATTTGGACATGGTGGTCCCTTCTGGTGACATTCTATGGGTCTAAGACCTGAGAGGTAAAGATCTGGCAACTAGCTGATTCCCTTCAGTGTTATTCATTAAAACTCCCCCAAAATAGGCTCCTATGTCCCTTTTCTCAGGTGTCCCCTTTGCCATCAACAGGAGATGAAGCTTAATGGATCAGAGCAATCAATCAAAATGAGGTGCCCCCCAAGCATCCCTATAACAATGGAGCAGTCATCATCATTCACACTTCTCAAGCCTTTCTAGTTCTACAGAATGCTTTTCTCACAAATACCTTGTGATGTCAGTAAGTGCAAATCCTCTTATTACCATTTTACAGATGAGAAAACTAATAGTGATTTGCCTAGAATTATCCGTCTGTCCCACCCAGTTGTGTCCCATGTCCGGGTCACTCACATGTGCACTCAAAAGGATACCAGGGCTGTTTTATCAGGTCTGCTTGCCACCCTGCTGACAGCTGCAGCCAAAGGCCTACTTCAATCTATACAACTCTCTGGCTCATTTGGGAGCCTGTGTGTGTGTGGAAACGAATTCAGCACATTAATTGTACTTTGTGTAAAGAAGCATCTCCTTTTATCAGTTCTAAATTTGCTACCAATCAATTTTAATGAGTGTCCTCTAGTTCTAGTACATTTAAATTGGATGGAGAGGAGCCGCTGATCTCTCCTTGTTACAGACGCTTTCATTATTTTGAATACCTCTATCATGTGCCGTCTGACACCCTCTTCACTGTGCCAGGGAGCCATCATTCCTTTCCTCTGTGCTCAGAAAGAAGCTAGTCTCTCTAGAACCTTTACCACCGGGTCTGGTGGCTCTTTGCCTGAAATTTCCGACAAGGAACAAGGTCCTTCCAAGGGAAAACACCCAATTCGTAAGACCCCCACTTAGATCTGGCCAAGGTGGGGCAATGGCCATTATCTTCTATCTCAGAGCACCCTCTGTTGGGAGCAAATCAGATCCTAGAAAAACAAGGCAAGACTTGGGGACCTCGGATCTGGTCCCAATCCCTTCCTACAGTTAGAGATATAATATTTATAAGTAGCAATGATGATCTTATCTCATACACATAAGAGTTCTTCCCTTTCACATCATCTCTTTTGCTTACCCCTCAAACCCCTGTGCAGTACACAGGTGAGGCATTATTATTCATTTTACTGATAAAGAAACTGAGGCAATGGGAAGAAAAGTGAATTTCTATTGTTTTTAAAAGAGTTCTCCCAGGCTACAATCGTCATTAATGCAAGAAACCCACCTATTCAGGACAGTGATTTAAAGCTGAGTTTCATTTAGGTTGAAAATAAACCCAGTCCACAAGAAGGGTACAGCTCTGGGCCCAGAACCAGTTACCTTCCAACATTTCTATCACTCATTTATTAAAAGCCTGCTGTGTTTCCAGCCTTATGTAAGGCACCATGAAGAAAACAAAAATTAAAAGGATGCTCTTCTTTCTCCTCTGTAATTGCCCAACACTACTAATCCTCTACAACCCATCCCAAGGCACATAATCTTTACAGAGTTATCCCTAATAGCCACTCCTGCACTCACCCTCTCTTTCCTTTGAATGTTTATACTCTATTTCAAATGGTGAAACATCGAATCCAGGCAGCCTCTGTCCTTAGCTAAATATTCTATGCATTTAAGTCATCTTCCCCATTGCTTTATAGACTTCTAGAGGGTAATGACTAGGTCTTCTTCTCCTGCATCCCTCATAGATAACTGATAAATAGTCATCTCATTTAATGTCTCTGCAGAGATGTCTCAAATAATAGAATAGTAAAGCAATTATTTCATCTTCCTGTATATCAACTTACAGAAAATTAGAAAAAAGAATGATAGTAGGATAGCAACTTGTTCAAAAATTCTATTTCCCATTAAAAAAATGAAGATGAGATAATTATCAGTAGAAATCCCGATACACTTTATTCAAATATGAAATCATTTTATTCATTTGTGTGATAGCCTACAAAAGCAAAATTTCCCAGATCCATTTCTATCTGAACTCCATCAAATATTAAGATGAGAGGATTGCGGGAAAAAATAGCTAACATTTTAAAAAGTTCTCTAAAGTTTTCCAATTGTTTTATATTGCATGCATTTTTTTAGTTGAGGGTGTTTGGGGGTGCAGTGGAAGAGGAAAAGACAAGACACACAAGAGATACAATTTGAGAACATCAGGTTGAGAGATCTAGGTAAAGAATGGCAAGATGATAATATCCATAATATAAATGGTAGACTAGATTGTAGAATGAAAAGCTCATTGGGGAAATGGTCAAGGAAGACTTCCTGGGAGAGTTTCATTTATTGAGTAGTTTATAGTACTGAGGATGGGAATATTAGGAAGGAGTTACTTTGGTAACTGAATTTGGGCAGCAGTGGAGAAGTGAAAGAAAGGGGGAAAATAGGAAGAGAGAGAAAGACAAAAAAAAAGGGAAACGAAAAGAGACTTATGAGTCTTCCTGCTTTCATTCTTTATCCTCTAATCCAACTCACTGGAATAACTTTTCTTGTGCATTAATCTAATTACATCATTACTCTGCTTGAACATCTTCAGTGGCTCCCTACTGGCAATTGAATCTTCCACACAATAAGCCTTTGACCAGGGTTGAACTGATCTGAATAAAGCTTAAAATCCTCTACCTGGCATTCAAAGGCTTACAAGCTTGACGCCGTCTTTCCTTTCCATCATTATGTCATATATTTTCCCTACATACTCTATATTTCAGCCAACTGAAACCTCCAAACATGTCCCACCCCCTCCACATTTGGTTTATATTATTCTCAATGCCTGAAAAGTACTCCTTTTCTACTTCTACTTTTGAATTCTTACCTATCTTTTCAAGCCCAAAGAAGTACTATCTTTTCCAGGAATCTGTTTATGATCTGAGCTGAGCTCTATTTCCTCCAAGTCAATAACAGCCTTCTCTCTCTGATATTATAGTTCAGTAGAAAAAGCTTTGTTTCTAAGGTCAAAGGACCTGCCTCTGATGTTCATCAGTTATGTGATGTTAGACAAATCACTTAGCCTCTCTAAGCCTCAGTTTCCTCATCTATAAAAATTAGAACTTTAGTCCAGATGGCTTCTAAGACTCTTTTAACTTTAGATCTATGCCCCTATGACCTCATATAATTTGTGGTTTGGTAATTTTCTAATATATTTAGCATGTAAAATTGTGTATTATAGATGAGTATGTTAGTGCCTTATCCTACCGCTGAACTGTAAGGTCCTTGTGAGCAGAGGTCCTGTCACAATTTTGGACCTTTTATAATATCTAGCCCAATTTTTGGCACACAGTAAGGACTCAATAAGTATTTCTCATAGCGCACTGCATTTGTATTCTATAGAGAGGGTGGGAAAAGAGGGAGGAAAGAAGGATAAAAAGCTGGATTTCAGATAACTGAATGTTTCTTGGAGTTTTGAAGCAGACTGTGAATATTCTTGGTGGGACTGAATTGGGTTTTTAAAAATAGTGGAGGAAATTCTAGGCTTATCTTGCCCATTCCCTGAGCAGGATGGGCAAAAGGGGCCGGCCGGAGACATTTGCCCAATATGCACATACAGCAGTAGTTGGAAGGGCCTCTCTGGGGAAGCGGCCATCTGCTAGGGCACAGTAATAAGGAACCACTAACCAGCCATCAATTTCCAAGTCCTGCAGCAGAGGTCTTCTGTGGCAATGGATCCCACACATGCACCATTAACAGCTCACATGCCTTCTGTGAGAGGGGACATCAATTGAAGTTGCAATAGATTGAACAGAATGACTTTCAAAGGAGCAAATGCTTAGGCTTCCTAAAAGACAGAATTTAGCATCTGCCCAGAGGCAGGCAGATTCAAGCTTTTCCTTGTCTCCTGTTAATGTGGTATGTCAGTAGTCCCTAAAACTGGCTTATGCCATAGCACCTTGTGCAATATTCAAGATGAAGAAGTAAAGGCAGGAACTCACCCAACTTCTCCCTCAAACCATACCAAATTTATCTAAGTAATGATTAACCAGGGGCAGCTAAGTAGTACAGTGGATAGAGCATCAGCCCTGATGATGAGGGACCTGAGTTCAAATGTGGCCTCAGACACTTAACACTTCCTAGCTGTGTGACCCTGGGCAAGTCACTTAACCCCAAATGCCTCAGGAAAAAAATTAATTAGAGCATCTACAAAGATGGAGTAGAGCATCTTCTAGGTGAAGACAACTTAGAAGGTCAGCAGAAAAGGTCTGTGGAACCAGGTGGGAGCCCAGCACCACACCAGTGCAGTCCTAGCCCCAGACCAGGCTCCAGACCCAGCCCTGGCCCAGGCCACAGGGTCAGCGAGGGAATCTGAATCAGCAGCAGCGATGGAGGCTTCTGGACCTCTTGGCCCCAGGGACACCAGGGAGGCCATGGGAGATCAGGGTGGGAGTCCAGAATGTAGTCCCAGCACAGGCCACGCCAAAGCAACCCAACCCCAGTCCTCGCCCTGGAGTCAGCAAAGCAGGGTTCTATTGCTTTAGATTTTACAGCTATGGTGGGGCCACTTCTGACAGGGAAAGCTTAGGGTAATGAAGAAAACCTGAATTAGGTCTCAGTAGTTGGGCTTTCTAGTTCTGTCTCCTCCACTAACAGTGATCCTGTGTGACAGTGTGTTCAGCTATCAAATGGGGATAATGATACCAACCTCTCATAAGAGCATAAGAATAAATGAGGATAAAATGAGATAATGGATTGCTAAAGGCCTCTGAAAAGAAAATATCATTATGGAGATAAGTTGTTATTATTGTTATTTCTTGGTCAATATCAAATGAGATAGTCGTCTCAATTAACCATACTAATTGAGACACATAGTGGAATGGAGATTTTGGAATAGAAGATAATTCAAAAGAACATTTCCACTTGATTTTTAAATGAAATTCATTTTTTTAAAAACTGCTAAATCACCTTCTTGATCTGATTAAACATAAAGCTAAAATAAAACCTTAAAATGGCCAATTTTTATATAAAGTAGTAGAGCTTACAAGTTACTTTGTATATATTATTTCATTGTGCAGATCATCACAATAACCCTATCAAGTTGATATTACAAATAAACCCATTTTATATATAAGAAAATTGAGTCTCTCAGAGAAATTGTCAATGACCCATGGTCACACGACTGGCAAATGCCAAAAACAGGATTCAAGCCAGAGGTCACCTATTTTGAAATCCAGAGCACTGTTTACTATGCTCTGACCTTTGTCAATTTATTGCAGAATGGTCCACAAGAGGGAGGCTATCAAAAGTGTAAAAATTTCACTAATACTCCAGTGGATCTGTGATCTCATCAATATTGGTATTCCCTCCCTCCAAAGATGCACCCTGCAATCCACAATGCCTACCTATTCTGTGTGACTTTCATCCAGGTCTTCCCATAGGTTCACAGCTAAGGGTGCATCCAATGCCCCACCCCCCACTCCTCATTGTGAGACTTCCAGTGGAAAACACAGGATATCTATTGGTTAACCTTTAGTTTCACCATATGACCTATCATCCTCCTTTTTTTAATCATACATTTTTTTTGATGATACCCTTTGCACTATTTTTCCTGAATAATTCTTCCTTATTGTTGTATCCTGCTCACACCCATCATGTACTTCTCCATTGCCCTTTGGGGAACCTCACCTTTAAATCACTGGAGACTGTAATATTCTAGGACTCACAGCCATACAACACTGGAAAAATACTAGTGTTAAAAATGATGGGCCTTTGTTTCAAGGAGAAACTTGGAGTTATTACAAGAATTGTGTTATACATATATTTGATTTGTCAAGTATTTTAACATAATTAACATGTAGTGGACTTCCTGGCATCTAAGGGAGGGGTGGGGACTAGGGAAGAAAAATTTGTAACAGAAAGCTTTGTAAGGGTTAATGTTGAAGAATTACCCATACATATGTTTTGCAAATAAAAAGTTTTAATAAAAAAAGAGAATTGTGTAATTTCTAAAAGGCAATCTTACTTGTTCTCCTCTTTCTATTCAGTTATTGGCCCAGATATGTTAATGTGTATGTTTGCATATGTGTATAATATATATGTATGTATATGCAATAGGTATATATGTGTATGCATTGAATGTCATCCATCTAACTGCATGTAAATGCATATCATAATGGGAAAATAGATAACTGCTGATTACTTTATACATGAAATTCTTGTCCAGTAACTGAAAAATTGTAATATTAATCAATGAACTATCAATTTTAATGTTCTTGCTGTGAATGAAATTATAGGACAAAAGGA
The DNA here is from genome assembly GCA_023553655.1 of Myrmecobius fasciatus. Classification (NCBI taxonomy): domain Eukaryota; kingdom Metazoa; phylum Chordata; class Mammalia; order Dasyuromorphia; family Myrmecobiidae; genus Myrmecobius; species Myrmecobius fasciatus. The sequence goes on along the minus strand of JAJPUD010003244.1, from coordinate 126,541 downwards.
AGGGGCAACTAAATGGAAGACTAGTTCAGAAGTTATCCTCAGAAAGGCAAATAAAGAAATTGGTTTTATTGTGTGTCCAAAGGCAAATGTTGTGAAACAATGGATCCTGTAATATTAGATCATTGATTTAGAGTTGGAAGGAAAATTTAGAAGTCATTTAGTCCAAATCCTTATTTTATAAGTGAGGAAACTGAGGCCCAAAATGACACAGGCAGCAAGTAAACGAAACAGGATTCTGGTTCACTCTCATTTCTAGATTCAGGATTGTCTTTATAGCACTTTGTAGGACATTAGTAATTGCAAAAAGACCACCAGAAAAATAATTTCAGCTTAAGTCATTATATATACATACATACACATATATGTTGCAGAGGCTGAGGAGGTATAGAATTTCTGTAAAGATCTCAGTAAGACTTTCTGAATGACATCAACATACTACTTTAAATAAAAATGCATTGTGGATCATTCATATGTGTACATTTTAGTTGACCTCCTAGTGATAAAAGCTTAGATAAATGAAAAATTTTGTCTCTATTGTACCAAAATTTGTGACCTTGGCCAGATCACTAGTCTTCACTAGATTTTAGTTTCCTCCCTTTTCAGCAACAAGAAAATGCAGCTCTGAATGTCTCCTTTGAAAGACACGAACAGAGTCTTCTCTCCAAAACTTATCAATCAACTCCTATGTATCAGAAAGATTTGTTTGACAGATATTATGTGAGGTTATTGAATTGTATCAGAGGCTTGGAAAATGAGGATGGAGGGAAGCCAAATCACAGGACCTGTGAGGTGACTTAGATTAGCTATCTTACATCATTGCCAAGCTAAGCTTCCTAAAACACTGCATTTATCATGTCCTCTTCTGCTCAAGAATCCTCATTGGCTCCCCCATTGTTTATGGGATATAGTCCAAATTCCTTAGCCTGACATTCAAGACACTAAATTTTGACCCCAAACTACTTTTTTACCCTTATCCTTCTTTGCTTTCATTTGACAGGAATGTTTAGCTTTATCCAAATTTGTCTCTTTATCTTATTTTACTCTCTTTGCTCATGACATTGCTAACCTCTTCTTATATTAAAGCTTGCTTTACTTCACTGAATCCTTCAAGACTCACATCATTTCACTGATCCCATGAATCCTTTAATTTTTTTAATAAATAAGCATTTATTTTTTGTCCACCCCATTGAAAAAGACACAGAAAACCTTCATAATAGATATGAATAATCAAACAAAAACAAATACCAATACCGACTGTGCCTTATATCTTGAGTCTATCAAATCTTTATTAGGAAATGAGTATATTGCATCATCCATCTTCTAAAATCATGGTTGATCTCTGCATTGCTCAAAGTTCTTAGATCTTTCAAAGTTATTTTTCTTTATGTTATTGTTATTATTTAAATTGTTTAGTTGATTCTCCCCAAATTTCTCTGAAACTGTCTCTTTGGCCATTTCTTAAAGTGCAATGATATTCTATAATATTCACATATTCTTTTTTTTTTCAACCATGGATAGGTATCTCTTTTCTTTCCATTTCTTTGTTATTACCCCAAAAAATTATCTGTGAAATTTATTGGGTCCTTTTCATCTTTCTTTGAACTCTTCAGGAGAACAAGCCTAGTAATGTATCACTGTAGTGACTTTTTCCTCTGTGAATCCTTTGATGATCATTAAAGTGACCTCTTCTTCCTTCTGAACCCACATTTTTTTTCTGACTGTCTCAGTGCTTGGGGGTCAGTTACTTTTCTTGTGTTTTTGCCCTGACACTCCAAATAGATTGGAAACCCCCTGGAGGGCATAAATAATGTGCTTCTTTGTTCCTCCTACAATGCCCAGGATATAGGATTGAGCATCACAGGTATACATAGAACATGTACCAGAACACCCAGCCTAACACTTTACATGCCTATCCTGTATATACATTAAGTGATTGAAAGTCATCTTGTAACCAGCTATCACTTGGAAGTCATCTCTCCCTTTCTCTCCCACTCCCCAAATCTGAACAGCTTCTATTCACTTCCTAAAATTCTATTCTCAGCTTTTTAGATAGTTCTGTTATTTAAAATAAATATGCTGCATAGAGTCAATAACCACTCTATGCCTGCTAATCTGAAATAAAGCCCTCTTCTTAGATGACCGAAGAATACCCAGGTTAGGCTTTCTCCCCATATTTTCAGAGAAGCTTTCCTTGTGACCTCCCCCACCTTCAACATACAAAGGCAACTGTCTGAATTCCCTTCTTACCTGTAGCTTTCTTATTTATTGCTCTGTTCCCCAAGTCCTACAGTTTATCATTAGTTTAAATTGCTTATCTTAATCTACCCTAACTATCCCCTTCAGCATCCCAGAGAGATCAATCAAAACTGTCTTCCCAGGCTGAGCTCAGGAGTGCACTGCCAAGGGTTTTCAGCCTCTTACCTGACATATCTTCTCCTGAAAATTTACCCTTCCCTGCCTGAATCTCAATCCAGGAAGGAACTTTTCTAAACCTGGAGAATTCACAATTTAATAGCTGCTTGTAATTACTACAAGGTCTGGGCAAGGAACAGCTTCTTTTCTGTGTTTCCTAGGTTTCTTCCTCCTCATGTTCTTTATTTCTTTCTTTGTTTCTTTCTTTCTCTGAGTTATGAACTTACTGTAAATCAACTTTGTCATGCAACTTTTGTAAAGGGTGCCCAACATTTATCACATTTTTGTTCAATGTTTCTCTTACATATAAAGAGCTGACAGCTTGCTCTTCTATGATAGATGTACTTATTTCTTCTAAACTATCACTAACCAAGCATATCATTTTTATACAGTAAGTGTATATTCAATTTTCTACAGTTTTGACTACTAAACAGGCTTACTAGTGAGACAAATGACAAATATATTGCAATATTAGCAAGAGTCTCACTTAAGCCCATGTAAGACTTTCAAGTTGATTTTCTTTTCCCTTTGGAATGGTGGGAAAGGAATGGAAATCAAAGCCTTAAAGTAAGGCATGTGGACAATACTGTTGGCTAACATACCCCTTCATTGTGGCTCTATAGGGGGGAGATGAAGCATTAACTCTCTCTGACTGTCCAAGCACATACTACTTACTGGGCCTTGGGTGTGGTGGCTCTGTCACAGCAAGGGGTACTAAGGCATGAAGGCCATAGTTATGCTGCATCATGGACTTGTCTTCAGCTACTGTCCAATGTTTGATTCCTTGTGAGTGAAAAGGTATAATCGATTAACTAATGAAATGGTGATTTGTCTGAAAAATTTGTCCAGCACTTAGCATAATGCCTGGCACTGTAGTAGGTGCTTAATAAATGTTCATTGACAATGTTTATTGACTGACAAAAAAGATTTGGCAGTTTGGGTGGATTACAAATTCAGTGTGATTCCAAAATGTTATATGGAGCCAAGAAAGTTAATATGATATCTCCTTAAATAGGAGAGAAAAAAGCTTCCATAGTCTATACTCTACCCTAGTAGGGACATGGATAAGCTGGAAAGTTTCTTTAGAAGGATGACCATGGTAAAAAACCTTGAGTTGATGCCATATGAGGATCAGGGGATGAAAATGGAAAGATTTTGTCTAAAAAGAAGGCGAGACTATATTTGAAGAGTTCTTTTAAGGAAGAATGATTAGACTTGTTTTGTTTAACTCCAGAAAACAAAACTGGGGTCAATGTGTAGAAGTTTGCAAATATAGTCTTTTATGGAAAAAAAGAATTTCCAAACTATTAAAAGAAATACTAAGAGTGCAATGAGTCTGCTTTGGGAGGCAGAGAACAATAAAAGACTGAATGAGTACTCGTGGGGGGACTTATAGAAGGGATCCTTTGGGGTAAAGGTTGGACAAGATGTTCCCAATCCCCTGAAATAGCGTTCAACTCTAAATTCTGATCATTCTGTGGACTCAGTCCCATACTGAAAGAAAGAGAAAAGATAGTTCCTATCCTCAAGGAGCTCAGATTAAAATAATCAAGAAGAGAAGAGCACACAAAGGAAGACATTAGAGAACAATCCAGGATATAGCTTAGTTGGGCCTAGACCTTAAGGGCTCTAGGAGATCAAGGAGAGAGAAGCAGGAGAAAGGCAAAAAAAAAAAAAAAAAAAAAAAAAAAAAAAAAACCAACCTCCCCTCAAAACCCAACAACAAAAAACCAGCTACAGAATTAAAGGACCCAGACGACACTAGAAATGGACTTGGCAGTGGGTCTCAGGCACTCGTGGGGCTGAGGTGACGGTAATGGATCTGTTGCAATTCAGCCACGGCTATGATGTACGAGGCATTTCCACTGACATTGAATCAGGTCACTGGGCCCATTGAAGATGATACAATGTCAATGAAACTGTTATGTGTTATTGATGTCAGTCACAGAATAGATAAAAACATTATAAAAATAGCTTTTGTCGCCATTTACATTTTTTTTTTTCATAAATGGCAAAAGGCATCCATCCCCACACGCCTCAGAGTGACTGCAGCAAAGTTCCTCCATTCCAAATGAGTCACTGCAGAATCTGGGGAGGTCATGAAAGTGGGCCCAGTCTCCTTTTCACCCAAAGCCACTGGAAGAATAGACTGAGATAGAGTTCTTTCTCAGGAAAAAAAGAGGGAAGAAGTTGGGGAAAGGTGAAAAACAGATGATAAGAAGACATACACAGACCTGGATTTTGGAGGATAGACTCCAGGGTGAGAAAATTTAACTCTTCTCCTCCTGGTGTGTAAATATTAGGAAAAATTCTTCTTGTCTGGGACTCCAGAGGACACTACTTTGTGTTCCAGGGAATTAGAAGGGGGATGAAATGATTACTAATTTGGAGAAAATAGATCCAGCTCATCCAAAGTATAGCAACAACAAGAGTATAATACCAAAATGAAATAAGGTAGTAGGTACCTCAGGTGACATCTCTATTCTTTCTTCACTTAGCTAGGTGATTTAAGTTAAAAAAAAATAGAGGTCTCCTCTTCTCTAGTGAAATGCTACTTACCTTTCCAGGCTTATCTCAGATTTTATTTCATGAGTCATCCCTGACTAGCTGTAATCAACATGGGGCTGTCCCCTGTCTCTCTATGTCCTTATTTCTCTTTAACTAACCTTTGCTGCTCTTGGGTCTTACAAAGAGATTCCTGCTTTTGACAGGGCCTTTATGGACCTGTTGAACTCTAACATTCCATAATGATGCCATCTATTTGTATTTTCTCCTTGTTTCATGTATCTTAATCTTTCCCCACAAGTAGATTATAAGCTTCTTGACTATTCCTTCTTATCACTCTCGATGTCAGAGGCCAAGTTATTCTCATATAAATATAAATATATATACACACATACACATGCATGCAAATGCATGTAGGTATACATGTATGTATACACACATGCATGTCTCTCTGTGTGTATTTTTCCTTTTGTTCTTAGGTAGCTAGTTAGCACAATGGATGAGAATAACTGCAATCAAGAACACCTGTGTAGGGATTATCAACTAAGCATCTGCCTTGGACATTTATAAACCACCTTGACCATTTAGCTGTAAAAATACAGTTTTTATTTACCAGGGCTGTTGTGATAATTAGATAAAATAATTTTGTAGAGCTTTGTTAACTTTGAAGTACTCTATAAATGCTAACTACTGCTACTACTATTACTACACTGTTATATTACCACTACTTCTACTATTATTATCAACACACCATGCTTACTACTACTATTACTATCATCATTACCACTATTATTATCACTACTACATTTGCTACTATATTCCTACTTAAGGATGAAGACAATTCTCTAGAATAAAATTTTTCCTCAAAGGTTCTTCCCTATTACCTCATCTAAGAAGAAACAATGCATGTTCTAGTTGACTGTCTGGGCCTTGTAAGCTGAAGAATTGAAAACTGAATTTAGAGTAAAAAAAAAAAGAAAGCTATGGGTGAGTCCCAGCTCTTTCATATGATAACTATGTGACTTTAGGTAAGACATAGAATATCTTTTCTGAACCTCACTTTTCTGATCTATAAAAATAGGAATTATAATACCTGCATTAACCTATAGAGTTGTGGTATAAAATTAAATTGGGAAAATATCTCAAATTTCAAAGCACTATGCTATGCAAAATAAAATAATAATTAATAAATGAATTAATTAATTTTTAATTTATTTAGTTCCTACTATGTGCAAACACGGAGCTGAATGATAGGGTCAAGAGAAAGATACAAAAGTTATAGCTATTTATACATTTGTATATATATATATAGTGTATATACAATTGTATATATATTTACAATATACATATGTATACATATATGTATACAAATATATAAATTGTATATATATAAATATAATTTGTAGCCTCTAACTTTATACAATTTACAATGAAACTTTTTTTCTAGTTGAGTAATTAGTATGCAATGGAAGAATTGATAGAATTCTCAACCTGAAATAGTTCCCTCAAAATGGACCATCACATATGTAAGGAAAACCTTCCCTTCTTCCTATCCCCCCCAAGTTTAAATCATCAGCACTTGATGTTCTTAGATCAACTGATGCATGAATATATATATATATATGTATGTATATATATCTACACATATCTACATATATATATATACACATATATATGCATATATATACACATATATATGCATATATATATGAAAATGGATATATATATATATGAAAATGTGGAGAAGGGAGATGATAAATAAGCCAGGACGTTTACCCTCATCATGTTTATAGTCTAGCAAAAGAGACAAAACACACATATAGGCAGATTGCTGATATTAGTATAGAACTTAGTTTTTCAAATATTTTGCATACATTATTTCATTTGACCCTCAAATCAACCTTTAGAGGCATATACTACAGGTATCATCATCTCCATTTTTTCAATTCCAAATTCTTTTCTTTCCTCTCTTACCTTCTTACTCTGCCCATTGAGAAGGCAAAAATATCATCTCTATTTTCCACATGACAAAACTATTGGTGGAAGAAATTCAGTGACTTATCCATGCTAATATGAGAGACAGGATTTGAAACTATGTCCAGTATTCTTTTCATAGCATCAGTGCCTAGATGACCAAATTTCAATATGCAAGATTTTGTTAGTCTGCCTACTCCCTCCACTGGCACAGATCACACAACACCTCCATAATGTAGAAGATGTTTTTCATGAGTTGCTATGGCCAAAAAATTCATCCCCTTGCAGCCAACCAGATAATTACAAAGTGCGATGAGATAAAATGAATGAGAGATCACTGCCAGAAACAGAACCACTTTTATAACTAGATTTGGATTAAAAGCAAATAAACAAACCTCCTTGCTCCAATGCCTCTTGTCCTACTTTTCTGTGCCCCTGACCTTCCCATACCCCCAGTATACTCCCCAGCTTTGAAAAGGAGAGTTGTCATGTCCCATTTGGATTCATCTGTCTCAGAGAAAAAGAAGGGAAACAAAAAGAAATATCTGAGATAATATTTGTAAAGCACTTAACAAAGATCTGGTATCAAGTAGATGTTATAGAAATGCTTATTTCCTTCTTTCCTCCTTCCTTTCTTCTTCACAGAGTTATTTCAATTCAACTTTTTAAATTTAATGAACACTTATTAAATGTTTACTGTATATTTGGGAATATGCTCAGTACTGGGAATATAATTCCCTTCCTCAAAGGGCTTACATTCTATTGTGGTGGAAAACAAATACACAGATAGTAAATACAGAAGATATACAAGGTAAATATAATGGCCAGTCAGTAGAGGAGGAGGACGTTAACAATCAAAAAAATCAGAAAAAGTTATTGTTAGGATGAAGCATTTGAGCTGAAACCTAGAGAAAACAAAGGATTTCATGAGAAGAGGTGGGGCTACATAAAGCAAAAGCACAGAGTGGGGAATATGAAGAATATCAAGAAAGTCAGGAATTTGGAGTTCTTGAGAGACAGTCCACTTCTGGAGGCAGGCAAAGCCAATCTCCACCCAGTGGGTTTGCTCTTCAGACCATAGTTAGAAGGCACCTTGAAGGTTATGAGGAAACTGAAATCCACAAGAGGATGAGCAGCTTATTCTCAAAGAACTCTAGAACTAGAAATATATACATATATATATATATATATGTGCATATATATATATATAGGTTATCTAATCAAAGACACTTATTTTGTAGAGAAGAAAACACTTTTATTAAGGGAAAAGTATTTTATTTCTGCAGTGGAAACATGACCAGACTCCAAATCAGAATCCCTAGATTTGAATTCCAGCTCTTTAAAGATTACCAACTATTTGACTTTGAACCAATCTTTTCATTTTCTATGCCTCAGTTTCCTTACTTGTAAGGGTGTGTTGATGATAACATCCATATGACACATAGGACTTTTGTAAAGTCATGTAAAGTGTTATGTAAATTATAAAATGCTATATAAATGTTAGTATTAACATTTGGTAATATGATGCTAACAATTACTATTTACTGTCTAAGGCAACAGAGTTAGTTAATGGTAGAACACAGGCTCTTTGTTCCTAAAAGATTATAAAATCCTGAAGAGCAAGGGACTTCACAAGTGTTTCAGTTTTATATACCTAGAGTCTGGTGCAATACCTTGCATATAATTGTTCCTTGATAAAAGTTCATTGAATTAAATTGCTATTCCCACTCTACCACCACCCTAGCTTACTCTTCTAATTCTTGTAAAGTGCATGATTCTTCCATTCAAAAACTTTGAAGTTATTCAAGGTCTGCCTCCTAAATATCCCTGGTAGACTATTGGCTTCTACCATGTTGGTATGAATGTATTCAATGGGAATACTACTTAGTTTTCTTGTGTGACTCTCTTTAAAGTTTAACTTATTTTTCAGTTAGCAAAATTTCATCTAGGACAGAGAGACACAGATACAGACACACAGAGACAGACAAACAGAGATAGAGAAAGAAAGAGATAGAGACAGAGACAGAGAGAGGGACAGAGATACAGAGATAGAAACAGACACAGAGATGCAGAGACAGAGGGAGAGAGAGACACAGAGAGAGACAGAGACAAAGACAGAGAGAAAGATGTAGAGAAATAGAGAAACATAGAGACAGACAGGGACAGATTGACAGATTGACAGAGACAGAGACAGAGAGAGACATATATACAAGGAGAAAGAGACAGAGACAGACAGATAAAAACAGAAAGGAAGAAACACACAGAGAGACACAGAGACATACACACAGAAGCAGACAGAGAAAGAGAGAGACCAAGGGAGAGATACACAGAGAGATAAACAGAGAGAGAGAAAAAGAGTTTGACAGAGCAAGACAGAGACAGAGAAACAGAGAGAGAGAGAGACAGAGAGACAGAGACAGAGGCAGAGAAACAGAGACAGAGAGAGAGAGAGGGAGAGAGAGATAGAAAGAAAGAAAGAGAGAGAGAGAGAGAGAGAGAGAGAGAGAGAGAAGTGGGGAGTCATCATCAATGATCTTCTGGAATCATGATTGGTCATGGTATTGATTAGAATTCTTAGGTCTTTCAAAATTGTTTATCTTTAAAATGTTCTTATTACACAAAATGTTCTCCTTATTTTGGTCACCTCCCTTTATACTAATTCATATAAGTCTTCCACATCCATTTGAACATTAACTTACAAATATCAGCTCCCAGAAGCACTGGAGGGATGGAATAGGGAGGCCAGGAAGGAATGTAGAAGGAGCCCAACTGTACTGACTTGCCAACAACTTCCATTTCCTCAGCCACAACCTCCCCTTCAGAACTTGAATGCTTTCTCTGACTTAGAAGCAGCCACGCCAGGCGTCTGCTGAATGGGGCTGCTTACTGTAAGCCATCACAAGTCTGCTGAGTTATGGATGGCAGCTATGTGCAAGAGGAACATAACTCAGGTCACCAGATTTATTCAAACCAGGCCCCCGACTGCCCAGGCCTGGCTCCGTCCACAAAGCTCTTTGGCCTTGCTGCCGGCCAGCTTGGTGCCTTTTGCAGGAGTCAGTCTGAGGGAGTCCTGGCTGCTCTGCTCCAGGCTCAGTTTAAGTCTCCACTTACTCAGGCTTCTTCCCCCCTAAATGTAATTAAAAATTGAATAATACTTGTCAGCTGAAGGGTACCCCAAGGTGGTGGGTAAGGAATAATACCACATAGACAGAGAGAGAGAAAGAGAGTGGGAGATTAAGGGAGAAAATTAATGAATAAATAACTAAATAGCATCCTTTATAAGGGTGAAAATTGCCAAGACCCTGAGTTTCTTTTCAAATATAAAAATTGAATCTGTTCCGACACATTTATCTAAATGCAGAGAAATTATTGCATAAGTGATTCTGAATGAAAGTATTAATTTTTATTAAAAAGGAGTATTTAAAACTGTAGTTAAAGGCAGCTTTTAAAAAAGGCATTCATTATTTTTTTTTATTGAAAGCTTAGAGAGCAGTCTAGTTCTCCTTTCTTGGTTATAAGAAGCACTACACTAGCCATAACTGGAGGTTCTCCTTTTCTAGTTATTTATACCTTTTATTGAGTTTGTAACCTGGTTCTGTCCATTCCTTTCTTGGGTGCCCTTTATACTTCTGACCATTGACCATTTTGGAAGATTTGGTTCATGGTATCCCCATGATCTGGGATTCTTCCTTAAACTAGACACACTACATTTAGGATTTGATGTTGCCAGTAGTCACAAGATATCTATTTCCTGTGGCATATTGTTTCACTAGAGAATTTGTTCTCCGGTGTGGAAACTGTGTATTCATTGTGTGGTGTGGGGCCTGGCTCCTTCTGTCCCACAGGTAAAACCAGACTGTGAGGGACTGCTCACCTGCAGTTGCTATTCACTCCCAGAGGACACCCTCAGCACTAATAATAAAGAGGCTGTCTGCTTTCTCTCCAACTCAGTGCTCAGGGAGCTCCCCGACCAGTTCAGATGCACTACAATTAAAATCCAGATAATATAAAAACCTAATCAAATATTAATATCCAAGCCAAGTGGCATTGTTAATAAAAAGGGGAGGCATGGAGAGTGGGGATGGGTTATCAGGGTCTGAGGAAACTCGTCCTTAACAATTCTGCAAAAGCCAAAAAATCTGAAGGTGAGATAGGAATTGGGGACCAATTCAATGACAAGCTCACCAGGATGGCAAGATTTTTCAATCTTTTCTGTACTGGTATTCCTCCCTCCTCCTTTGTACTTACTTATATCCTGTGGTTGAAGACATCAGCTAGATTGGAGTTTCAACTGTCCCCTGTATTTGATATGGCCATATTATTACTAATGCTTACATGAATCCCATTGCTTAGTATATCATACTCTTCCATTCCTCAAGATTGAGCTCAATCAGTTCTTTCCTAATTTCTCCAGGTTTTACATAGGATCATAGATATAGAGCTGGCAGGGACCTCAGAAAACATTTAGTCAAATCCCTTCATTTTATATTAAAAGAAAAAAAAGGAATCAGACTCTTAGGAAGATTAAGTGCTATATCCAAAATCATGTACCTTGTAGTAATAAGTGGCAGAAGCTGGATTTGAACTCAGATTCTTTGTTGTTGTTTTTAATTATTTAAATAGTTTTTTTTAAATAATAGCCTTTTATTTTTCAAAAGATTTGCGAAGATAGTTTTCAACATTCACCCTGGCAAAAACTTGTATTCCAATTTTTTCTCCCTTCCTTCCCCTCTCCCCCTTCCCTTAAAGCAAGTAATCCAAAATAAGTTAAACATATGCAATTCTTCTAAACATATTTTCACAGTTATCATGCTGCACAAGAAAAATCAGATCAAAAAGGAAAAAAATGAGAAAGAAAAAAACAAAAAAGCAAACAGCAACAACAAAAAGGTGAAAATACTATGTTGTGATCCATATTCAGTCCTTGTACAGATAGTTCTCTCCATCACCAATCTATTGGAACTGCCCTTCATCTCACTGTTGAAAAGAGTCAGGTGCATCAGAGTTGATCATCACATAATCTTCTTGTTGCTGTGTACAATGTTCTTTTGGTTCTACTCATTTAGCATCAGTTCATATAAGTTTCTCCAGGGTCTTCTGAAATCATCCTGCTGACTGTTTTTTATAGAACAGTAATATTCCATATATTCACATATAATAACTTATTCAGCTATTTCCCAACTGATGGGCATCCACTCAGTTTCCGGTTCTTTGCCACTATAAAAAGGGCTGCCACAAACATTTTTGCACATGTAGGTCTTTTTCCTTTTTTAATGATCTTTTTGGAACACAGATACAGAAGAGACATTGCTGGATCAAAAGATGTGTGCACAATTTGATAGCCCTTTGGGCATAGTTCCTAACTGCTCTCCAGAATGGTTAGATCAATTCACAACTCCACTAACAATGCATTAGTGTCCCAGTTTTCCCACATCACCTCCAATATTTATCATTATCTTTTTCTGTCATCTTAGCCAATCTGAGAGATGTAAAGTGGTACCTCCTTGTTGCCTTAATTTGCATTTCTCTGATCACTAGTGATTTAGAACATCTTTTCATATGACTCAAAATGGCTTTAATTTCTTAATCTGGAATTTGTCTATTCTTAAACTTGACTACTTATCAATTGGAGAATGACTTCTATTCTTATAATTTTGAGTCAATTCTCTATATAATTTAGAAATGAGGCCTTTATCAGAATGGATGTAAATTTCCCCCCAGTTTTCTGCTTACCTTCTAATGTTGACTGCATTGGTTTAGTTTGTACAAAACCTTTATTATTTAATATAATTAAAATTTTCCATTTTGCATTTCAAAATGCTCTCTTTGGTCATAAATTCTTTCTTTCTCCATAGATACAAGAGGTAAACTATCCTTTCCCCTCCTAATTTGCTTATAGTTTCACTCTTTTTGTTTAAATCATGAACCCATTTTGACATATTTTGGTGTAAGATGTTAATTAGGTGTTGCTCAATGCCTCGTTTCTGCTATACTATTTTCCCCAGCAATTTTTGTCAAATAGTGAGTCTTATCCCAGAAGCTAGAGTTTTGGGGTTTATCAAACATTAGATTACTGAACACTATTGTGTCTTGTGAACTAACCTATTCCACGGATCTACTACTCTATTTCTTAGCTAATACCAAATGATTTTGATGACTGCTGCTTTATGATATAGTTTTGGGTCTGGTACAGCTAGGTTTCCTTTGTTTGCATTTTTTCTCATCAATTCCTTTGAAATTCTTGACCTTTTGTTCTTTCAGATGAATTTTGATATTATTTCTAGCTCTATGAAGTAATGTCTTAGCAGTTTGATTAGTACAACACTGAATAAGTAGATTAATTTAGGTAGAATTGTCATTTTTATTATGTTAGCTCAGCCTATCTATGAGCACTTGATATTCTTCCAGTTGTTTAGATTTAACTTTATTTGTATGAAAAGTATTTTGTAATTGTGCTCATATAGTTCCTGGCTTTTGTTTTGGCAGGTAGACTCCCAAATATTTTATATTATCTACAGTCATTTTAAATAGAATTTCTCTTTCTATCTTTTGCTGCTGGACTTTGTTGAACTCAGATCCTTTGACTCCAGAACTAGTGCACTTTGCCTATTTCTTCATCTATAAAATGAAGATTATAAATATTAGCACCTATTTGCCAAGGTGGTTGTGAAGATCAAATGAAATATTAATGGTAAAGCATTTAGCACAGGACCTGGCACATAGTAAGTGCTATATAAATGTTCATTATCATCAATATCATCGTCATCTTCTTGTTTTTCTTTTTGTGCTTCTTCTCTTTCTTCTTTTTCTTCTCTTCCTTCTTCTCTTTCTCCTCTTTCTTCTCCTGCTCTTCCTCCTTTTTCTTCTTCTTTTTCTCCTCCTCCTCCTTCCTATTTTTCTTCTGGTTATGGTTGTTGCTCTTCTTTCTTTCTTTTTGTTCTCCTCCTTTTTTTCTTCTTCCTTTCTTTTTCTTCTTTCTTTCTTCTTTCTTTGTTTCTTTCTTCTTTTTGTTCTCTTTTCTTTCATGAAATCATGAAAAATCTCTTGGAAATTGCCATTGAATTCAACCTTGGGGATTGGATTACTACGATTGCCCGTGTTACCATCCATTGGATATAAATAAAATCTATAGACATGGAAAAGAAGGGGCAAATCAAAGTGATGTCATGGAGGAAAAACTGGAAAATGATCATGCATGCAGGTAGGAAACAGAGGTTGAAAAACAGAAATTAAAGATGTTTCTAAGTTTTAAGATTTGAGGGACCAGGAAGAATGTAGGTCTATTGAGTATGAAAATAAAACTGATGAAGTATTCTACTAGGGAGCCTGGATTTGGTTTTTGACATACTAAGTTTCAGGTATAAGCAGAATTGTCCTGTTGTGAAATTTACTTATAAGACTGGAATTTTGGTAAAAAAAAAGTGGGAACAAATATGTCAATTTGGGAATCACCAACAAAGAGTTAGTAAATGAAACAATGAAAGGTTGAGAGAATAAATATAGGAGAAAAAAGGAAATACAGTCAAGGACTGACCCCAAACCTAGAGTAATGTTTACAATTTGAGTTTGGGAAAATTTCAATTAAATAAATTTTAATTAAGTACCTATTATATGAAAGGCTAGATATTAGGGATAGAAAGAATAAAAAAAAATAGTCCCTACAGTGAAGGACCCTATATTCTAGTGGTGGAGAACAACATGTCTGTATATAAGGAGATACAAAATACAAAGCGATTTCTGTAGTCTAGGATAAGTAGAAAAGATGCTATGCTAACAAATGGGGGACTCAAGAAGAATGTGAACCTGAGCAAGTCATTTAGCTGCTCTATGCCTCAGCTTCCCCATTTGTAAAAAATAAGACAATGACTTTTAAGGTCCATCCTATAAATCCAAGATCTCATAGGCCAGAAGAAAAGGAGAAAGAAAAGCAGAAGGAAGCTGACTTAGCAGCTTGTGATCAAGCTCTTCCAGTGTTGGCTTAGTAGAATAATTATACAGCATTAACATATTAAGATAAACATAATCTAATATATACACAATGTTTTCTATTTGTGTTCTTCATCTCCCTTGCAAACACAATAAAAGGGTGTGAGCTTGAATCAGAGCTCGAAGAAGTCAGATCAGAAACAAAGAAAATACTTCCCTGAAGAATGTGAGTTCCTTGTCCTGGTGGTGAGGGGTAATAGCAAGTCCCCTTCAATGGAAATCGAGCTGGTTACAGAGGGATGGCCTGGATGACCTGTGCCCCAGAGTCAGGTCTTTAGCATAATAGTGTCTGTATCAGCCACCCTCAGTCTGTGGAGACTTAAGACTTGCCAGTATATTAGAGGGAAGAGCCAAGCACTTATAATTGCACTACTCAGGACTGCAGAATCATTTCAGCCTCTGGACAGAAATTGGCATGGGAACCCCAAGGTAGAAGCAGGGCTTGTTGGGAGACCACACACATACTTTCTTTCCTCTCTGGATGAGCATGAAGGGAAGCTTGCAGCCACTACCTGCAAGGTGTGGGGTATTTTTTAATCCTCTCTGTATATATTTATTATGGTAAAGAGTAACAAATTACCTTTGGCACACAAAAGCTTATAGGATACTATTATCCTTAATTAATGGGTAAGTGCATGGCTTTTTATTCAATGAATCTGATTTATTGTCTTAATTTTCAGATGTTCTGCCTCATGTTTCCACTGAAGCCATTGTGTGCTCCATAGTAACCAACAACCACCATGCATGTGTGATCTCCTTTATGACCTATACCTAATTAGTTTTTTATTGTCATCTCCCAACTAAAGCTTAAACTGTACAAATCGGGGCGGCCTGGCTTCCAATATCTATTAATAAGCTGCCGACCACAGTCCCATTTTGTGGCTGTAATAAACAGCATATTTTTGGTGTGTGATCATAATCTGGTGTCTATTTTTTCAGTGTGTGTGTGTGTGTGTGTATGCTTAAGGAGGAGGAAAAGTGGAAGGAGTGGAGTGGAGGGGGGAGCCATTGGTTGGGCAGAAGGATGGTTTCCTGGCCCTCACTTCTTCCCCATGACTCCCCACATGCCTACCTGTCCCTTGTCTCCTCTATTAGGCTCAGCTAGTTAAGTGAAAGGAGCTGAAAGCTAGTGGGTGTTGGAGCCGCGGAGTGGAGAGATCCCCAGCTAATTGCTAGTCCTAACAGGCACAATTAGCTATTACAAGCCCTTTGAGATGGCCCTGGGCCTCTCTCAGGTAACAGCCATCACCAGATAAAGGCTGAAATATGCTCCATTTAGAGAGACACTTGCAGACAGGAGTGTCACAGCCTGCCAATTATGCTCTGCCTGTACACAGTCACTTCCAAGGGAGAGAAAGAACCCAGAGGTACACCCAGCATTAAAGGGACAAGGTGCGGGCTATTCTGAATGGTGCCATCTGAGCTGGCGGGGCTGGCAGTGTGGGGGATGGCAGCCCTTTTCAAAGAAAGCTGGAGATGACAATCTCATTAAGAATGTGGCTTCAGAAAGGTTTACTATTTATGGTCCCCTTCTCCCCACTCTCTCTTGCCTCCCTATACCCCCAGCTTTTTTTTCTGAGATCAAACAGAGTTAAAATTAGAAAATTCTCAGGGATTTGGATTGGGAGGCAGGACACTTGGCTTCAGAGTCATGACTTTGCTACTAACTTGTTGACCATGGTCAATTCATTTCTCCTCTGCAAGCCTCAGTTCCCCTTCAATTCATTGGAAAGGTTGACTTATGTTACTTAAGGTCTCTTTTTTCTGTATAAAATTTTAATTCTTTAATTATTAGCACATTTCTTCTGGACTCAGGAACGTAGGCTGACTTGTGTTTCTAAAAATCAGTATTCTAGGGATCATTTTGGATTTTAGATATTTTTCAAGGAGCCAGAATAGAATTTTTCAATTTGAAGGGTATTTTTGAGGATCCTGTCATTGAGACCTCAAGATCTTTGACCAAAAATCCTAAAAAAAAATTGATAATTTTCTCCCTGCAACTATATATTTGGGTCCCTAACATAGAAATCAGGCAACATGCTTTTCCCTTGAAACAATTTTCCCTGATTGTAAAATAACAGTTCTAATTTCTACCAAAAGGTGAAATGACTTGCTTTCTTCCTATTCAGTCCTGAGAATGATATTAAAATAAGATTTGTTGGTTTCTCATAGTATAATGAATTCTTTTACCTACAACCCCACACTGGGCAGGCACTGTGGAAGGCTAAAGAATATTTGCCTCATCAGTCCATGCTAGTTTCCGCTTTTGTAAAATATATACAACAATACAGTTTTTTACCTATTTTGAAGGGACATGGTGAGGATTCAAATAGGGTAATGTGTGAAAGAATGGAAAGTAAAAGAAACTGCACAAATGAGAAGGTTTAAAATCTCAAAAGAGATGAGTTGTTGCAGCAGACAGCCTAAAATTACTTAAGCATTGTTGACCTCATGAGCAATTGTATACTCCACAATTCTCCACAATGAAGAATCCAGTTTTCCAGGCCCTACCAAATGGTTCTTATTAATGTCGTTGGGATCAGCTCCTGCAGCATCCTGAAGGATGAAGCAAAGACCCCTACTGGCAAAGGCTTAAATTGTAATGGTGAGTTTCTCCCTCTACTCATTAATTTGGGGGGAAATGTCATAGCCCTCCAATTATCCCCAGCATTATAGCATGTTAGACCCAGAATGGCCTTTAGAAAGCATTTAGTCCAAGGCCTCTTTTTCCAGATGGGGGAACGTCTTCTAGGCAGGGGAAGAAACTTGCTAGCATCATCCAGTGAAGGCTGTACAAAATAGCAGAAGAGAAAGGAATAGAATCCAGCCTTTCTGGATATTTGTTTTGTGTTCTTTCCTCTACAGAACATGGCCTATTCAAGTCCTAAGTTAATACCTAGAATGTACAAAAATAGAGCCTCGTTCACCTTTGAAGAGACTCTTGGAATAGCCTCTAATTCACAACTGAGATGAGATGAGGCTTCCTAGTTTCCATGTTTGTTCATTTGAGTTAGAACTCCTTGTCATCTCAGGTGGATGGAATAGCAGGTAGGTAAGCACTAAATTGTAGGTGCCATTAGGAGATCTGTATTTGTAGGGGATGTCAGTCTTTGACCTTTGAGATCAACCAGTCCAACCTCTAGAGGAACTAGGTGGCAGCATAATGTATAAGATGCCAGGCTCAAAGTCAGGAAGATTCATCTTCCTAGTTCAAATCTGGCTTCAGACACTTACTAACTATGCTATCCTGAGAAAGCCCTTATGCCTCAGTTTACTCATCTGTCAAATTAGCTGGAGAAGGAGTTGGCAAACCACTCCAATATCTCTGCAAAAAAACCAAAACCCAAATAGGGTCACAAAGTGTTGGTTACAACTGAAAAATGACTGACTGAAGGTCAGACAGGAGGAGACTCTTGGAGAACATCACATTGCAAATTAGTGGTAAAGTTAGGGCTAAAACCCAGGCTTCCGGGCTGTTAGCTTGCCTAGGTCCTAGGATCTGGATAATAATGATGAGATAATAGCAATGATACTGCTAATAATATGTAGCATTTGTATAATTTTTTAAGGCTTGCTAAGAGCTTTCCTGATGTTACCTCATTTTATTTTCACAACAACCCTGAGTGCTATTATTAGCCTCTTTCTACAGATGAGGAAACTGAGGCAGACAGAGGTTAATTGATTTGTCGAATGTCACACATTAAGCAGCTGAGGGAGGTTTTGAATCCAAGTCTTCCTGACTCTAGACTTCGCCTCCCATCCACTCCACTACAGGAATAGGTGTGGGATAGTATGCACTTCCTAGAATGTCAGACCCTTCCTCTTCTCATATCAACATTCTATCTTTCAATATTCAGAACAAGTCCCACCTCCTCCAGAAAAATCTTCCCTGATTATTCTAACTCATATTTAGAACTCATTTCTCTTGTTTCTCCTTTGGTGTTGTTTGCAGCAGGCCCCGAACTGGACTGGGAATCTGGAGAACTTGGGTCCCAGAGTCTACTTTGTTTCAATGTGATCTTGACCAAACTATTTAATTTTTTTGACACAGTTCCATAATCTGTAAAATGAAATGATACTATGTTCTTCACAGGACGGTTGTAAAGATCAAACTAGAAAATTTCATAAAGTGCCTTGCAAACCTTAAAACATCATATAAAGGGGATTTGTTAAATATTATTTTATTACTTGAGTATCTCATAGCCCCTCCATGATCTAGTTGCTTGATGCTACCACAATCCCCTTTACAAGATTTGCTACAAGTCTCAGTAAGTGGGGAGTACAACCAGTGAGGACATCCCTCCATGCTTAAAAGAAGGTAGGTGACATAGTGGTTAGATTGCTGGACCTATAGTCAGGTAGACTCAACTTAGAATGTCATCTAGGACTATGTAATCCTGAGTAAGTCACTTTGTGACTCAGTTTTCTCATCTGTAAAATGGGGATAATAATAGCACTGATCCCATTGGACCAAATGAAGTAATATTTATAAAGCATTTAACATAGTGTGTGGCACATAGTAGTTGCTTAATAAATACTTATTTTCTTCATTTATTTACTTTTATTTCTTTCTCAATCTCTCCATCTTAGTGCTATGCCCTGATTCATTTCATGTACCTCCAGGTGATCTTAAAACTTCAGAGAAATGGAACAAAGCCTCTTTGTTACTATAGGGGTGCCCCCATTATCTCTCATTAACAATGACACCTCATCTTTGTCTGTTACTCTTCACATCATCATTAATTCATCAGTATTGATGATAACAGCATAGAATCATGTCTACGCTGGTGAGTTGTCTCCCAAAGGTTACACACACACACATACACTACATACATATATAATATACATACACACTTAAGTATACATACACACATATACACACATATACATATACCCACATATACATACACATGCACACACACATATATGTGTACATGTAGATAGTTACAGTTATATATCAGCTTCCCCTGTAGAGTTGTAAGAAAAGCACTTGATATATCTTTAAGGACTGTATATAGGGACAGCAACACTAGCAACAATGTTGGACTTGGAAGTCAGGGTACCAGGTTCAAATTCAGTCCCAGACACTTGAGTGTGTGACTCAAAGGAAATGACTCAATCTTTCTGGGTCTCAATTTTTTCATCTATAAAAAGAGGACAATAATATTTGTATCTATCTCCCTGATTTGGTATGAGGAAAGTTTTTTTTTTTTTTTTAGCCTTAAAGTTTTATATAAATATGTTGTTGGTAGTAGTAGTAGAAAGAGCAGCAATAGCAAATTGTAGTAATAGTAGTAGTAAAGTAATAACTGTAGAGTAAATTTCTTTATAATAGTGCAAGGTACGTAGCATACTATTAAACACTCCTTGTTGATCGAAAGGAAGAGTCTTTCTGATGGAGTGAAAGAATCATATATAGTAAGTGGCTGATAAATACTTCATTTGTTGAGTAAATGAACTAGTGGGGATGAGCATGGTGGGAGCTGGCATAGGGCCAACTCTAAGGAGACCAGTTGAAAGCATTTCAGGGCAACCTGTCTGATTCTCCCAGGTAGCAAACTCCTTTGTGAAGTGAGCCAAAAGGCCCTCCCTGATACCACCTCCCTCATAATGGGTAACAGTGTCACAGCCATAGTGTGTTCTTAATAACCATTCACGTGGATAGTTAGTGATTCATGGTCTGGACCCTGAAAAGGCCAGATTGTAGAAGGCTCTGAGTGAGGTCCAAAGTCCTGGCAGAGAGATGGGCTCAGTACTCACTCCACAGCACTTTGGCCCTGACTCATTACAACTACTCAGACAGTATTCCCCTACCCCAGCATTAGAGACCAGATCTAATCACAGGTCCATTTCTCTCTTTCTTTTGTGGTTTACAAAGAATGGAATTAGCCAAATGGATAAAAGCAGGCACACATAGAACATTTCAAGTTCAATTTATCTTTAAAAAAATTCCGACCATTTAGAAAACCATGTTTATGCTGCGGATGGCAAGGGTGGATGCTATCTCCATCATTTGATTTCTGAGAAACAAAACAACAGAAAAAATGTGAAGGTACCAGCCCTGGAGCCAGAAAGAGGCTCTGTTTAGAGATGTAACTCTTTTTTGGAGGATGCAGAGTTCAGCAATGTCACCCCTGTCCTTCAGTCACATGCCAGAGTCACTGGGCAGTGTCACATGAACTCCCCTACCTCACCAGATCCCATTCCTCACCTGTCAACACATACCAGCCATCACTCCCTGTCTCTGAAGTAGGATCAAAATATGTGGCAGCTGCAGCAGCTGCAGCAGCATCAGCAACATTAGGCCTTGAAGGGGGGAGTCAGAAAGAAAATTTCCCACCCGGCTTTTTCAGAATGTCATCAGTTACATTCTTTGGACCCAGCTCCCTTAATGTTTATTTACATTCAATTTCCGATGAGGGCAAATATTGCTCTGGTCAGGCCCATCTGGAATATTGTTTTCACTCCTGAGAAATACATTTTAGAAAGGATATTGTTAATCTGGAGACATTCCAAGGAAGGCAAGCATGTAGAAGGTAGAAGGGACATAAGTTCATGCCTTATTAGAATTGATTTCAGGAACTGGACATCATAAGATCATAGATGTACAGCTAAAAAAAAAAAAAAAAACCTTAGAAGTTATCCAGTCTAGCTTTTCCTTTTAAAGTTGAGGAAATTCAGACCCATGGAGATTAGATAACTAGTTCAAGGTCAAACAGGTATAGAAGTCTATGAAAAAGTTTGAAGTAAGGTTCTTGTTCTTTCCACTAATAGCTAGGCAGTGTAGTAGACAAAGTGGTGGGTCTGGAATCAGGAAAATCCAAGCTCAAATCTACCCTCAGACACTTACTAGCTGTGTGACACTGAGCAAGTCACTTACAGTCTCTCTTAGGGTTCAGTTTCCTCAACTGTAAAATGGGGATAATAATAGCACCTAACTCCCAAGGCTGATATAAGGATAAAGTGAGATAATGATTGTAAGGTGATTTGCAAACCTTAAAGCATTATATAATACTGGAGCTATACTATCCTGATCTCCATCTTCTGGACATTTAGCTTAGGTGAGAAAACCTTTCATGATAATGGTAGTTTTCTTCAAGCTTTTGAAGTTCTATATGAAAGATGGATTAAGCATGGTCCTGAAGGCAGAGTGATAACAATGGGTCAGAGTTGCCAACGAACCTCCCACACTTCTGTAACTTTGTTGTTCATTCCTTGTCCAACTCTTTGTGACCCCATTTGGGGTTTTCTTGGTAAAGATTGTATAGAAAATTTGCCATTTCCTTGTCTCATTATACAGATGAGCAAACTGAGTCAACCAGGGTTAAGGTTAAGTGACTTGCCTGGCGTCACACAAATGTCTGAGGTTGAATTTGAACTCATGAAGATGCCTTTTCCTGACTTCAAGCCCGGTGCTCTATCTACTGGGCCATATAACTGCCCTGGAGTTCCTCAATACTTATACACATATATTGCTATTGCTGCTTTTCCACAATTGAATATAAACTCGAGGACAAGGCCTCTTTTCTATTTTTTTCTTTTTTTTCCCTTTCCTTCCCTTCCCTTCCGTTCCTTTCCCTTCTCTTCCCTTCCTTTCCCTTCCCTTTCCTTTCCTTCCTTTCCCTTCCCTTTTATTTTCTTCCCTTCCCTTCTTTTTCCTTCCCCTTCTCTTCCCTTCCCCTTCTGTTCCCTTCTTCTTCCCTTCCCTTCCCTTCTCCTTGCCTCCCCTTCCCTTCCCCTTTTCTTCCCTTCCCCTTCCCTTTCTTTTGCTTCCCTTTCCTTTCACTTCCCTTTCCCTTTCCTTTCACTTTCCTTTTCCTTTCCTTTTTCCTTTCCTTTTCCTTTTTCCTTTTTCCTTTCTTTTCCTTTCCTTTTTTTCTGTATTCTTAGTGCTTGCCCCAAAGTACAATACTATGGTTCCTAATCTAGAGTACATGGACCCTCAGGGTTCTTGAAGTGTATACAGAGTTTGTAATCTTTTGGAAAAAAATAAGAGATACATAGAAAATTTAATTCAACAAATTAAAAAAAGTACTGAATAATTATTTGATAAATATATTATTTTATTGAACTATTTCAAGAGAAGTTATTAGTTTAGGAAGTTGTGCAGTAGAAAAAGAACAACTTCATGACACTAAAAAATGTTCTGTACCAAATCAAGTTTTCTTTATTAAAAATTAATTAATCCTAGTATTTTTTCTTGTGCATATTCATGGAAAACTATAAAATGTAACTTCTTTCATAATGAATAGGGGGTACAAGAAGGTTACTCTTTGATAAATTGATTTTTTTAGTTCTTTTCAGACACAGCTACATATTGTTCATATTTAAATAATTTGGTACAAGAGACTTTATGACAAAAGATGTGAAGGTTTGATTGATAAATAGCATGATATTAGTTTATCATACCTCCCCTCCCCCCAAAAAATGCACACATGCAATTTATCCTATACAACCTAAAGTAGATATCTAAGAAGACATGGATTTTGGAACATGTATCATGAATTTTGGAATGGAAAGCACCTTGGAATTCATTTTGTAGAATTATTTTCTTTATTTTATAGTTTGAGAAAACTAGGGCCCACTGAGGTGAAATGACTTCTTTGAGATCATACAGGCAGAACTAATACTCATTCTACTCTACTATACTGCTTCTGCTAGAGAACACACAACACGTGTTGATACCAGTCATATTGACTTAACTCAATCTAGAAGTTTTTACTGAAAGAATCAATTGGTGCTTAGGTATTTAAGGGATTTTTCCAGGAATTATCCTTTTACACCAAGAGTTTACAATCTTTTGGGGGAGACCAAATTTATTTAACTAAATAAGTAAAGGGACATATGCGATAACTTTTAAAATAAATATTTTTATTTCTGAATTGTCCATCTAGTCCCTCACGCACCCATTGAGAAAGCAAGCAATGTGATACCCATTACACATATGAAGTCATGCAAAACATATTTTTTCCACATTAGTTATTTTCCAAAAACCAAAAACACAAAATAAAACAGGGAAAAAATTTAAAGTGAAAAAATATGTTTCAATCTGCACTCAGAGCTCATCAGTTCTCTCTCTGAAGGTAAATAGCATTTTTATCATGAAATAGCATTTTTAATCATCTTGGATCATCGTATTAATCACATTACTTAAGGTTTTTACAGTTGATTGTTACAATAATGCTGCTACATTGTTCAGAGTTCTCCTAGTTTTGCTCACTTCACTTTGCATCAGTTCATATGATTATTCCAAGAGTTTTCTGAAAACATCTGCTTCAGCATTTCTTATAGTACAGTAGTATTCTATCACAATCACATACCATATCTTCAGCCACTGCCCATTTTCTCATTTTCTAATTTTTTGCCACTACCAAAAGAGCTGCTATAGATTATAACGCTCTAAAAGAATTCAGAGAACTGACTCGGTGAAGAATGGAATGGTTAGTGTAGGCTTCTTGTGACACTAGAGTTTAGCTTTGGAAAGGTAGGGTTTGGAGAGGAGGAGGAAGAGGAGTGGAGTCTTCAATGCAAGAAAAACAGTGTGATAAAGAAAGGAAACCATGAGAATGCTTGGGTAGGAGTACCAAGTTGTTGTATGAACAGAGATTCAATGGACCTCATAATTGCAGAAGATAAGAGAACCGCAGTTTCCTTTACTAGTGACTTATTTATTTAAATAAGTAGAGGGGAACATGAGGTAATAATATATTATAACTTTCAATATCAATATTTTTAGCTCTGAATTCTCCATCTAGTCCCACCCTCACCCACTGAGTAAGCAAGCAATATGATACTCATTACATATGTGAAGTCATGCAAAACTTTTGCATATAAATACATATAAATATTTATCATATATACTTATATATTATAGACTATATAAATATTATATAATAAATAGAAATATAATATAATAAATATACTATTTATTATAAGTAAATATAAATAAAACTTTTATTTATGTAGCTTGAATAGCATATTTCTCCACCATGGTCTTATTCTAATGCATTATGGTGGTAGAGAGGATATTGTGGGAAAGTTATATTATTGACCATATGTTCTGATAGGTTCTACCAAGCTGGAAAATCCTTGAGTGAAGATCTGGTAATAGAATATATGCATATCATTAAAATTCTAGCCAACTTCATGGCAAAGAGGCTCATATTGAAAAGTCTAGCTACCAGGAGATAAACATTTTTGGCCACAGTAATTCACAAAGATTAATAGTACCATGTTTCCAGCACACAAATTGGAATGATGGGATTCTGTCTCTATTTCTTTATAGATTATATAGACCATTAGGCTATAAGTTCTTTGAGAACAGGTACTTTTTGCCTTTCTTTGTATCTTCAAGGCTCAGCGTAATGCTTGACAAATATTAAGTGCTTAATAATATGGCTTATTGACTAACTAAGAAAAAAAGCTTACCGCATATAGGATGGGTTGTAATCTGAAGTGGTGGAGGGAATATACAAAACAATGAAAGCATGGCATCTTCAAGTACTAGATGCACATTGGCTTTTTTTTTTTTTTTTTTTTGGTATATTGCCGTGTTGTTGACTCATTGTCAACTTGCAGTCTATAAATACCTCCAGGTACTTTGATTTTTCTTTCTTTTAAAAAAAATCGATGCTTTTGTTTTTAAGCATCACTGTCATTTCTCAATGTGCCTCCCATGTTCCATCCTTGTGACTGACTAGAATCTTATCTTTTAACAAAGAAATAATTACATGAAACATATCAACACATTGACTATGTCTGATGATATACTTTCCATGCTCTCTCTAGAGTCTGCCATCCCCTCTCTTTTGAGATGGCTTCTCTGAAATCACTGTTGGTCACTTCACTGATGAGACTTTATTCCTTTTAAAATTCTTTTCTTTTACATTATTGTGATCACGGTGTAAATTGTTCTTGATTCTCCTTACTTTGTTTTGCATCAATTCTTTCAA
The DNA here is from genome assembly GCA_023553655.1 of Myrmecobius fasciatus. Taxonomy (NCBI): domain Eukaryota; kingdom Metazoa; phylum Chordata; class Mammalia; order Dasyuromorphia; family Myrmecobiidae; genus Myrmecobius; species Myrmecobius fasciatus. The sequence continues at coordinate 100,712 of JAJPUD010003244.1, read as the reverse complement.
TAATATTCCATTGCACTGATGTACTATAATTTATTCAGCTATTCTCCTAAAAAGAAAAACAAATTAATTAATTAAATGTAGCATTTAAATTTTGAAAAAATAATTGAATTCTGAGTTCTCTCCCTCCCCTCCCATCCCCTCTCCATTAAGAAGGCAACAAATATATTATCAATTATACATTTGAAATCTTGCAAAACATATTTCATATTAGCTATGTCACAAAAACAAAACAAAGCAAATTTTGCCTCAGATACTTGGTAACTGGATAATCTGGGTCAGTCACTGAACTTCTGCTGCCTCAGTTTCCTCAGCTGTACAAATAGGGATAATAGTACCCCAAGTTTCAAAGATCAGATGAAGTAACATTTGTAAAGATGTGAATATATTTTTTAAAAACTTTTAATGGTATTTTATTTTTCCAAAGACATGTAAAGATAGTTTTCAATATTCATTTTCACAAGTCTTTGTGTTCCAAATTTTCCTCCCTTCCTTCCTTATATCCTTCTTCCCCAAGACAGCAAGCAATCTGATATAGGTTAATGTGTGCAATTCTTTTAAACATATATTTCATGTTGTGCAAGAAATATCAGACAAAAAGGGAAAAAACACGAGGAAAGAAAAAAACAAATAAACAAAAAAGTGAAAATATTGTGCCTTGAAACATATTCAATCTCCATAGTTCTCTGGATATAAATGGCACCAGATGAACATATTTGTAAGGGGCTTAGCACTGTGTATCGGACATATAGTAGGTGTTTAATAAATATCTATTTCCTCCTTCCCCTAAATTTGCTTCATTGCAACTTCCATAATTTGTTTCTAGTAAAAGGCAAGCAAACCATGCAAGTCCCTATTGCATGCCAAAACTTAAATCTAGTGGCTCTTTGGACACACAATTATCCACTAAGCTTCCATTCTTCTCTTTTCTTTGAAGTTGGAAGATTTGGAAGTTCTCTCCCCATTTTGCAGATTTGAAAAATAATTAAGAGAGGACTTGGACAAATCCCTGACCCAGAAGTAAAGGCAGAAGTAGAATACCACATCCTCAACTCTCATGATAGCTTTGTACACTTAGGTAGGTAAATTTTTTTGCCTCTTACTTTCAGGAACTTGGCTTATATAGAACCTGGTAAATTCTGAAAGCTGTTTCTATTTGTTTAATAGAAACAAATATATTTGAATTAAGTAGATCTCTTTTTTTTTGTACAAGGTCTCCTTTTGAAGAAAGATGGCAATTTTAATAATTTTTTTTAAAAATCTGCCCTTTTCCTTCTTTAATTACTTTTCCTCTAATTCTTTCTCCCATCCCTTTATTTTCCCCCATAATAAAATTGGCAGTCTCAGATATTCTAAGATCTATAAGGTACTAGAATCAGGAGAAACAAAATTCAAATACTTTGTTGGATAATTACTTAGCTCTGTGACTCTGGTCAATACACTTAAACTCTCTCAGCCTCAATCTTCCAATCTGTAAAATGAGCTTTTGTTAGCATCAAATGAAAGAATATCTGTAAAATATTTCCCAAACCTTAAAGCCTTGCATAAATGTTATCTGTTATTATTGTTATTATTAAAAGAGAAGGCAACTACATTTGAAAAACCCTCACAACCAACCCATAACAGTTTCCTCTTATTCCAACACCCCCCACCCCAGCAACTGTCTTTCTTTGGAGAAGGTACTAAATGCAGCTTGGAAAAAAAGGCAAAGGGAATTTTCATACTTTTCTAATTGCCTTCAAAAATCTCTCCTCTTAACCTGCTTCTATCCTTTTCCTTTCCTCTTTTTTTCTAGTTCATTTGGTTAGCCATTTGGATGGATTTCTTCCTTCTCCACTACGTTCTGGTGTTGGAGGTTAAGTTGGGCCATGGCTCTGGTTCCCACTCTTTGCTCCGCCATTTCTTGATTGTCTGATTGATTCATGCATATACCCTCTGATTTCTTGTTGGTTCAGACCAGAGCTGATTCAGTCCAGGCTAGTGGTTCAGGTTCAGGATTGGGACAAATGAAAGACAAAGACAAACTGGAAGATAATAAATGGAGAATTACTTAATCTCAGCATGGAAGTGATATTCTGCATGGATTCCACATTCTTTCACATGGAGGCAGCTTCCCTAACTCCACGTTAGCCATGATGAAGGGTTGATAAGAACTGTGGACCCTTTTCCCCTTGGCTGAGCAGGAAACTACACTAAAACTTGAAGTCCTGGAGATGATTTCATTAATTTTTATTTTTAATTTTTTTAAATCAACATTTTCCTTCCTCTTCAATCCCTTCCATATCCCCAAATTTAGAAAGATTAAAAAAAAAGGAAGACAAAATTCTTGTAGTCAAGGAAAATAATTTTCCACATTGGTCATATCCAAAATACGGCACATTCTGCATCTCAAGCCCAATTTTTTAAGGAAAAAATCAGCCAAAGCTATGTGGGGTTATATGTCATACCTAACACTCAAAGAGTTTTTGTTTCTCCTAAAGACCTGGGGCTTAGTTCTTCTATTTGAGCAAAGCACTCTGTTAGGCATAGTCCCATAGGCTTGTCTTCATAGCCTAGTGAGAGAACAGCTCACCAGCTCATGCCTGGAGAAAGGGATTCTGTAGCTGTTAGGAACCCAGAGGGATATGGGCAAACCAAGCTGTATTTTGGATCTCTTTCCTGCTTAAATAATATTTTTCATTGTTTTGAGCTTGATGAGAATGTGTTTTCCCATTAATTTTTTAAACCGAAATTGAATCCATATGTTTTCTGATTCGTGTATGCTTAACTCATTTCACTGCTTGAACAAAGCAATGGGATGTCCAAAAAGGGTTTTTACACTCTCCCCTCCCCCTATAATAAAGGAAGTCATTTGGCTAAGAGAAAATGAATGAGAACACTGGTCTATTAGAGCTGCTTTGGAAGTGGAACCGGCTGTTTGGTCCATATTGATGCAACAAAACCAAAAAAAAGAAAAAAATTTCTATATTCAGTGAAGCTTTCAAAGCTGTTTGGAGCTGTACAGGACTGACTACTATATGCACCTACACCTGGGAAGCCCAATGCTTTTGGTGCCTTCCTCACCAAAAGGAGCATCTTCATGATAAACTTTCTTTTCAGGTTTTTTTTTTTTCTTCTGATGCAATTGAGGTTAAGTGACTTGCCCAGCGTCACACAGCTAGGGAATGTTAAGTGTCTGAGACCAAATTTGAACTCAGGGCCTCCTGACTTTAGGACTGGTGCTCTATCCACTGCACCACCCAGCTGCCCCTTTTCAGTTTTTTTAAGGGTGGAGGATACTAAAAGGTCTTTCCCTTGTACTCCTGATGCTGCTTTCAGTTCAGATACATCTAACTTGGTCCAGACGTGGATTTTAGGATAGACTTCCTATTTAATCTCTAGGGAGGGAGGGCATTGATAAGACGAGTTTTCGACTTCTTAACCACCTATAACATGGGCCTTCCCATTCTTCTGTGCTGATCTGTAGTCACAAAGGGGGGAAATATGAATGGCATGAAAACACATCGTAAAACAGGAAGAGAAAACAAAGTAAAGCAAAATAAAATTAAGCAAAACCCCTTCAGCTTAAGCATTGGCTCATGGAGAGAATACATGAAGCTTAGTTAGATCCAAACAGAATCCCTGCATTAGGGATAATCGCTCGGGCTGTGCAGAGCTCTCAAGGGGATCGGGAAGCTTTCACAGGGCTATGAAGACCAGCCTATAGCACTCTCCCCAGAGGTCCGGGAGAAAAAAATCCCCCAAACAAAACAAAACAAAAAACGAGTTTACCAAGTGTTCCAGATGGGACATCAAACCCCCCCACAGCCTAGGCTGGCTTTTTTTTTTTTTGTTTTCATTTTGTTTGTTTTGTTTTGTTTTGTTCACACACACACACACACACACACACACACACACACACACACACACACACCCATGCAGATTGAGACATTCTTCACCTTGGCCCTAAGGAAAGGCAAGCTCCTTCACCTGATTTATTCCTATTTTCTGCACTTCCAAGGCGAGGCTTCATGGATTTTGCATTTGTGAAGCCAAATCACTTGCACTGTCAGAATTTGGGATGTGCTAAATTTTGGAGAAATGAACTAGACCTTTCAGAAACTGGGAGAAGCTAATGCCCTCTCCCTAAATCTCTGACAACCCAGTTTCCATCCTAAGTGACTAATTTGCCGTTATTCTTTCTTTTTCTCCTTCCCCACTCTTCACCCCTCCAACCTGAAATAAGCCCCACCCTTCTGACGTTGGACCTGGCAGCTCTCCAAGGAGAGATTTTTATTTTTAGAGATCCGTCTTTCTCTCCTTCATCAACATCGACTTTGGTGCATACGCTTCTTATTATACTCCATTTACATTTTTTAGGCAAGAATTTGGCTCTGAAGAGTGTCTTATTTTGTAGTAGAGCTGGTCAATGTCTTGTCAACTTGTACAGGTATTGAACTGTCATCCGCCATAAAGCCTAATCGATAGTAAAAGGTATAGAAAACTCCCTCAGAAAAAAACAAACGGAGCTCACATATGGTGCCATTCTTTCACTCCCTTGCCTTTCCTCTCTCACTCTCTCCTTCCCTCTCTGCCAGGAAGAAGTGTAGGACCAATTTATGCACAAATTGGTCACATTTTCACACATAGCTCCAATTATCTAAAAAGGGTTGAACATTATATTTATATTGATAAGCTTAACAATGTTGAACTGCGACTCTCAGCTGATCTGTTACAATTCACATCCAAAGAGACCAGAAGGAATAATTGGAAACCCTCCAGCATTTCAAGAAATAGAGGCAGCCTTGAAAAAGATGAAAACTGCTGTACAAGGTCTAGGTTTTGCTGAAATTACAACATAAATTCCGAATGAAGGATGGCCAAGAATATTCCAACAATTACACCTTCTCTCCTAAAGACACAGAGGAAGCAACCAGGTTGAGCAAAGTGAGTCATCTTCAATGTCTCTGCAAGAACAAATAAAATATTATAATAATGATTGGCTTAACACCCAGGGAGACACTTGATAGAAAATATCACTGGTTTATTGAAATTTCTTGGCAAAATAATAGAGTTTTGTGTCAGGAATTTAACAATGAATAGTCCAGGTATCTTGCATCTCTAGAATAATTTTCAAAAAAACAGAAAAACAAAAACCTTAATCACATTCTTACTTGGAGTAGAAGGGGGAGGGGTGATGAATTATAATGAACTCTTATCTATGGGTAGATTGACAAATTATCATTTGTGCCTGGAGGTATCCCATCTTCTTTTCACCATCACAGAATAATAGTGCTCTGAGTTTGAAGGGACCTCTGGCATCATCTAGTACAACCTTTACCTGAAGCATGAATCTCCCTTATGGTACACCAGAGAGGCAAATGGTCATTGAGCCTCAATTTGAATACTTTCAGTGAGGGAGAACTCACTACCTCCCAAGGAACCCCTTTTTGACATTTCTAATGAATAGTACATTTTTCTATGTGTAGAACTGAAATCTATTTCCTCTGTAACTTTCTTCACCATCCTTCAGTTGTAGTTGAGTTAATGACACAAGAATTGAGACAGATATTGAGGCATATTTGGGTCAGGTCTATATATGTCTGCATGAGGATTTCTAACTCAGGTTTCATCTAGTTGGTTCAAATTAGACTGAGAAATGTTTGATCTTTGGCTTCCAGTCAACTTGATGGTTGATTCAGGATGATTCCTCATTTGTAAAATGTGAATAATAATAATAATAATTAGTACTATCTCCTAGAGTTATTGGGATGATCAAATGATAATATTTGTAAAAACACTTGCCAAACCTTGAAGCACTAATCAGATGCTAGTGATGATGATGATGATGGTAATGAATGTTGTTGATTATACAAAGTCAGTTAAAGAATCTACAATTATTACTCATTTCCCTTTACCCCAAACCTCCAACAGCTGAGTGTTTCTAAGCTAAATATAAGTGCTTTTACAATATAACTTGTGGGCAAATACTTTCTCTTTGATCAACACATGAATCACAAATCTAGTGCTAAATAGGACCTCAGAAACTATCTTGATCAGCTCTCATATTTTACAGATGGGAGAACTGAGGCAAATAGGGTTATGTGACTTGGCCAGGGTCACACAACTAGTAAGTCTCTCAGGCCAGATTTGAACTCTAGAAGAAGAGTTTTTGTGACTCCAGGCTCAGAGATCTATCTACTGTACCACTTAGCTAACTGACTGTTATCAAGAACTCTTACATTTTACAGATAAAACAAATCCTTAGACCTAAAGAGTATACATGACTTGTCCAAGATCACACAGAAGAAAGAATTCTGAGGTGAAATTTGACCAAGGTTCTGACTTTAGATCCAGTGCTTTTCCTATAATACCACAGTACCTTGACTGAATCACTACTCTCCAGATGATATGCAAGGTCCCAAGCCATGGGGAGTTTTAAAATTCATTTGCCTAATGAGGCCAGGGTTTCAGAGACTAAAATGATGGACAAGGTTGGCTATTTTCCAGGGTATTTGGGCCACAGAGACAGTCAACCTGGATCATTCAAATCTTTTTCTCTTTTTCTGAGTAATTAAGGAAAATTGGTGGTAGTGCTGAGGGAGGGAGGTGTCTTTTTTTTTTTTTTTGCATGATCCAGCTAATTATGACAGTGTAGACTTCAGCAGAGAGTCAGTGGCAGAAGTAATTGAAAGTAGATTCCATCTCCCTCCCCAATTTGGCAGCGCTCCCTCCTCATAGCATTGGAAATATCTGAGCACCCAGGGAAAATATTTATCCCACAATTAGATAAACCCTGAAGCCAATTAATACCATGGAAATAATGCAGAGCTTCAGGACCACTTAGATGTCCTGGGATAGCCTGGGAATCATGAGATACTATAGGGACCAGGTGCAAGAGTCAGAATGGACCAACTGAAATGCCTTTTTTCTCACTAGGTTTCTGTGCTGGGGCTATCTGTGAGAAACAGGCAGTTTTGACAGAGTTTTGACTTTCTGAGGAAGTCTCAGTAGAAGACAAAACAAACCAGTATTTGAATAATTGTGCCTTGTGGGTAAGAATGAAGGCACTATCCTTTGTAGTGATAAATCTTCCAACCAAGTTTTAAGTGCCTACTATGCCCCAGCATCTGTGCTAAAAAACTAGGTATTGGGGATACAAAACGCAGAAGGCGGAATAATGCTTCTTCCTTTTACACAGTTAATGCTCAAAGAGGGAGATAATACGTGCATTTATACATTATACACATATATGCTATACAGACTATATAGATAATATGTATGTAACATATATAATTTGCATATAATACATATTGATAATATTTTGTACACTGAGACTCACCATATGTATGTATAGCATTTCTCCTATTATGTAAACATATGCACACATATCTATCTATATACCTATGTACATATACATATATACATATGCAAAAAATACAAGGTAGTTTGATAAGAAGTTGAAAGGATCCAAAAAAAATTGTAAACAAGGTGGCATTGAATCAGCAATTATATAATGGCCTACTATGTGCCAGACTCCGCTTGGCCCTAGGAATATAAGTTCAAAGTTATTGAAGTGAAGTGAAGATGAGGAGGAAGCACATGTTAGGAATAGGGAAAAGCCAGTGCAAGATCTCACCAACAAGAACTGTGTATAAGGAAAAGCTGGAAAAACTTCAGTCATTCCACCAGGAGTTGAGTCAATTCAGTAGAAAAGATGTCAGACTTTTTTGTACTGGTGGGTTTCTCTTGAAACATGGTGGGTGGATATCTCTTAATGACAAATTAAATACATTAAGCAGAGATTCATCTTATTCATATATTTATTAAGCTATACCTTGAATATTTATTAAACACAGATAGTATGTAGAGCACTGTCCTAGGCAGTAATGCGGATGCCAAATTTCAATAAGACATGGTGGCTTCCTTAAGAGAACTTACAGTCTGGCAGGGATAAAAGACACAACCAGATAATAATAAAAAATAATAAATTGTAATAGAATATAAAACAAATATATACTATACACACATGCATGCACACACTGTGCTATAAAATATATCATATTATATATAATTCAAGGGGAAAGGATTAAGGATTAGTACAAGAGGATGAAGAAAGTGATTTGATTTGGATTTAGAAGGATGTGTAGGGATTTAATAGGCAAATAGCAGGCAGGAAGAAATCCCAGCCTAGAGAACGGCAGGAGCAAAGTGTGCAATTTTGGGAGAGGGGACAAAGAATAGTTTAATCCATCTGGATTTTAGTGTGTATAGAAGGGAGTACTATGAAATAAGCCTGTAAAGGAAAGTTATACCAAGTCATGAAGGGCTTTGAATGCCAGTAACAAAAAGTTAGAATTCAGGTCTCCACAATGGTACATTTTTCATCACACTTTTCAAAGCCTAAAGCATCAAATAAGTGTATTATTATTACTATTACTATAACATACTTTCTTTCTAACACTCAAATATAACACAGAGAATGTTAGAGAGGACTGCATGATATGTTTAGCTGAGCCAATGAATTAAAAAGCAGTGGTCAAGATTTGTAGCATAGTGGAAATAGTGCTGGATCTAAACTCTAGAGAGTCTGGGTTCAAATTCTACCTTTTTTAACATCTGTATGACTTTGGACAAATTACATAAACTCTGAGTCTCATTTTCTTTAACTTCTAAAAACAGAGGGTCAGATTAGCTGATTTCCAAGGTACCTCCTGTATTGTCTGAGACAGAAAATGAGGACCCTCCTCAGGCAGACTCAGTCCTTTCCGGGACTCCTCTAAAAAAGAACTTGTTGCATATTTGACTAACTCATATCTGCAAAGTGAGTCAGACAGTCCCATCTCTGGTTCTTCTCAAAACACGAAGTCACTTATGTACAGGCTCTTAATTCTATTCCTCCTCTTATTTTCCCTTCAAATCTCTGTTTTGTGCAGAGTTATCCATCACACTGCATACTGTCAATGAGATGTGTCATTGCTCTGTGTGTGTATCCTGATAAAAGGAGCCTAATGCATATGTAAATCTGTCTTCTCAAGAAGGAAGTGTGTGGAAACACTTACATTTGGCTTGCAATCTCGCCATGTAAAAATACCTAAGATGCATACACTCATTTTACCTTAACTTACAGATAGAAGCTACTCACCCTGTCCCTGTCATCTGAACAGATAATTTCTGTTTGAAGATTGACTTGACATGGAGGTAAAACATTCCTCTGTCCAGTGGGCAGTTAACCTTATTGAAAAAGGAAGTTGTGGCTTTTCTTTTTAGGATGAAAAATGGGACCAAATGCAAATAATGATAGATCAGGAACTGGAAGTCCAGTTCCTCCATTTACTAGCCATGACCCAGTATCTTTCTATCTTTCTCCTATAATCCCTTTAGCTATAAAATCAGACTAAAGATACCTGTCCTGCTTAATTTATAAGGCCATTGTGAGGGCCAGATGAGATTATTTATGAAAAGTACTTTGAAACCTCAAAGGGCAACATAGACATAAGTTGTTGTAATCAGTCATTTTTATCAATAAGCTAAAATCATGGGGTAGTGTGTGACACAAAAGATAGAGTGCTGGACTGAAAGACAGGAAGAAAAGGCATCAAATTTCTCTTCTCATACTAGCTAATTTAAGTTCCTTCAGCAATTGCACAGGTTTTATCTACCAAGACATGGACAGAGTGAGATCTGTTAAGGGAAGGTGTTCCCACACCAGGAATGCTCCAGGCAAACCAAATAAAAATCACAGATCCTTCCTGTATTCACACATCATAGGAATAATAGAACTGATAATGATACTATTTAAAATGGAGGATATTAAATTTAAACTCATTTCCTCAAAATAGCAATTGTAAACAATTATACTCCCTTTTTTCCCCCTTTTATTTTTACCTATTCCTGGATTAAAAGAAGGGTGATGATGACCATGAAGAAAGAACTGTAAGAAGATCTTTGAAAGATGAAAAAATAACTTCCCTTTAATATGACAAAGGATGAGTTTGAGACAAGAGAAAAACAGAGACATACACAGAGACAGAAAGAGAAACTCTATAGGTTGATAGAATTAGAAAAAAACATGCAAACATACATACGATATAGAGATAGACACATAGGTATGTGGGAAGAGAGATAGATGGATATTTTTTTCATGATATAATTCCTGAGCCTCTTTTATATTCTGACTTTAGAAATATCCATGCTGCTTTAGGTTTCTTTTTCTTAAAAATACACATACACTAGTTTACCTCTCAGACCTGTGGAGATGGAATAAATTTATGTCCAAAGAAGAACTGGAACTTTTAATTGAAAACCAGATAGATAACTTTGACTATATTAAGTTAAAAAGTTTTTGTACAAACAAAATCAATGCAGACAAGATTAGGAGGGAAGCAATAAATTGGGAAATCATCTTTACATTCAAGGGTTCTGATAAAGGTCTCATCTCTAAAATATATAGAGAATTGTCTCATATTTATAAAAATTCAAGCCATTCTCCAATCAATAAATGGTCAAAGGATATGAACAGACAATTTTCAGAGGATGAAATTAAAACTATTTATAGTCATATGAAGGGGTGCTCCAGGTCACTGTTGATCAGAGAAATGCAAATCAAGACAACCCTGAGATACCACTTCACACCTGTCAGATTGGCTAAAATGACAGGAAAAGTTAATGATGAATGTTGGAGGGGTTGTGGGAGGGCTGGGACACTGATGCATTGTTGGTGGAGCTGTGAACGGAAACAGCCATTCTGGAGAACAATTTGGAGCTATGCCCAAAAAGTTATCAAACTGTGCATACCCTTTGACCCAGCAGCATTTCTATTGGGCTTATATCCCAAAGAAATCATAAAGGAAGGAAAAGGCCCCACATGTGCAAGAATGTTTGTGGCAGCCCTTTTTGTAGTGGCTAGAAACTGGAAATTGAATAGATGCCCTTCAATTGGAGAATGGCTGAATAAATTATGGTATATGAATGTTATGGAATATTATTGTTCTGTAAGAAATGACCAGCAAGATGATTTCAGAGAGGCCTGGAGAGACTTACATGAACTGATGCTGAGTGAAATGAGCAGAACCAGGAGATCATTATACACGGCAACAACAGTACTATATGACGATCAATTCTGATGGACATGGCTCTCTTCAACAATGAAATGTTTCAAACCACCTCCAATTGTTCACTGAAGAAAGCCATATACACCCAGAGAGAGGGATGCGAAATGTGGACCACAACATAACATTCTCATACTCCTTGATTGATGTTTGCTTACATTGTGTTTCCTTTATCTGATATATCGTTTGTGTAGATAAGATTTTTCTTGCACACCAATGATAAGTTTGGAAATATGTATACATATATTCGATTTGCCAATATTTTAACATAATTAACATGTAGTGGATATCCTGCCATCAAGGGGAGGGGTGGGGAGTTGGGGGGAAAAATTTGTAACGGAAAGCTATGTAAGGGTTATTGTTGAAGAATTACCCACACATATGTTATGCAAATAAAATAAAAATTAAAAAAAAATAAAATAAAAAAAATACACATACACACATATATATATATGTACATATATATATTATGAAGATTTTTAATATATTTTAATTAGACCAGCACCTAGCATGGTCTTTTACACATACTAGGCATTTTGTAACTGTAAGTTCAGTTTGAAGCATGAAATTTGATCATCAGAAATGTAATCTCAAAAGGTTTTTTTTTTTTTGGATATTTGACTTGGACTTGGATATTTGAAGCAAAGGGAGAAAATTAAGTTATTTCTGACTTTCTCACTACATCTTTCTCTACTTTTAATGGGTTTCTATCCTTGTTATTCAATGATTAAAATTTTTTTACATGTTCCAAAATTCTCAGTATAGTTTTAAGCTTAAATAGCTTAGTATCAATCTAACTTTTGGAACATCTTGTTTTTTTTAATAGGAAAGAAAAGGACAAGAGAATAAGTATTTATTAAGTGCCTATTATGTGCCCGGTACTATACCAGACATTTTACTATATGCTACAAATATTATCTCAAATTACTGCAGGCATTATGTCACTTAATTATCCTGGAATACAGATGCTATTGTTATTACTATTTTACAGATGAGGAAACTGAGGCAAACAGAGGTTAAATGACTTGCTCAAGATCACACAGGTACTAAATATCTGAGGTTAGATTTGAACTCAGGTCTTCCTGACCCAATGGTATCTTAAACTGCATTAGTATAAGTTAAACTTTTTACACTAGAGAATTCCCCATGTTTATAGAATTACAGATTCACAACAAAATATATGTATACATGCATATATGATGTGGAGACAGAGAACACTGTCAGTCTATAAAAATTTCTGTTTGTGTTACAGACCTGTTAATATATGCTATATTATATATGTAAATATACTCCAACATATTGCATACATATACATAATATATGCACCTGTAGATGTACATGCATGCACATATATACATGCACTTCTATGTTCTTCCTAAGGTGAGCTACCTGAGTGCTAGTAAAACCATAACGGTTGTATACAGAAATAACTCCCCATATTTGCATCACCCAAATGGATAACAATAGCTCTTTAAGAGATTATGTTGTATAGAGAAGCTAGATTTTGAAGTTAGAGGATCTGGGTTTAGGTTCTGACTCCTTCCTTTTCCTTTGGATCTTGGAAAAGTCATTTAAACTCTGATAGGGTATCCCGGTTTTCTCATCTGCAAAATGGGAATAATATCCTTACATTGTTTCCACATGAAAGGCAATGTGACATTGTGGATAGATACCTGGTCCCCAAGTGAGGAAGAACTCACTTCATTTTCCACCTCTGACTGGTACAGATCCTTCCTTCCTTCCTTCCATCCATCTATCCATCCTTCCTTCCTTTCCTTCTTTCTTCCTATCTTTCTTTCTTTCTTTCTTTTTCTTTCTTTCCTTCTTCTTCTTCTTCTTCTTCTTCTTCTTCTTCTTCTTCTTCTTCT
>JAJPUD010003244.1:5344-87747 GCA_023553655.1 Myrmecobius fasciatus | reverse complement strand
CTTCTTCTTCTTCTTCTTCTTCTTCTTCTTCTTCTTCTTCTTCTGCTACTCCTGCTGCTGCTGCTTCTTCTTCTGCTTTTTTTCCTCCTTCTCCTCCTTTTCTTCTCTACTTCTCTCCCTCTTTCTCCTCTGTGTTCTTCTCTAAGATGTTGTGTTTTTATTGTTGTTTTTGAAAAAGTAAAAATGAAATGTTATATTAATTATTTTAACAAATTTTAAAATCAAGTGAGACAGCCAATGAGGAAGTAATTTTAATCCGAGCCCTAAGATGTACTGTCCTAGAAAAAATAAGTTTTTCCTAGTGATACCATGAAGTTTGTATTACCTAAATTACATTATCATTTAGCTGGATGGCACAGTAGATAGAGTGCCAGGCTTGCAAATAGGAAGGCTCATTTTTCTGAGTTCAAATCTGGCCTCATACACTTATTAGCTATGGAACCTGAGCACAATCTATTGATGTTCTACACCCCTGGCAACATCTTACCTTGGCAGAGGAAGCCTCCTCATTGGGAGTTACCTATACTGATGAAACCATAAATAAAGGCAAAATGACAATAAAACCTGCATCATCAATTTCACAGTACTGGTGAGGAAAAAAAGTTTTGTGAATGTGAGTTACACTTACATGTTGAATGGCCCTTATTTGGAAAGGTTGCCAGAGAAATACTGAGAGTCTTCACAAGTCAGGATAAGGATCAGAAACAAATGTTTACATTTCATTTTCTCTTTGCTCTTATCCCCTCTGACTCAGAAACCTGGGTAAGAGATGACTATCATACTCAAGGCTTGATAGTGGCTAAGCCCATACTTGGAAGCGTCCCGGGCTTGGAGTCAGGAAGGCTCATCTTCTCTTCATGAACTCAATTCTGCCTTTAGACACTAGCTGTGTGACCCTGGGCAAATCACTTAAACCTGTTTGCCTCAGTTTCCTCATTTGTAAAATGAGCTAGAGAAAGAAGTGGTAAACCCCTCCAGTATCTCTGCCAAGAAAATCCCAAATGGGGTCATGAAGAATTGGACACAACTGAACAACAACAAATTCATACTCAAGCTATTATCTTTATAGTTGCCCAGAGCCTGGGGAATACTGAGTCAAGAGATTTCTTGGCTTTCTGGATCCTGAATACAGGTCTATATTTTCAGACACCAAAAATGGAAAAATTGGGCTCTTAAAAGATAGAACTGTGGTGAAAACTCCTTATTTAACTCCATTTGGATCTGTTTTTCACTTCCTATGATGAGATACTGGAGTTCATCTCACATAGCTAAAATACTAGTATTTAAACAATTACAACGATCAGGCAGTGCTGTGGTGGTGATGGTGGTGGTAGGGATATTCTAGTTCCTGTTCTACCACTGACTGGAACAGGAACTAGAATATTTCCCACTCCACCTCTCTATCCCTTTTTATTTCAAATCTTTTCACTCTGATTGCAACTGAATAGGAATCAGTAAGAAATCCTATCAAAATAATCTGGGGGAGGAGGGGAGCAATCTTTTTTTTTAAATACCTAGAAATATTTCACTTGGTGAATTGTCATATGTTTCACAAACTTGCAGACTATTAGAACAGGAAAGTGGGAGAGTCATAACCAGAAACTAGGCAGCTACCATCAGCCATACAGTGATTGTTCCAGATTCTGGATGCCCTGACTTTTAGATAATTCTTTAAATGCTATATTTCAGTCAAGATGGTCTTCTGTTCCTTGAATTCCCCATGCCTTCTGCCTCCTTTGTTCCTTTGACAGGCAGGCTACCATACCTGGAATGCACCAATTCCTAAATTTTGTGTCCTTGATTCTCCTCCCTCCTTTCAAGGTTCAGCCCAATATGTCACCTTTGCTTCCTCGGGGAAGCTTTTCCCAATCCTGCTAATTGTTAGACTTCTCTTTCCCTCCCCAGTTACTCCTTGTCTTACTTCCTTGTCTGTAACATATTGTGTGTCTCCAGTAGCCTATACGGCTCTTGAGGTCAATGTTTTGTTTGGGACTTTGGATGTTGAATGCCTAGCACACTGCCTTGCAGTATTAAATGCTGAATAAATGTTTGTTGGCTTAAATTGCATCTTGCCTCAATATTCTCCAAATACTTTTAAATTCACCCTTCAAAATTTTCTCAGTCTCAAATAGCCCAAGGTTGTGTGATGTTCTGGAATTTGCCTTCTCTCACACTCTCAATAACCACTTTGAAAACCACATGTGAGAATATGAGATCACCCAGGATGCGGTTGGATGCTTTTTCCCCAAAGTCTTTGGCAAGAGCTGTTTACTGAGCAATCATTTCTATCCAGTGCTAGAAGTTTCAATTCAATTCAATTCCGCAGACATTTGTTATGAAGAGATTTAGTATGTGTACAGAGAACCCCACTGATTGGCTCATAATAGATACTATAGATATTAAGTGCAGTTTATCCTGGGCATAATTAGTGGGTGCTTTTCAAATCTTATGATAATTGCAGCCTATTGTTTCTAAAGTAATTTACAGAAATAAGGAAATTCATTGCTACACATTTCCAGGAAGGGAAACAGAGATTCAGGCAGCAACTAATCAGGAATTGAAACATATTTGTAGACGAGTAATGTAAAATTCACTTAGAATTGTTATTGATGGTCCCTTACCAACTCTTAAAAATAACCATCTGATACACAGCACTTGGAATGAAGTAAAACATGAGAGCCCATGCTTTCAATGGAACCCTTGCCCAGTGGAAAAGAATAAAAGAGAATTTTAGACCTAATATGTCTTATTTTTAAACTCAGGATCAAGAGTTCCTTGCATTTCTCTTTCCCCAAAGCTGGTCTTGAATCTTTTCATTTTTCTATCAGTGATCATTATCTCCCAGGATAATATGTCAAAAATGAACTTCAGGGCCATATGATTTAAAGATAAAAGAGACCTTAAACATTTAGTCTCAGAATCCAAGATTTCAAAGGGATCTCAACAGGATCTAATCCCACTCATATATAAAAAAAGGGATTTCTACTGTAATTTGCCCTATGAGCATTTGCTGGAAGGCGCTCAAGGATTAAGAATTCACCCCCTTGGTGATCCAGCCTATTGCACTTTGGTACAGCTTTGTTAGAAAATTTTGTCTGTCATCAAGCCTAAATTAATCTCTTTATGACTTCTATTCATTGTTCCTGTTTTGTCCCCTTTTTTGGCCAAATAGGACAAATTTAATCTTTTCTCCCCTGGACAGCTATCTTCTCTCCCCAATTACCCCTTCCCCTCATTTTTTCTCTTCAAGTGTTCTTTATCCCAGGCCAAATGTGTCTAGTCTTTAAAATGATCTTCGCGTGAAATAACTGAATGTCCCTCACCATCTTGTAAACCATTCCCTGGACACTCTCTAGTGTCCTTCTTTAACAGAGCAAGAAGAACAAAAACAAATATGTATTAAGCACCTACTATGTTCTAGGCATTATGCTAAGCACTTTACAAATATTCTTATTTCATCCTCACAACAATTCTGGAAGATTGGTGCATTATTATCTATCTCCATTTTATAGATAAAAACCTGAGGCAAACAGAGGTGAATTATGTTGCCTAAGGTTACCTATTAGTAAGTGTCTGAAGCTGGATCTGAAGTCAAGTCTTCCTAATTCCAAGTCTAGCACTCTGCCCATGGCATGACAAAACTGCCTGAGCTGACCACAGTGATCTAAATCAGAGCTTCTTAAACTGCAGGTTGTGATCCCACCATGTAACTGAATGTAGGAGTTGAGAAAAATTTGGCAATAGTAAAAGTTATCAAATATTCCATCAAGATTTAATTTTTTATGTAAAAATAAGAAAGCACTTCCATCTCATTAGCTTGCAAATTTGCTTTCGTCTTTAATAAATGGTAAAATTATATGTATATCAAAGAATTGTTTTAAAATAAATTGCTTTATGAATTATATCAGCAAATGTTTTATTTGTATAGTAGATTTTATATACCTGTATATCTGGATAGTGTAAAAATTTCCCAAGCAAAAAGGAGTCACAAGTGAAAAAAATTTAAAAAGCTGATCTAGATGACTTCTGATAAGTGCAGAATACAGTACTATTAGCAACCTGCTGCCCCTAGAAATGATTGCTGGGTGGTGTTATGAATAGAGTGCCAGCCCTGCAGGCAGGAAGAACTATGTTCCTGAGTTCAAATCTAACCTCAAATATTTGACCCTAAGCAAGTCACTTAAACATTTTTGCCTCAATTTCCTCATCTGTAAAATGAACTGGATTGGAGAAGGTTATGACGAACCACCCTAATATCTTTGCCAAGAAAATCCTAAATAGAAATATGAGGAGTCAGACATGACTAAAAAAACTGAACAATAATTCCAAGAAGCTTTTCCTGTATAACATCTCTCCTAATACAATTCAAGCTTACATTATTAACCTTTTAATTGCTACATCATAGTACTCCTATTGAGCTTGCAGCCCACTAACACCCTAAGATCCTTTTTAAACCACAGCCATCCCTATCTTATACTTATGAGTTTGTTTTTTTCTTTAACCTAAGTGTAAGACTTTATATTTGTCTCTATTGAATTTCATCTTATTAGATTCAACTCAATGTTATAGCCTGTAGTATTCTGATTCTGCAATCCAATGTCTTAGCTATATCCCTCTCAGCCTTTTGTCATCTAAAAATCTGATGAACATGCCCATCTATGTCTATTTCTAAATCATTGTTTGAGGAGATCACAGGGACAAGCAGAAATCCCTGGGGCAGTCCACTGGAGACCTTCAGCCATGCTGACATCAAATTATTAACCTCTACTATGCATGCAACTGGTTGAGTCCATCAAATTGTATTATCATCTATTCCATATCTTTCCATCTTCACAAGAATATTATGAAATTATTTATCAAAATCTCTGCAAAAATCTATATAAATTATATCCATCTCATTCCCTTTGCCAACTAATTTAGTAATCCTAACTCCATCAAAAAAGGAAATGAGTTTACTCTGGCATGATGAAGTCGTGCTGGTTGTTTGTCATCACTGGTCTGCCTTTCTGGATGTTCACCAAACAACCTTTCAGTGAAATCATGCTAATCAAAATCAAAGTCAAGCTCACTGAGCTATAGTTCACATATTGTCCCAAAATCAACTGAGGCTCAGGGAGGACGTCATAAATACCATATAGGCAGAAAAAGATCCGGCATTTGAAAGCAGATCTTCTGACTCTAAAACTAGAGCTCCTTCCATTATGCTCAGAATTACCTTCAAAGCTACTTTAGAGATGAAACATGTTCTATTATCCCACTATGCCCCCTCCTGCCGTTTAAACATCTAAGGCACTGGCTATTGCTATTCAGTCCCAAATCATCTTTTGTTTTGCCAAGGCTGAGGTATCAATTGATAAGAAGTAGCCTCTTGATTTAAAATTGATGTATCTATGACCTAAAACATCCACATAGAAATGAATCTCGTTGCATTGTTTACTTACTCTCCAAAGCCAATGATTCCTTACTTAGTACTGAGACTTGCTTCTGGATATGTATTTCAGTTCTCAGCACTGAGCAGTCTACTTGGCAAATAGAGTAGGTGAACTTACATTTCTTCTACTTCTCAAAAAATTGATTTTGGTTTATCTGAAATGAAGCTTTATTTATATTTCCTGCCCTATTAATACCAATCATCCCCTCAAATAATTATTATTTTAAAGACAAAGATATCAATTGATATTGATCAGAGCAAAGTATATGACAGAATCCACAGAGAGAGAGATGGAAGAGACCATCTCCAATGCTAATATTCAGGGCCTTTATTTTACAAATGAGTAAAGCAAGGGTTCAGGGAGTTTCAATGATTTGGCCTAGGTTACATTGGTAACAAAGCAGAGATGAGAGTTGAATCCCCTATGTTCTGGCTCTGCAGCTTGGGCTTTTTCCTATATACTGACGATATCTGATTTCGGTTTCAGGATCCAAGCTTCCCCTAACTTATGGCAGACAAGGTCTCTTCTACATGCCAAAGGAGTAGACAACATGCCTGCTGCCATTTTGGAATAGAAAGGCAGCCTTTTG
Source organism: Myrmecobius fasciatus (assembly GCA_023553655.1). Taxonomy (NCBI): domain Eukaryota; kingdom Metazoa; phylum Chordata; class Mammalia; order Dasyuromorphia; family Myrmecobiidae; genus Myrmecobius; species Myrmecobius fasciatus. Next base: position 81,726 of record JAJPUD010003244.1, on the reverse strand, counting down.
TGAATTCAGAATCAAAGCCATGAGTTTCTAATCAAATCAGCTAAATCCATTGGAATAGAATTTCTTTTCCAAAAAGGTCACCAGATTTCAAGGGGGATCAAAAAATCCAGCATCTTCAGCTAATCTAGATTTGCAAACCAAACCATACAGCTAGGTTCATCATATGGCAGGCACTCTACCAGTTCATTGAATGAATGAATGAATGAGCTGAATATTTCCCATCAACCATTTGCTTCAATCAAAAGCTACATTATTAAAAGGGGGAAATCATGGCTGCATTGCTCATTACATTATTTTGTACTGCTTTGTTCTTGAAACAGAGACTCCATAAATTTCCAGATATCCATTTTATGATCCCCAGCATCACCCTGTCTTGTAATATTGTGCAAATTTCAAAAGACACTAAATTTGATAACTCATACTTATTACTTATTGCCCTCTTCGTAGCATTCTTGGCAGAGGTTAGAAACTGACATTTGTAGCTGAAAATAATGCGTGTCAAAAAAAAAAAACTCTAGACTGTAATTTTTAACACTTGTATCTGTTATTTTAAACAGGAAGCATCACATCAGTTTGACATTAATTTATATAATGGGGACTGAAAAGGATAATGCAATCTTAGCGGCCACCTCTATCTACTTAATTAACTGGCATTTGGCCCTACTCACCAAAAAAATACAGAATTCTTACCAAAAAAAATAAGGTCTGTTTGTACACCTTCCACCATGCATTATTGATATATGCCATGTCATTTTTGGGAAATAATCAGGGCTCAAAAATCAAAAATAAAAACAATAAAAACAGCCAATGATATACAGACACAAAACTTTTATGAAAGTTTGTAAATACAGTATTGTATGGAAATGTTGGGGGCATATTGGCTTTTCTGTGCACTGTAAAATGTTTTATTATTAAAAAAAGTGGATAAGATACTTATCTTTTAAATTGGAGTTTAATATTTTATTAGTGCCAGGCACATAATTCTCATCAAATGGCAGGAAACTCTTTTTTGTATGGATATAAATGTCTAGAGTTTAATATTTCAAAGATAAGTACCTACCACTGCATCTATCACATAGCAGCTTAATGGAATTTACTTTTTCTTAAATATTTATACTGTATATGTGTTTGGTCGTCTAGTGATTATGTAGCTAAGGTGGAAAGGCCAAGCTTCATTTTGTCGGAATCACAACTCGCCAAAGAGTACTATTGTGTTTTTAATTGAAAGGACATTTAACCTGGGCTACAAAGGGAATCATGGGCTCACCTAAAATCATAGGCTAAAAATGGACACTCAGAGAGGTCTTAGTTTCTGTCTGAGCTTCTTTAAAAAATAAACAACATAAAAAAGTTTCTCTGAGTTTGTTCAGGTTTAAATCTAACTTGCTATGAACAAATTAGGTTTAAACAAATTAGAACAGAATGAGGGGTGATGCTGGGTCCACAATGGAAAATTGCCCTGTCTTAAAAGAAGCATTCAAGTCACCAGACCAATGGTGGGTTATTTCCAAAGTACTGTCTCTGCAGTATCTTTCAAGTTCTTGAGCACAGGCAAACTATTTCATCAGTTCTGAGAAATGCTTTCTGATCCATGCTGATACGATTACCCAGCCTTTATTGGCAATTTAGACCTGCTTTTAGGGACATTTTAGAGCAAATGATGTTTTCTTGATATTTTAAAAAAGCAGCGCTATTTCCTATACCTTTGGGATAAGGTGGAAACAGAGTTAGAGGCTCATTAGATAGCTGATTGGTACAATGCGTTTCTTTCTTTCTTTCTTTTTTTTTCCCTTGGCTGTGAACTAAGCTACCAAAAAATGAAACTACTTACAAGGAGATTCAGTTCTCTCCATCAAAAGGTATTTTTATTTTGAATATTTGTGTGAAATATGAAGCAAAATTTACTACTACTCTACTTGGGGAGGTCTTAAAATCTGCCCATTAGTGGAAGGATATTGAAATGGACCCAATAAATTTTTTAATATGCTCATATGCCAGGGAAAGGAAGTATCTTTCTTTGTTCTTAGAGAAATGTGGATGTCCAGTTTATGAGACACAGTACCTCCATTCCTGCTGGTGCTTAGACCAGGGCTAACCAAAAGAGTGGTTATGTTGACAGTAAATAACACTGGCTTGTTGTTAAGGGCTTCCTGACAGGGATTTAAATAAAGTGACTTTGAAAGCTCCACAATGGAATTATTGAGGAGGCAAAAAGCCAGTAATGGTTCTTCTAAAAACTTCTGCAACCTTGACCTGAGGCACTCTGGGAAAATTCTACCTGGTAGGGTTTTAATTTGGGGGTTGTTTTTCTAAAACTACATTAGAAATGTTAGCACCCACTATCCCATTGTCTGCTATTGAAAGCACCCGAGGATGAGGAGAGCAAGCACATGAGAATCCTCCATGATGGGTAACTTTGAAAGGACCTGCAATTTCTATTTTCTTCTATCATCTGGGACACCAGGTAATGGGAGGTAAGTCAAGGCACCAATCAGATCAACAATAGTACTGCTTGGTTCTGCACAGGAGATCCCAATTAGGGTTTTCTATACTCCTGGAGCTTTTTATTTCTTTATTTTGGTGCCCCCAATCTGGGCCAAGGAAAAAATAAAAGCATATTAGCCAGAAAGCACAACATCCTGATCAGTAAAAGCTGATAATTTAAACCTCTTTTGCATGGGATTGTGAGAGAGGGGGCATTGTTGTGGTAAATAAAACCTGCTAATTTCAACGTGGAAATAAATAAATAAATAGTGTTGCTAGGCTTCCTTCTGCCATGATTCTGGTGCAAGGCCAAGACCACCATAGGGTATTACAGAGTACTGCCGGATTAGGGAATTTTTGTGACATAGCTCCGCCAATTTTGTCTTTTTTAACTATTTCTAAGGCTCCCACGAGAAGCAAAATCCTGTTCTGACTTATGTTAAGTATACTATTGCTATATAATGAGGAAGCAGACCCTCATCAGAAAGCACAGAATTATCAGAAATGGTCTAAATATATATATACGTGTGCATGTATGTTGACAGGAGGAGAGGTAGCTCTAGCTAACCCGCTTTGCCATACATGCCCCGACAATGCATGAAAAAAAAGGCTCTAACAGGACCTGTAAAGTTCATATTAGAGAGATATAGGTGCTGTGTAAAAGAAGCTTTGTTCTAACTGCCCTTGACGTGCAGGGTTGAGCCCAGCCCATAGAGAAAAATTAGGCACAGGAGGTGTGTACGCTGCAGAAATTGTCCAGACAATGTGGCAGTTCTGTGGATAATTGGATTGAGTCTTCACAGTTTCCTCTGTAGAATTTGGTCAGACCCAAAGGGAAAGATCAGTTGTATCTGGACAACATCAGAGCAATCAGTCAATTCACAGTGGGAAATATCAGGCCAACCAGTTATTTGAACAGGCTGACCAATAGAAAAAAATCAATTTGGTAACTCAGAATAGAAACAATGATATCCTGAGAACTCTTGTTTGGATGAGTACAAAGGAACCTGGAGTGGTCAACATAATAAAATAGCAATTAATCAATCAATCCACAAGGATTTATTTAGAATTGATTATTAGCTAAGGATTAAAAAAAAGACAAAAAACAATCCCTGCCCTTATGAAACTTACATTCTGATGGAGGAGGTTTTATATGCATTTTTGTTTGTCCTTAGTTCTTGAAGAGGACCATGACATTAGTGAATTGGATTTAAGTGAGGGAGACTGTACAAAGTCATCAGTGGTAAGATATAAATCAGGATGATTGGAGAAGGCCTTGGATGAAGTGGGAGGACATGGCTTTTTTAAGTTAAGGTCTTTCCCAGGTCTCAGTTTGACTGAAGCAATACCTATTCAGTGATTAAAGCTAGGTAAGATATGAGACAGAGAATGGCTTCTTTACCTAGTTTTTTATAAAATTGCTCTGGAAAGGGAAGACCCTCAGGGTTTCTGGCCAAAACAGAAACAATTGCCATTTGCTCTCATTCTGAGCTAAACTGTGATCTAGTGGGGCTTGAGCTGGAGCCTGTTGCTGGCCAATCAATGACAGCCACAGTGATTGAAGTTTAAAGCGTGGTCCTTATAAAAAATCTAGGGATATAAGGGAAAATGCAGTAGATAGAAGGTGACATTAGAAGGAAAGGCTTTTCCATCAGTCTGGGGAGTAGGGTATAGGGAGTAGGTAAAGAAGGCCTTTTTTTAGAATATAGGATTTGGGCTCAGTCATGAAGGGTCAGAGGAAGGGAAGGAGTGTAATCCTGGGTGGGGGACAGTTAATGCAAAGGCAAGAAGGCATGAAGAGCAAGTAGACCTTACCATCTGGAAAGAAGAGTGGGTGGAGGGGAGTAAGTCCAGAAGAAAGAAGCAGTCAGGGTGTAAAGAATTTTTTATTTGATCCTAAAAGTAATAAGGATCCACTGGAATTTACTCTGTGTGTGTGTGTGGTTATTGCCAGAGCTATGCATCTATATGAGATGCTATGAAGTAGACAAAATAAGACCTGATGTTGTGAGAACAATAAGAACAAAGGACAAACAACAGCAAGTAATTGATATACACATATGCATACATGCAAGTACAAATACATGTGCTCATGCATATGTGTGTGTATATATATTATACACACACATATATATATACACATACATGCACACACACACACATATATATATGTGTATATATATATATATATATACACACATATATATGGTCAATCAATTTATCCTTCTATTTATCTCTCTGTTGAGTGAGATATTTGCTAACCTAAGTGGCAAAACTAGGATTAGCATCCAGGTCTTTTGACTTTAAATCCAGCCCACTTTTTCTGTTCCCCCAGCCCCTGCTTTATTTTTATTTTTATTGATACCTTTTGTTTTTATATCAGTCTCATTTCCAAAAATGTCCTTCCCCCCACCTTCTCTTTAAATAGCTTTCCCTTATAGCAAAGAATTACAGAGGAAAAATAGCAGATCAAGAAAACTAATACATTAAAAGAGTGATTATGATGATAACTTTATTGTATATTTAAAAAGGAATAGCAAGTTATAAATAGTAGATTTGCAGTTTCATGTGCAATCATCTTTTTATTATACTATATTATGGAAATGCTTTATTCCATAAATTAAAAATACAATTTTTTTAAAAGAGTGATTATGCATCATGTCCCAAAAGTCTTGGTGCATTTTAAAACTTTAATAACTTGAGACTGCCCTGATTTTGAGGTGTGTGTGTGTGTGTGTGTGTGTGTGTGTGTGTGTGTGTGTGTGTAAAATATTCCACACACATAGTCTTCAACTCTGGAAAAGGAGAGAGGCAACACACTGTATTGTTGCCTGTAGTCATCTTGGTTCCTAGTCTTGATTCTGGCAGTAGATGGAAAAATCATTTCCTCATGCTTGCCCATGATCTTCTTTGTAAAATGAGAGTAACTAGTCCCTTCCCAGCCTGCCTCAGGGAGGTATTGAGGAGATCAACTCGGGTAATAGATAAGAAAGTAATTTGAGAAACATAAAGTTATATAGCCAAGTTTGTATTGTTATTATTATCACCATCATTAGATCTTTTTTTGCTTTGCATATTCTAATGGATTAAAAGCCTTTTGCCATAATAGGAGGCTTCCCAGTTCTAAAATTCCTTGATCCTATTGATGATTTCTTCAATAAATAACTCATTTAGACTTCGGCAATATCTGAAACCTAACTCAATCAACCAGCAGAAGAAAGTGAGTAGTGCTTTATTAATAAAATCAAGTGGCCTTCATCTCTGAGTAGAAAGACTATATTCACCTCCAAAATGTCTGGTGTATGATTAAATTATTATTTATCATTAAAATTACTATTATTATGTATTTAATATCTTAGATTGGTTATCTTTCACAGAGTAGAAGAATGGTACTCTAACATTTTTATTCATGGAACAATATTCTTTGCCATGAGGAATTGGAACACACTGATCATTTAAACTGGCAAGCCTATGGGAGAGTCTGAAACCTGCATCTATGCAATTTCTCTTTAATCTAAGCAGACAATTTTAAATTCTTTTTGAGTTCAAAGTCTGACATGCTTTGAGATTAGTACTTATGTAGAAAGGCAAGTTTTGTTTATTTTGTGAATGTTATACTTAACAAATTACTTAAGCTAGGTGAATAAAATGTGTATTTAAATTATTTATAATACAGTGTTATCTGTAATAACACAGTATCCAAAATTTTACAGTGTACCTTGTGTGTCCCAGCACTTCCTCTGAAGATCATTGACGGAGACCAAAAAAAAAAAAAAACAAAAAACAAAAAACAAAAAACAGCTGACTGACCATTATTTGTCAGCAGCACAACTAATTAAAAAATGAAAATTTCATAACTTTTTTTTCTCTAAGCAAATAAAGAAGATGGGATGGGATGTAGTATATGTGACTTTGGAGTCAGAAGACAATCTTAACAGTACAGTTTCCAAGAAAACTCTCCAAGAGCTAGCTAACTCAGAAAGAACTTCTCTTTCTTCTGTCCCTTGTACCCACCTCCAGCTTCCATTTTCAGACTCTTACTTAGAGAAAACACTTCTCTATCTGGAGAGAGAGGTTTTCATTTTCTGTCCTTCTGTTTGATTTTTGGCATAATTCATCCTCTTTTCACCACTTGAGAATCTAGTCTTGGGAATAGCCTGTGAGTCCCTTACCTAGCTGAGGACAAAGCAAGAGGCCTTTCTCTCAGAGTTTACAGTTACCAGGCCCCCACAAAGTTAAAATAGTTAACAGATAAATACAATGAAGTAATTATTGCAGCACCATGTTGTATTGAGATTAGCATGAAAGAATCATTTTGGGCAAGAGATTCAATTTCATAAAAATGATTTCCAAGAGCTGTTTTGTGAGTACTAGAACGATGTTTTTCCCTTTCACCAAAATGAATAAAAACTTTATGTTCAGTGCAGTGCTTAGGTATTTGTTTTGTTAATTTCTTAAAACAAATTGGCTCCCCAGTAAATCCCAAACTTGGACAGCTGCATTAAGCAAGCAGTGGGGAAGCAACCGGATAATGATTATCCTGCAAGAGGAGAATTCCCAGAATTTCATCCAAACTGTTATTTGTTCAGTTATAAAATGCCTATAAAACCCGATATGGAAATTCCTGTTGGAAACCAGAGTGTTTAAATATCTGCAATTACTCTCTCATGATTAAAGAAAGATATGAAGGACAGCACATTAGCGGGAGGCAGGGGGGAAAAATGAGGTGTGGTGTGTGTGATAAATCATGGAGAGGGTCTGACACCAGCAAACCTTGAGGCAGTTTCACAAATCAGCCTGGGGCCCGGAGACCTTCGGAAGGGTTTGGTGGGAGTGAAGAGGTGGGGAAGAACTGGGCCATCGGCTCTGCCGGCCCCCACGGAGGAGCCCGCGGCGGGGGAGGGATGGCCAAGCGCCGGGCAAGCCGGCCCGGTCTCCTGGCCCAGCTTGCCCAGGAATTTCCAAGCGGGCTTGGCCGGAGGGAAGGGCCATGCGGAAGATGACACCCCCAGAGCCGGAGTCCGAGGTGCCTGGGGCCCCTCCAGCACCTGTTTCCTCACTATAAGTTACTTTCTGGAGATTTTCCCCCGCCCCCTCTTGGGCTGAGTGTAACCCCCGGTGGCTTTCTCTTATGGATTCCAAAGAAATCCTGGTGTGTATTTTACAAGATTTTACATTCTCTCCTGGGAACGTCTAGACCTTGGACTTAGTCTTCAGCTGTGGCTCCCCAGGCTCCCGGCCTCGGCGCGACCTCTCCTCCTGGTTGCATTTTCCCCTTCAATCCTGGAGAATTTTAGGAGGCTATCCTTATCCTTCTAATTTATTTCCTGTCTGATTTAAAAGGCGATCCTTCCATGCCAGGTCAGTCTCCCTGTGATATGCCTTTCTTGCCCTCTGGTTGTTAACAAACTGCCTTTCATATTAGCCCTCCCCTTGGAAATTAGGATAGATAGATAGATAGATAGATAGATAGATAGATAGATAGAAGATAGATGGATAGATGGTTGGATGGATGGATGGATGGATGGATGGATGGTTATAGATAGATATAGATACAGATATAAACATATAGATATAGATATATAAATGTTCTATTTACATGTCAATTCTCTGATTGGATTGTAAGCTCCTTGATGGAAAGGATTTTTGTCTTGACATCGTACCAAAGAAAACAGCGCTTAATGTTTCTGGAATTGACCTGAAATTCTTCCTATTTTAAAATGCTTTTTAGCAGAAAAGCGGTATCGTGGACTGAGTCAAACAGAGCTGAGTTCAAATTCCTCATTGTAGGTGATCTTTCCACCAATGAAGATAGTAACATCTCAGTGGCTTCCTAATTAGTCTTTATTACTTACAGTAGTCAAAAAATAAACAAAAAAGCAAAAAAAAAAAAAATCACCCCCTGGTCACTCTCCTATTGATGAACTTCCTGAATCTCTCATCAAATTTCTTTTTGGAAATCCCTCAAAAGACTTTCTAACTTGATAAGACACACTAGAGCATTGACTAGGTAGACATAGCTCTGGAGGATTCCAGTTTACCTCCATTCCACAATGAGGCATCAGAACAGGTTTCAGTGGAGAAATGAATAAGGGGAGAATTTCTAGCAATTAGAATAATGGGGGGAGGACAGACTTATTTCATTAGCATATAAGTAATGCCAATTGCTCGATTGGGAAACACCCTTTCTCAGTGCAACTCAGCACTTGTTCTGCAACTGTCTTAGAAAGTTGTTTGACACTCTAAGTGTTTAACTTACTTGACCAGGAAGTCATCCTGCCCTGGATCACACAGTATGGGTCAGATGTGGCACTTGAACCCATTTCTTCTTGCCACTGCAGCCAACTTTCTATGCTATGTTGTCTCTCTCTGCCTTGCTTATGGGAGATATTTCACAAATGCTTTTTGAAGTGAAATGTAAAGGGAATGCAGACATACACACCCTTGTCTTGGACTTACAGAAGAGAACACAGACCCTAAGTTTATTTATTTATAATAAATTAATTTATTTATAATAAATAAAAAATACTCTGGATCCTCGTTATAATGCTATTAGGACCCCTGGCTGGCAGACTTGGGAATAACTCAAAAGGTATTTCAATAAGAACACTTCAGCATTTCCTACTAGTCCCCTGCTAGCTTCCAAAAGGAATTCAACTTATAACAAATTCTGTAGTACAGTGGCCTGTGCTTGGAGCGAGACTCTATCAATCAGTCAATCAATCAACAAACATTTATTGACTGCAGTATTCGTGCCAGGCAGAATTTCCAAGTCACTGTCCCTTGACTTTACAGAGTGGCCCACTCACTATTCAAGGCAGACAAATGTAGTGGCACTAAGTGGCACCGTTGCATGTAGGGAGCTTATCACACCTGGGAATTATGAAATACTGGCCTAAAATAGGATGGTAAGAACAGCTCAACTGACTTTCAACATCGCAGGCCTTTGCCTGGTGAGGGACAGGCATGAAATCTACCCCAGTCACAAAGGTCCTGAACTCAGGAGTCCCTCTGCCAAGAGATAATCTGCCATGGTAAAATTACAAAAGGAATTTCTTGTCTCTTCAGAAACCGAGGAAAGTATTTTATAGATAATAACTCCAGGGGAACTAGTGCTTTCAGAAACACAAGAGTTCAGGTTAAAATAAGCAACACAAGCCCCATTCCAGTCACAGATGACAAATGACAGGACACCTAGGGGCCACTAATCCATTTATTGATTGTTGGGAACCCCTCCCCCTGCTCCAGGGACAGTCACCAACTTTCAAGGCTGGAACTGTACAGGAAGGACGGGGAGCTCAAGGATTTCCTGTTGGCCAGACGTCTGAGGCAGCTTGGTGGCCTCCTTGACTGCAGCTAGAATATGGAGCAAATTACAGGGGAATATGGTTCCAGTTTCAGATGGGAATGAATCGCTGAGCTCAGTCTGACAGCCTTGGATCCAAACACATCCTTTTCAGAGCCGTTGTCACAGACTCAGGGCTGCAGGAATTTGTGCTCCTTGGCTCTACCCCATTTCAGATTGGGAGCTGCTAATTACCTTCTCCTTGAACATCTCACTTCACCTCTACAGAAGCTAGATTGGCACTGGGGGGCAAGATGGGTAAACACCAGCAGCAACAAAACTGGGAATGGAGATCTCGATTCTGGTCCTAGCTTTGCCACTGACTAATGTTAACTTTGTGAAAGCTCCTTTCCCCCCCCCCCCTTCTTCCATTTCCTTATATGCAAAACCAGGATTAGAATATCCTGGTGACTTAAGTCAAGGGAACAAGCTTTATTTTTTTAAATTTATTTATTTATTTATTTATTTTAGAAAGAAGTTCCTTGATGCATCCATTCTCATAGATAATATCTGTACCTGTGTACTCCCACCTACTCCCACCCACGAGGGCAAATTCAAGCCCAGGCAGATGAAGCAAAAGAAATGAAACTGACTATAAGCCCAAGATGGTCTACTTTCTAGATACATTCTGGGGGTATCCAGGATAAAATGAAATAGATATTCAGTAATGGTTATGAGAAATGAAAATCAAATACTGTCATCTTCCTTCCTCTTGGATTTAATCTCCTTAGCCATTTGGGGATGTATAAACAAAATAAGAAGACTCTAATCAAGATGTTTGAACTATGAATAATGGAAGATCTCTTCTTCGAATAAGTGGAAGAGGCTGGGGTTTTAATCTTAAACATATATAGTTCATGAATGTAAGTCCCCACCACAGTATACCTGATTATAATTGACAAAGAGTAGGGTAAAAATAGATTTATGTGAACATAAGTTATCGATTCCCCTCTGAAGTACAATTCAGGATGACGACGTACACTTACTCCATTTTTAAGGCTTTCTTTTGTCAGTGGGAGCCCCATTGACAAGAGTCGTTTAAATTCCTTGTACTACATCGGGGTTATGGTACTATGTTACAAAGTTATTCAGAAACCTGATTGGCCATGTTCCTGCAATACATTTTCCTAACCTCGAGATAAAGATCCATGCATCTCTTTACCCTTTAAACAAAAAAGCTATTGTAATAGCATGTAGTGTGATGCATGGCCTGAATTCCAAAACATGTGCATGCCCCACTAAACTGTTTAAGTATGGAAGAAGTAGTGTCTAATAGCATCAGGAAATTGAAATTTAAAAATTTTTCTCACTCACTTATTTGATGAGAACTGGGTCTGCTGACAGGTGAAGCAGAAAGCCATTTTTCAAGTTAAATGCCAAGTGGTTATATAGCATAATATTCAGTCAAAATTAACCAGCTCACTGCTGCATTGACATACAGCATGTTTAATGGCAACTGTTCCAGCAAAGAAAACGGCAGACCTTGGGGAGCATCAGGAGAAACGCAAAGGAAATGTGACTAATAATTCAGTTATTTGGTAAAAAATAAAGAAGTAGGTGCCCCAACTTTCCAAGCAAAAAAACCGAATTCACTGCTGCATTGAGTATTACCAATCTTATGCCTGAGGTGGGAAATCTCTGTGCACCCAAGGCCCTTTTGGGTTCTGCTTCCCTTGACCTAGGTATTTCTTTTATTTCAGACAAAAAATTATTATGTTAAATATTGGAGATACAAAGAAAAGCATAGGATAGCCCCTGCCCTCAAGAAACTCAAGAGTCTAAGGAGGAGACAACAAACACTGTGTATGAAAGAGATATATCCAGAATGGCTTGGAGAAAGTAGGGAGAAAGCACCGGAATCAGAAGAAAATGAGAATGTGCAGGAGCTTCCAGCGGTCTCCTTATGGATGAACTCTTTTGGACTCACAAAGGTCAGCATCTGCCTGGTGATAGAAATGCAGAGGAAGGAGCAAGGAAAACCTTGAAACTGTAAACATTTTGTGTTAGTGTGAGAGCTCTGTTTTACCAAACTCCAGTGACTGCTCGATGCACCAGCTCAAAGAGCATCTCACACATTTTGTTGTCACGTTTAGTCATTTTTACTTATGTCTGACCGACTCTTTGTGATCCTTTTTGGGATCTGTGGCCTTTCTCCAGCTCATTTTACAGATGAAGATAAGCCAAACAAAATTAAGTGATTTGCCCAGGGTCATACAGCTAGTAAGTGTTTGAGGCTGGATTTAAACTCAGGATTTCCTGACTCCAGGCCCAGTGCTCTATTTTCAATATCTAGAATGTCTTTCTTTTATGTCTCTTTATTGCAAAACTAGCTGTTTGCCAAGTCTAATCATAAAAGTCTCCTCTTCCAAAAAGTTTTCTGTTCCAAGGGGAAAGTGATTTTTCCTTTTTCTGAGCAATTGATCTTTGCTATTGTAACTCTTATGAACCTGGATATTTCGAATACTAGACTGTAAGCTTCTTAAGGGCAGGGAGTAGACCTACAAGTTAGAGGTTCTTTCTAGAGCAGTTCAATCAGTTAATAGCCTTAAAGATGCGAAGTTCCAAGACTAAGGGTCAATTGAGAGCCTGTAGTCTTCTTGACTCTCCCCCATTAAGCTGCCTCATTTGAAAAATATCTCAATGACTATGCACACCTAGAAAAATAAAGTGAATAAATAATATGTTATTCAGATCAAATCTTGTAGTCAAAATCGATTAGTATGTCTAGCATACAACTAGTGTACCAGAGCCAGCTCTAACCAGCTTGTAAGAGTGATCTTTAAATTTCCATGTGAAATCAGCAATAGCTTCAAATTCTGGGTTATTTTATTATTTTATTGACTGTATAGACTTTAGAAAGTATTAATAATGCAGATTAAATTTAAAAATGTGTGTACACACATTTTCCCCTCTGGAGAGCCTGGTTGTTAAACATTTAGCATATCTCTATATTGTTCTGTAAACATTGCTTGAGCTCAGCAAGAGTACAGTGGAGGCCTCAGGGAATAAAATCATTACCAGACTGGAGGCCTAGTTACCATAGAATGAGGAGGAGGAGGAGAAAGAGGAAGAGGAGGAAGGGGCAATTCTATAGCACTTCAACGTTTGCAAACTGCTTTAAATATATTATCTCAGGGAAGTCTCTAACCTCACCCCTTCACTCTGGCCAGTGATAGCCCATTAAATTAGGGATATACATATTAGGCAGACACTGCAGATGGACAGTGAACAGAGACCAGTGTTAGAAAAGACAGATTCGGTTTGGGTTATGTTTGGGAATTTCTATGATCACAAACTAAAAAACTGTTTGTGGATGTGTATGCACAGGTGTGCATGTGTGTGCACACATGTGTGTGTGTGCGCATTCCCAGAATGCTAGACACCTACAAATCTTGGAACACGACCTTCTTAGTAGAATAAAAAGTACAAGAGAAAATGGGAAGGTGCCTAAGAGTTGCCAGTAAGCTACTTCATATGACAAATAGTGACATATACATGAGAAGTATAAGAAAATAACATCAAAGAAATATCTCATAAAAAAAAGAGCCTTGACCCTGGAATCAGAGAATCTGGATTCAAATCACGCCTCTGACACTAACCAGTCATGCGATCCCCAGTTTCCTAATCTGTAAAATAAGATGATCTTTTTAGGTCTCTTCTAGCTTTAGGTTTATAATTCTGTGATTCTCAAAAGAAATGGGTTGTCTGTGTATCAAGAATGAGGGAATACTATTGTGCCAAAGGAATGATGAAAGGTATAGTTTTAAAGAAATCTGCAAAGATTTGTGTGCTAATCCATAGTGATATAAGAGGAAACAAAAGATTGTTTTATATACTGATAACAACATTGTAAAGACAATCAACTTTGAAAAATGTAAGCCTTGATCAATGAAATGACCAATTACTATTTCAGGACCAATGAAGAAGTATGCTATCTATTTTGTGACAAGTGGGTGATAAATTCAGGATTCAGACTGATGGGTATTTTTGGACATGGTCATTGTGGGAATGCCTGTGGGAACTCTTTGAGAACTTAATTTTCTTGACTTCCTTCCTTTTTATTTTTTCCCTCCTTTCTTACTTCCTTCCCTCCTTTCTTACTTTCTCCTCCTATTTCTTTTTTTTTCTTTTTAATAATAGGAGAGAGGAGAGATGAAGGAAGAGAAAATGGATTTTTGCTAATTTTTAAAAATTAAATAGCACTTTTTTAAGTGAGAGAAGACATAAGTAGTCAAGATACCACTCTGATGCTAACAAAATATTTAAAGAAGTGGAGAAAGACTGTCAAAATATTGAACAAATCTTCTAGAGAGGATTTAAGGAAAGACATGGACAAGAATAGTGTAGGATGAGATAGGGAAAGATTGTGTTCTGCCACAGAGGGACTATGCATGATGTCATAAATCCATCAGACTAAGAACTATAAGAGCCCTAAGAGAACATCTGGTCCAATCTTCTCATTTGACAGGTGAGGAAAATGAGATTAGAAAAAAGAAAGTGACTTGCCCAATAATGCACAGACATTGAGTGTAGAGCCAGACCTTCTGGATGTCAGCTTATGACTCTTTTCACTATACTGATATTTAATAAAATGACCAACATGTTAAAAATATGTCTTTGAATCAATTTTCAATTCGACATCCTAGATGAATTTTGGTAGATGAAAATTTTCTGCTTTATTTCAAATATAGAAAAGAGAAAAATAGCATTGTAAATCACTGATGACCAAGTGGTCATATGATCATAGGAACATAGACTTAGGACTGGAAGCAACCAGAGATCAAACCTAGTTCATTTTCATTGCACAGATTTGAAAATGGAGGCCAAATGAATTGCTCAAGATCACAGATATGGTGTCAGAGGTAAGATCTGAACCCAGATCCTCTGACACCCTACCTAGCAAGTGTTCCTTACACTGGATTAAAAAGTTCTATTTGTTTGACCTGGAAGGAAAAATATTTTATTCAACTTTAAAACTACTTATTGACTACTATTAAAAACTGGATTTTTGATCTTATGAGAATAAGGGATTCCTTCCAACATTACAGATAAGAAACTATGGCATAATTTAAAGTCTATGAGAGCTGGCTAGGACACTGAGAGGTTAAGCAACCTTCCAAGAGTCACACTGCTGAATATATCTATCAAGGTCTTTCTAAGATTAAGGCCAACATTCTAAAATAACAGTAGTGTGTAGCATATTGAGTTTGAGAAAATACTACATCTGTAATTATGTATTCTATTTAAAAATAATAATTTTATCAGTTGAATTTATAAAAAAATAAAAGCCACTCCCTAATTAATAACTGGTCAAATGATATCAAGAGGCAGTTTTCAGAAAAAGAAATCAAAGCTATCAATAACCATATAAAAATGCTCTAAATCACTAAAAAATTAGGGGAAAATGCACATTAAAGCAACTTATTAAAACACCCATCAGATTGCCTAATATAATAAAAAAAAGGTAAATGAAAAATGCTTGAGGGAATGTGGAAAAATAAGTACAATAATGCACTGCTGGTGGAGCTGTGAAATTGTCCAGTTAGAACAATGCCTAAAGGACTATAAAACTATGTATACCCTTTGACACAACAATAGGACTACTATGTGTCTCCCTCAGGCCCCCAAAATAAAATCAATAAAAAAGGAAAAGACCCATAAGTACAAAAATATTTATACTAACTCTTTTTTTATGGTAGCAAAAAATTGTAAACATATGGAGATGCTTATCCATTGGGGAATAGCTGGACATGTTAGAGTGTATAATTGTGGTGAAAAACTTTTGTGCTATAAGAATTGATTAAGGAAATGGTTTCAGAAAAATTTGGGAAGACATATAAACTGATGCAAAGTGAAATGAGCAGAACCAAGAGAGCAATGTACATAGTAATATCAATATGTTATTAATACAATGATCCATGACAATTCCAGAGGACTCATGATAAAAAATGTTAACTACCTCCAGAAAAAAATTGATAGATTGTGAATGCAGTGAGTACAGATTAAAGTATGTTTTTATCTTTATTTTTTCATATTTTCCTGTAATGTGGCTAATGTGGAAATATATTTTGCATGATTTAATATATGTAATACTTATATTTCTTACTTTCTTAATAGGGAGGGATGGCAGAAGGGCATTAACTTGTAACCAGAAATAAAAAATTTAAACTATAGTAGTTCTTTAATGAAAGGGAAAGAAGAAAAATGTTTTGTATAATGGAAAAGATATTAAATATCAAAAAATATGCAATGATCGCATTGACTCTGTCTTTTAAAAATTGATACTATTTACAATTAATTGATTTTGTTTTATAACTGACTAAATCATGATTATCTCTGAACTTAGTTTCAGAATTCAATTGGGCTATAAGTAGTTAGGATTAGAAATCCAGTTGGCCTAATCCATTTCTGCTAATCACTATTCTATTCTTGCCTCAAGAAAATCTGTTATCTTGAGGAATACTGATTGACACCAATATTTCTGGTCTAGGTAGACCACCAAACCCTCTACCAGACTTTCCCTTCAAGGATGCCTGATTTGTGACCCAAAGAAGTCCATTGTACTATCTCTAACCTTGCAGATGGAATCAAACATATTGACTTCATCATTCATAATTTTGAGCTCTTTTTATTTATTTTTATTTTTATTTTTTTTTGCTTTTTGCTGAGGCAATTGGGGTTAAGTGACTTGCCCAGGGTCACACAGCTAGGAAGTGTCTGAGACCAGATTTGAACTCAGGTCTTCCTGACTTCAGGGCTGGTGCTCTAACCACTGTGCCACATAGCTGCCCCTGAGCTCTTTTTAACTAATCATAACTTGTTCCTCATTTCTTGTTCCTTTTCTTCTGTGCTCCCCAAAATTTTAAAAGGGATCTGTCTCCCTTATTTGAGATCTTATCTTTGCTGAGGAAGAGAAGTTCTTATTTACTGATAAATTTACATTTATTAATACATTGATTGTTTTTGGAATTTTGTGCTTCAGCTTATCTTAATTTTAACTTTGCAGATGTAAAACCATGCCATTTATAGATGAACTTTTTGATACATAATAGGACTAGAAAAAATTTTTGATTTATAATTCTGTGTGTGTGAAGAAACATAGCTTTCAGATTGTTTTTAGTGAGAAATAGATCTGTGCTATAAAACATAAAGACTTAATCACTTTGCAAACAATATAGAATAACATCTTGCTTATGTGAAAATAGTATAATGTTATAAAGTATCACAGAAAGATCTTTTATTTACCAAAGGCTAGAGAAATATGAGTAGAGAGAAGCGATTTCAAGGACACTAAAGAGATGGAGGACTGTTGTAAAGACTTTGGAGCTGCAAAGCATTATGGTATGTCAGCAAATTTGCATATAAATATTTTATGAGTAAAGAGGGTGAAACTACAAATAATGAGAAATCATATAAATACTTGGAGACTGGTGCAATTTATAGAAGGACTATTGAGAACCATTCCCTAATTGATAAATGTTTAATTGATAGGAAATGGCAGTTTTCTATGGAAGAAATCAAAGCTATCAATAATCATATGAAAAAGGTTCCATTTTATTAATAATTAGAGAAATGTGAAATAATAAAATTCTGAGGTTCTACTTTATACTCATCAGAATAGCAAAATTGACAAAAAATTAAAATGACAAATGAAAAGGCCTTGAGAAAGAAACATTCGTGTCCTTTTGGTGGAGTTGTGAATTTGCCTAACCATTCTGGATGGCAATTTGTAATAAGAAACAAAGGGTTAACCTACATACTTTTTGATCCAGCATTACTACTACTAGGTTTATAGCTCACAGAAATTGAAGATAGAGTCAAAGAACCCATATATACAAAAATATTTATGGCAGTTATTTTTGTGTTGGCAAAAAAATGGGAACTTAGGATATGTCCATGAATTTAGAACTAGCCAAACAAATTATGTTGCATGAATTTGATATAATATAATCATGCTATAAAAATGACAAAGGAGATGTCTTCAAAAAAGCTTGAATGACTTGTATGAACTGATACAGAGTGAAGTGATCAGAATCAGGAGAACTATTTATATAATAATGATAATATTGTAAAAACAAACAATTTGGAAAGTCAAGAATTCTGATCGATGCAATGACCAAGCTTGATTCTGAAGAACCTTGGTAAAACATCCTACTCACCTCCTATTAGAGAAGTGATGGACTGAAGGTGAAGATTGGGACATATACAATTCAGGATTTAGCTTTACTATTACTGTTGTTATTGTTTTTAATAAGGCTTTCACTGTTCTTTTTACTCAGTTGAAGTGGGTGGTAAGGAAATGAGAATATCCATTTTTGTTCATTGAAAAACATTACAAATAAATAAAAAAGGACTGCTGATTTGATAGTAAAAATCTGTGGAGTTGTGACTTTTTAAGTGAAGCATAAATCACTGAGAGTTAAAATTCCTCATTTAAGCCACTGAAGGGAGAGGAACATTATAGGAATTAGATAAATAAAAGAACCTCCAAGAAAACTAGGTATAGGGATATACAAGCATTGAAAGCAAAGAAGAAGGAAGGAGGAAAAAGGAGGAGGAGGAGGAGAAAAAGAAAAAGAAAGAGGAGGAGGAGGAGAAGAAGGAAAAAAAGGAGAAGGAAGAGGAGGAGGAGGCATGGAGTGGGGGACTGAAAAGTTGCTATGCAAGAGCTTTGATTGTTAGAAGGTAACTATTAGAAGGCTTCTGACTGATTAGAGAGAGAAATGATAACTGGCCAAGAGCCCAGCGATGGTTATTGTCCTTCCAGGACACCCAGATTTAGAGAGAGATATATTCTGATTGGACAATGAAAGTGTCTGGGCTGGCCTTTAGAAGGAAGGAGAGATACAAGCATACGTTAAGCATCTAGTGTGTGCCCATCACTATATTAAGTACTTTACAAACGTTCTCTCTACAACACCCCTAGGAAGTAGATGCTATTTTTCCCCCATTTTCCAGATAAGGAAACTCAGTCTCACAGAGGTTAAGTTTCTTGTCTAATGTCATAATGCTAAATTGTATCCAAGGTAGATTTGAACTCAGATCTTCTTAACTCCAGATCCAGCACTCTATCTACTCACTGCCACCCTAGTATCGCCAGTTAAATGAGTTTTGATTTAGCTTAAAGAAAACATATTCAAGTTAAGCACTAACACTTTCTAAGCATCTTTTTTGAGATTGCTGATTAATTGAAATAGCTTATAAAGGCTATGTTTGAGGAGACAGGAGGAGAGATTCCATTAATTGAAGAGTGATGAATAGCAATAGCCAAGGAGTGAGCACAGAATCATTTTCAAGTGGTCCAAACATTTCTACAAGGACAAAAAACACAAAAATCTAAAGTCCAGAGTGGCAGGCTATTCTAAGCCCATCAGTTTTTCTCCATGCTACACTTTTTTGACAAGTTCCTTTAAGTTTATTTATGTTCTTTACTATTGATATTGAATACATTTTGGAAGAGTATGATGAGAATATATACGTGTGAGTTCTGATAATTTTATTATTTATGTACATATTTTAATATATTATGATCTATATTTTCTTTTGTATTATTATTAATATTTATGTTAAATGTCTAAAAGTGTCACTTTGTGAATTGCTGGTTGTGTAGAGAGAAAACACATTGGATGGGGGCTCAAGAGCTAGTGATGAGAAGAGGAAGTGTATTTCTCTTCAACATAGGGTAGTGCAGTGGATAGTGACAAACTTGGAGTCAGGAAGACTCATCTTCCTGAGTTCAAATCTGGCCTCAGCCTCTTAATAGCTATATGATGCTGGTCAAGTAAGTTGACTGAAGTTCCTCACTTGCAAAATGAGCCAGAGAAGGAAATGGCAAACCACTTTGATATTTTTGCCAAGAAAACACCAAATAGGTTCACAAAAAGTTGGAAATGACTGAACTGCAACAAATTTCCTCTAAACAGAGTTATCCCAAAGATCCTGAAAGACTTTAAATGTAGTTATATGGTAGTCCTATATCTAGGAACTTTGACCTGCTATTTTAAGTAAGCTAAATATAGAGAAAGTTGAGATGTCTTAGTTGCTTAGGGGGAATTATGAAGGTTTTGCATATATATATATATACATATATATATCATCTCCTTTGATCCTCACAACAGGTCCGTGATTTAGATACTAATATTATCCTCACTTTACAAAGAGGAATTGGAGTTTAAAAGAGGCAAGTGACTTGTTCAATATAGCTAGTATTGCCTGAGGTACAATTTGAACCCAGATCCCTCTGAATCCAGAGACCTGCTTAGCACTACTTAGCACACCAAGGTATTACCATTAACTATAGCAACAGAGGTATCCTGATATCTTGCATTAACATATATGTAGTATTTTTTTACTATTCAAAGTGTTTTTAAGCTGAGTCTCAAAATCACCCTATTAGTCAAGTAAAACACATCTCACAAAGCATTAGGGTATGATGGAGAATGCTCTAGAGTGAGAGGCAGGAAACCTTAAAATAATCCCCAACCAGATGTGTGAACCTGCAAAAAAATTCTTTTTTATCTCTAGGCTTCAGTTTTCCAATTTATGGAGAAAAGGATTCGATTAGGATTATAGCTCACATTCCTCTAATATTGAAATTCTATGATGGTATTATCACTTTGATTAGACAGATGAAAAACTAAGGACCAGTGTTGGTACATGAGCAGTTGAAATTTTGTGACAGAATCAGGATTCAAATTCAGCTCTCATCACATTTGTGTAAGGCATTTTCCCCTGAAATGGGCTCCTTTTCTCTATGACTAGCACTGTGCTACAGACTCCAGATAAGCTGTAATCATAATTGTCATAATAAAGATAGATTGAAGCTATATTTTGATCAAGGCAGATTTTTCTAACTATTAGAAAATGATATAAATAGTGGATTAAATTTGGTAAGAATTGAATTGGTTCAAAGTACATAAATCCATCAATCAATAAACATTTATTTAGTGCTTACTATTTACCAAGCATTGTGATAAGCACTGGGGATAAAAAAAGCAAAAGACAGTCCCTACTTTCAAAAGCTCACCCTTTAATGGGATAAACAATAAAACAGTTGTATACAGTATGACAAAGGAAAATTAAATACAGAATAAAAAGGATGTAATTAATATCAGAAAACACTAGAATTAAGAAGGTTCTGGAAAGGCTTTCAGTAAAGGAAAGAATTTTAGTTTGGACATTAAAGAGACTAGCTAGGTGAGTAGGTAGAAATGAAGAACAAAAGACAGAGTGTCTTGTTCAGGACTAAAAGTCAATGTCATTGGATCAAAGAGTATTGGCTAGGAGTAGGGCATAGGAAGATTGAAAAGGTAGCAGAGGGCTGGGTTATAAAGGGCTTTAAATGCCAAACAGAGTATTTTGTACTTGACCCTGGAGGAAATGGGAAACCATTAGAATTTATTGAGTATATGGTTGAAATGATCAGACCTGTGCTTTAGGAAAATTACTTTAGTGACTTAATGGAAGATGGATTGAAGTGAGGAGAGACTAGAAGCAGGTATACTCACCAGCAGGCTATTGCAATAATCCAGGTGTGAGATGACAAGGGCCTGCATTAGAGAAGTGAATGTGTCAGAGGAGAGAAGGAATATTTTCAAGAGATTATTTCAAAAGTAAAATAAATAGGTCTTGGCAATAATTTGGATATGGAGGATGAAAGATAATGAGATGTCCAGAATGATTCCTAGGTTGTAAACCTGAAGCGCTGGAAGTAAGGTGTTGCCCTCGATAATAATAGGGAGGGTAGGAATGGGGGAAGGCTTAGAGGAATAAATAATGAGTTTGGTTTTGGAAATGTGTGTGAGACATTTAGTTCAAGATGCCTGAAAGGCAGTTGGAGATATGAGCCTGGAAGTCAGCAGAGAGATTGGGCAAGATAGGTAGACTTGAGAATCATCAGGATAAAGATAGTAATTAAATCTTTGGGAGCTAATGAGATTACCAACTGAAATAAGAAGTATAGGGAAGAAGAAAACAGGGTCAGGAAAAAACCCTGAGGAACACTCACAGTTAGAGGGCATGATGTGCAAAAGGAACAAGCCTAAGAGACAGAAGGATCAATTGTAGGAGAAAAAAAAGTATTAAGGAGGAGAAAGAGAGAATGTGTCAAAGTCTGCTGAGAGATCAAGGAGAATGAGGATAGATAAAAGACCACTGGACTTAGCAACTAAGATTTTCATTTGTAACAGGTGAAAGCAATTTTGGTGGAATAAAATTGGAAGACAAATTCTAAGGGCTTAAGAACATTGCAAGAGAGAGGAGGAACCTATTGTAGATAACTATTTTAAGGAGTGTAGATAATATGGACAGAAAAAATATGACTGTAGCTAGCAGTGATTGAAGGATCAAGTGAGGATTTTTTCAAAATGGAGAAGTCATGGGAGTGTTTATAGGCGGATGGGAATGAACCAGTAGTCAGAGAAAAACTGAAAATAAATGATGTCACAGGAGTGACCGAGTGGGAAATATGTTGGAGGAGATGAATTGGAATGGGATCATTTGAAGAAGTAAGAGCCTTGGTAAGGAGTAAAGCCACTTCATCATCAGAGACAGGTTTGAAAAAGGAAGCATCTGAATTATAAGAGTTTAGGTAAAGGAGGAGATGAGGGAAATCACAGTTAATAACCCCATTTTCCCTATGAAATAGAGGTGAGATTCTTAGCGAAGAGAGTACGGGTCTTGAGAAAGGATGAAAAGGTTTGGAACAGCAACTGTAGAAAATGAGATACTGAGTTAATATGGGAAGTATAATACGATTGCTTGCCAAGAGTGAAGACCCAATTGAGATGGTATAACATAAATTTGTATTGGACCCAGTCAGAACAATTGTGTTACTTTCTCTATCTACATGATATTTAGTTAGGTGTATTAGTAAAGTGAGATGTGTTCAGGAGAAAGATTAAATCTGTATTTATTATAAACTGTACATCAGTTTGAAAGTTGTCTATAAAGATATGCAAGTTGAATCCACTAGATTTGGTGAGACTGACAAAAAAAAAAAAAAGAGCTTTCAGAGAAAGAAGGGGAAAGGACCAGGATAGAACATTTTGAGATAGTCATGCTTAGTGGAGGGAGAAGGAAAACAGAATGATTATTCAGCAAAGAAACTGATAAGGAATGATTATAATGGTTGGAGTACCAAGGGAAAATAGGGTTATTGAAGCCAAGATATTATTCAAGAAAAAAAGGTGGTTGATAGTGTCAAAAAATTCAGTGATCAAGTAGAATGAGGACTAAGATGAGGCTACTGGATTTCATAGTTACAGTAAGGGATTGTTGATAACCTTGAAGAGAGCAACTTCAGTCAAGTGATGAGTTGAAAGGCAGATTAAAAAGGGTTAAGAAGTGTGTAAAGGAAAGCAAACAGAGACAATAAGTGTGCATATCTCTTTCTAGGAGTTTGGCTATGAAGAGAAGAAGATATAAAGGAAGACAATAGTTAGATGTAATTGGAAAGGTGAAATAAAAATTGGGGGAGGGAGTTTGGGTGGAGGTTATTATAGGTGGCAGGGGAAAGGAGTTCATAAAATCAAATTGGATGTGAAAAAAAGAGTGATTAAGTGGGACATTCCCCCAGTGGAGACAGGATGGGCTAGGCTCAAGAATATCAGTGTAACAGATGGCCATTGCAAAGAGAAAAGCTCGCTCTTCATTAGAGAGAAAGAGATAAAGAGAGACAAAGACAGATAGACAGGGACAGAGATAAAGAAAGAGAAAAAAAACAGAGAGAAAGAGAGGAAAAACAGAGAGACAGAGAAAATAAGGTATAAAAAGTGTCCTGGAATGTGATAGAGAGGATATTGAATTGATCCCCTTATATTATATCTAAAATGTGTCTAGTCCTACCTTCCCCTTTATGCATAGGGGAACTGTAGCACTCAGATAAATTAGGATTTCAGCACTTTTTCTTCAAACACCATAGATTTCAGCAGGCTTCCTAGAATTGCATTTAGGAAGTCAGGAGAATTCTTTCCAGTGAGGTAGGTCCTATACTTTTAAATAAAGGTACTTAGAGATGTCATGAGAGAGTAAAACTTTCTCCATTCCTTTAACAGAAAAATTTATTGCATCATTAACACACGTCGTTTAATGGAAAGTCCTGTTATTTTTGGAGGAAGAAATGCATATTCTACACTAAATATAATAACAACATAAACCTTTTAATAAATAATTGTAACGGTTTATAAATATTTAAATAGTAAATCTAAAAGTCCTGAGGGACTGGAGAAGAAGGAAAGAAGAACTGAATTGTAAAGCACTAAAAATAGGTCCTGACAGACACCGCTTTTAGATTTTCCCCAGGCAGAAGGATGCATTTGGGGACTTTGTTTTTCTGGCAAGATAAAGTTAAGAGAAAAACTACAGCCCTACAGTTCTTCATTAACTGGAAGGAGACTTGTACTGGTCAAGGTTGGAATTGGCTAAATGGTTCAATAAAAAAAGGGGGGAAAATATAGTAACCATCTAATAGCCAACTTAAACCCTATCCACAGATAACACCTGAAGTGTTGATGCTATAAATGTACAATCTTTGAGACTAGAAAGAACTAAATTAAGCCAAAAAGACTGAAACAAATGTTCAAGCCTTAGTATGTGTTTTGAAGTGACCAGAAAGAGAGGGCAGCTTGATGTAACAAAATGCATTAGTTGACTCTGTGTGGTAGTGGCAAAAATAATAATAATGATAATATCAACAACAATTGTAATATTTTATTCTGCTCTAAGATCTGCAAAATGCTTTGCAAGTATTATCTCATTTTATTCTCACAGCGATCCTTGAAGGTAAGTGCTATCATATAATAAGGAAATTGAGGGAGACTTTCCCAAAGTCACATAGCTAGTAAATATCTGAGATTGGATCTGAACTTGGGCCCACTTGATTCCAGATCTAATACTCTACTGTGCCAGCTAGCTGTAAAAAAAGATGGGGAGAGGTAGATACAAGAATGCTTGACCATCAATTAAACAAACATATAACAGGATTTAACAGGATATATGCAAGGCTGCCCTTCTTGATTCTGTTCATCCCTTGAACTTTTTTATTTTGGGGAAGAGGAGACAAATCTGCTTCTTTCCATGTGTGACTTGATCCGAAAGACTTGTGCTTTGAGATGATTAAGCAATCCCCTTATCGGCTATACTGAGCAGGGAGAACAAGAAGCCATCAGGGTCTTCAAAAACAGAGGAGCCCCATGTCACTCAGGAACCAGAGGCAAAAATATATGGGGAGAGGAGAGGAAAAGTCATTGTCTTTACAAAAGTCCGTTAAATCATCTGCTATTTCCGATCAGTTGTCAATAAGAATATTTTTATCTCAAAACTTGAATCTTTCAGTTGATTTATACCTAGTATGATTGCAGTCACATACTCTCTCATACCCATATTCACAAGTGCTGATCTAGTATATATGGTCAACTGGATTCAAGTAGTATAGCTTTGCCCATACCCTGTTCAACCCTATTGTAGTTAACTCCAGGGCACTAAAAGGAAGGTGAGCAAAGTAGTATCTTATCCTTGACTAAGAAATGGAGTATTCCGCAAGAGAAAGCCTCCCAACAAATCTCAACATCTAGTCAACCCAGTTCAGCACAATGCTCTGATTGGAGTTCCTCCATTTCTATTTCTTTATAGTTTTTTCCTTGATGATTTACATCAACTCATATTCTTCAAAGAAATAAGAATAAATTATAACAATTTCATATGCAAAATATAAATGCAAATATTTTTATTATTTATGTTATATATAATATAAATTAAGACAATTAGATATTAAAAACCATGTGGAATTCTATTAAAATACTAGAAATAATGTTCTGGATGTTGGAGAGAAATTTCATGCTTCAAATACAGTCAATCAAGCAATTAATCAATCAACAAGTACTTATTAAGCACCTACCATATGCCAGGCACTGTGTTAAGAGCTTGGGATATGGAAGCACAAATGAAACAGTTTTGGACCAGATGTCCTCTGAGTTTCTTTCCAACTCTGAGATTTTATGATTATATGATTCTATATTAAAATGAACCTGGGATGAGCTCATTATTGAAGATGGGTATTGACTTTGACTCTAAATGTCCTTTTGATGAGGAAAAATGGGGAAATATGTTGAATTCTAGAGCATTCATTGTTTGACCCAAAACAAAAACAAAAAAAATCTAAATAAGACTAACATACAACAAATTTACCTATAGTGTATTGCAACTATAGTGGACTAATGTCTAATAAATTCTAGGTAACTTGTTAGATGGTATCTGCTTTATGGTTTTGCAAGAAACAAATTCTATTCAAATGAATGTTGACTATATTGAACCAATATAAAGAATGCCATGAAATAAAATATTCCACTATTTTTGAGACACTAAGAATCTTTTTTAGAGAAGACCACTGGAAAAAATGAAAATACCACTATAAATATTGCACCTAGAGTGGGGCTATGCATATATGAAATACTTTCTATTTATTGAGCTCATTGAATAAATGAAATTTCATACTGGGTCATATCACTAGTCTACTAAGCTTCTAGGGAAGAATGTGAAGTTCTACTCAAAGACATAGACCTGAAAAGATTTTTTTTGTCTACTAACTTTCTCTACAGTAACTATTTCTTAACTAATATCTTTACAACACCTAATATATTTTTTTAATTTTATTTTATTTGCATAACATATGTGTGGGTAATTCTTCAACAATAACCCTTACATAGCTTTCCGTTACAAATTTTTCCCCCCAACTTCCCCACCCCTTCCCTAGATGGCAGGATATCCACTACATGTTAATTATGTTAAAATATTGGCAAATCGAATATATGTATACATATTTCCAAACTTATCATTGTTAACACCTAATATCTTAATAGCATAAAACACCTGAAAAATAAGTTCTATGCACTGAAATATGCAACTCAAAGAAGTGAAGAATGGGTGCAGCTAGATAGCACAGGGGATAGAGCACCATCTCTGAAGTCAGGAGAGCCTGGATTCAAATCACTTACCGCTGTGTCACTTAATCTCAATTGCCTTACTTCCCTCCCAAAAAATTAGGAATGTCATCAGGACTCTGGTCATGTCTTTTGCCAAATGAGTGTTATAGGATTATAGGATGAATAGAGTTTTTGGCACTAAATGAGAATTTAGACATGATTTAATCCAATTCTCCTTTTCTTCAAGGGATGAGGGAATTGAAGTTCAGAAAGAGGCGCCAATTATTTCTCTCTCTCTTTTTTTTATTAAAGCTTTTTATTTGCAAAACATATGTATGAGTAATTCTTCAGTATTGACCCTTACAAAGCTTTCTGTTACAAATTTTTCCTCCCTAATCTCCACCCCTCCCCTAGATGGCAGGATATCCACTACATGTTAATTATGTTAAAATACTTGACAAATCGAATGTATGTATACATATTTCCACACTTACCATTGTTGTGCAAGAAAAATCATATCTACAAGAAAGAAAAATCAGAGAAAGGAAACACAATGCAAGGAAACATCAATAGAGAGCATGAAAATGTTATGTTGTGGTCCACATTTCACATCCCTCTCTCTGGGTGTATATGGGTTTCCTCACTGAACAATTGGAACTGGTTTGAGACAATTCTTTGTTGCAGCGAGCCATGTCCATCAGAATTGATCATCGTATAGTCTTGTTGTTGCCGTGTATAATGACCTCCTGGTTCTGCTCACTTCGCTCAGCATCAGTTCATGCAAGTAAGAGGCATCAATTTACATGAGATAAAAATGCTCAATTGGTAATAGGGATGGGGTTAGTTCCTGGTCTCTGTTTTTTTTTTTTTTTCTTTGATCCAATGCTCTTTCCATTGCACCATTTGGCTTTTTGCTTAGAATAAATAAAATGTTTCATGCCAGGTCTCTTTGATTAAATTTAACATTTAGGAACTATTGTGCACTGAGAATTTAAAGACAAAAAAGCAAAATATTCATTGCCTTCAAAGTGTTTACACTCTAAAGGAAATTTTTAAGAAATGATAAACTTTAATGCCTCAAAGTTACAAGCAGTGTCCTATGTTGCTTAGCCTTTCAGTCAAGTTTGACTCTTTGTAACTTCATTTGGAGTTTTCTTGGAAAAAATATTGGATTGGGTTTGCTTCCTTCTGTTTATTTTACAGATGATGAAATTGAGGCAATAGGGTTAAATGACTTGTTAGGGTGATATATCTTCCTGACTCCAAGCCCAGCATTCTATCCACTGTACATTGACCTTCACTAAGAGAAGTGTGATACTAAAGGATCCGACTTGGAAAGAAGCCCTCCATCAAAGAGCCCAGCTGAGGGAAACATTTTACTTTTTGTTTGTGCTATAACTTTTTAAATTAAAAAAAAGAAAAGTGTCCATCCACAATTAGCTTTATTGTGCAACATAACCAGAGTTATGGCACGCAGGGGCTTGAATTACTCTAGTTCAAAGAAGGAACTCTTCAGAGACTCCTACGATATGACAAAATGGTGTCAAAGGGACTTTCGGTTGTATAATGGACCCATAAGATAAACTCCCCAATTGGTTGTGGCACAAGTTATTGTAAGATAATGCCCTATCATTACCGTGATTTACCATATATTTCCAATTGAGTTATCACAAGGGTATTGCAAAAAAAAAAATCATAGGACTTGGCAGTAACTCAGTAAATAAAATTACTACTTTAATTGCTCCAGTGTAACAGGTTGATCATTATCAAGAAAGGTTTTGATATATTTTTTAATTAAAGGGTGACTTTGTTGATCGATTTTTCTGATAATCATGTAAACCATTTGCCTTCCCTACTTTTCTCTCCCTCAAAAATTTTATTTCATGAGTAAGGGTTATTGCATTAATGACTACATTTTTTAAAGATAGGAACAAAGCTTCACTTTTTAGTCATGTTATCTTTTGTCCAAAGCAGTCTGAATGGTTTACAACTGTTCATTCTCAGCTTAGATACTGATGCTTCAAAGGTTTGTATGAAAAAATGATAAGAACCCTGTCCTTAGAGGTGGGAAAACTTGGGTAACTCTCTGGGTCTTGATTATTCACATATAAAACAGGGGTCGCAATCTTGTAATTCCCAAGATGAGAGAAAGAAAATCTTCTCCATTTGAGGGTTAATGTTATAGGCTAGGGAACTGCCTGGGCAGGAATAAATGAGTCAATGACCAAACTATCACACCAAGATATTTAGAAGCACAGGAAAGAAGAAACTCCAGCACTTTTCCATTAGGCACACAAGGCAAGCAAAAGAAAACCAGTATTATATGTTTTAAAACAATTTTGAAGCCATTTGTTTTTAATGCCATAGTCCTCACCAAGTGCCTGGCATATATTAGGCACTATATAAATACTTACTCCCTTTGCTTTCATTTCTTCCCATCTTCACTCATGGACCACCAATTGAACCCTCCTTTGTAATAAGGGAAAAACAACTAAGTAAAAATGTTGTCCAGTAACCATACCTGAAAATTTATGCATCTCTCTGGCATGCTTTCTTAATATCTAGCTGCTTTCTCTACTATGAGAGGATGAAAGGGTTCTGTTTCATTGTTTTGTCTTTGGAACCCTTATTAGCTTCTCAATTATTCAGTTTGGATTTCTTTTAGTGAACTTTTGATTTACATTATTCTACTTACTTTGTATGTTGTTCTTTTGATTCTTTTCACCTCATTTTGCATCAGTTTGCACAAATTTCATATTTTTCTGAATTAAACATATTGCATTGTTTCTTAATGAATGAAAATATGCTGTAATATTAACATGCCCACCTTTTTTGTTCAATCTTTCCCTGATTGATAGACATTCACTTTGAAAAATATGTTAGGAAGTAAGATAAATGAGTTAGGCAGATAAGTCCATAGAAAAGAGGAGAAAAAAAGGTAGTAGAATTTGAAGAAATGAAGGTTAGAAAAAGTTTTGGATAAAAGGAGTTTGTGATAAACATTGTTGTTCTTAAAACACTCTCTGAGTCTGAGTCTGATGTATACTCAGATTTTTTTATTTATTAATACTTATTATTTGCAAAACATATGTATGGGTAATTCCTAAACATTAACCCTTACAAAGCTTTCTGTTACAAATTTTTCCCCCCTACTCCCCACCCCTCCCCTAGATGGCAGGATATCCACTACATGATAATTATGTTAGAATACTTAACAAATCGAATATATGTATAGTTATTGCCACACATCATTTTTTTGTGCAGGAGAAATCATATCTATAAGAAAGAATAATCCGATAAAGGAAATACAATGCAAGCAAACCTCAATAGAGAACATGAAAATGTTATGTTGTGGTCCACATTTCACATCCCTCTCTCTGGGTGTATATGGCTCTCTTCACCGAACAATTGGAACTGGTTTGAAGCATTTCATTGTTGAAGAGAGTCATGTCCATTAGAACTGATCCTCATATAGTATTGTTGTTGCCGTGAATAATGATCTCCTGGTTCTGCTCATTTCACTCAGCATCAATCCATGCAAGTCTCTCCAGGCCTCTCTGAAATCGTCCTGCTGGTCGTTTCTTACAGAACAATAATATTCCATAACATTCATATATCATAATTTGTTCAGCCATTCTCCAATTGATGGGCATCCATTCAGTTTCCAGTTTCTAGGCACTACAAAAAGGGCTGCCACAAACATTCTTGCACATGTGGGGCCCTTTCCTTCCTTTACGATTTCTTTGGGATATAAGCCCAATAGAAACACTGCTGGGTCAAATGGTATGCACAATTTGATAACTTTTTGAGCATAGTTCCAAATTGTTCTCCAGAATGGCTGTATCCGTTCACAGTTCCACCAACAATGTATTAGTGTCCCAGTCTTCCCACATCCCCTCCAACATTCATCGTTATCTTTTCCTGTCATTTTAGCCAATCTGACAGGTGTGTAGTATATACCCAGATTTTTAAAATTTATGAAAATGATGATAAATAGGACTCAAAAGAGACAAACCATTCCAAAGTGATCTCTCTTTGGATCTTCTTGGTCTCCTTTCAACTAGTACTACTACTAGCCCTGAGTAATTGATCCCTCTGCTTTCCTTTGTTCCTTCTACTGATCAGCTTTGCTTAGCTCCATTAAAGAGCAGATCCAGATCTCACTTCTACAAAAATATAAAAACATATAGAGAGTATAAAGAACATTTTGATCTTTTCCTGGGTCACTAAGGAGAAAGCTGAATTTAGATGTAGCAGGGGGTGGGGGAATGAAGGAAGAGAGTGGGAATGGAAGAAGAGAGTAAAAATGAATCAGGACTAATGCTATGTGTCATAGAAAGTAGGAAACAATTATTTCTCAATCTATCTTTTTGGTTATTATTCTTTTGTACATCACAGAGAACTTTTCAGAAAAAATAAACATTAAAACAATCAGAATACTTCATGAAGAATTAGAGCTTTCTTTCATAGGAGGGAAAAACTCTCAGAGAGGAAACCAAATTCAAGTTGAGTTCATCATAAAATGACTTAAAGAACAAAAAAGAAATCAAGGGAGCCAACGAAGGTCATTGGCAACCAAAACCTAGGGACAATTAAAAAAAAGAAAGTCTTTTCCATTTATGCAACTAACCCTTTTGCACAGGCAAGTCTCACATGGTACATGGATTTCTCCTCATAATATCCCCTTTGTGGTAGAAAGGTAAGGCATCATACCTATTCCTATTTTACAGATAAGAAAGCTAAGGCACAGGTTTATTAAGTTGATCCAAACTTCAGAACTCCTGTATTATTAACCAAATGAAGTAAATATATCCACAAGTGTGTATCTGTATTTTATTACGGATAAATACTTGTGAATATATTTATATTTATTTGTATATTTACTTAAGACTTTTGAGAAATTATATTTTTATATGTGGATAAACATACATTCATATATATATTTATGTTTAACACTCATTTGCAATAATTAACTTCTTTTAAGTCTGGGGCAATATAATAATCCCTTTATCTACTCCGTTAGGGAGTCTATAAAATTAAAAGTCAGAAATACCATCACAATTGCTCTGAGCCCCCAGTTCAGAAAATTCCTAACATTTATGCAGAGGTTTGGCGCTCTGCTTTAATTTGCATTTATATTTCTCTCTTGATAATTCTTTGGCCTCTTTGTGGTTGTTTCAGGTTACCAGAAACATTTAAGCAAAGAAACAGCAGAGCATATTACAGTGTTTGCTAAGCACCAGGAAGGGAAGTTGGGGCAAAGGAGGGGGAACCAAAAAGCAGCTTTTCTTGGAAGTGTTCTCAGTGTTTTAGGAGGGGGTAGAACTGCTGGCCATCCTAAATCTGCTATGAGAAGCTTCTAGGGCCACTGACCCTCCCAGATCTGTCCTTTCTGTGATACAGCTAGTCCAACTTTATCTTTTCACTACCTGCCTCAGCTACCAATTCTTTCCCTTCTAGAGTCAGAACCTCTAAATTTCTTCCTGGTTCTGAATGAGGCTGCAGGGTGTGACCACATCCATTACCCAATCAGAACAGACTCCAATGTTTTTGATTGATTCGAAGAGGTTCCCAAGCCTCTCAAACCTAGTGAGCAATGAAGCTGTATTGTCACCTGACAAATGTATCAGGGCTTAGCATCTTGTCACTTACTTTCAATGTGATGAGGATAGTTTGATTGATTTAATCAAATCAGCCGTCAGCCATATATATGTAAAGAATTAATGGATAGACAGCCTATTACAATGAAAACAGAAAGATTAGGGAGATCTTCTAGGAGACTTGTAATGCATCCTTCCCTCACCTCAGCTTTGTAGAGTATCTCTTTTTAATATGGAGCTTTAATATTCATGAAGCCTTTCCTGATTCTTTTGTCATTGGCAAGTATATACATATATACATATAAACATATAAACATGTATAAGAACAAGAGGTAGCAATTTAATTTAGTGGAGATAATGTTAGATTTGAAATCAGGAAGACATGGAATCATATTCTGCCCCTGATGTACACTTTGTGACTATGAACAGATTATTTAACCTCTCTAGGCCTCAGGCTACTAGACAGGTCATGAGTCTTGGTTTCAGAAGCTCCCTTGAAAGTTCCCTTATGATAGACTCATAAGTCCTTGATATATTCAAATACACATATCATATATTATTATTAACAGAAGTTGTCAAACAAAGGAAAAAGACACTCAGCCAAATGGAAAAACCCAGATAAAGTATTCAATTTAATTCCGTGATACTTTAAAAATGTCAACCAATGACCCAAACTTTTATCTGTCATTTGCCAAAGAAATACAGATAAATCTTGTCAAAATGAAATCACTAGTCTTTTACCACATTGAGAGTCTTTTGAAAGTTATTCTTTTGTTAAGTGGTTTTTTAAAAAAAAATTCATGGCTTGAACTGTAAAAAAAAGTGTAAATATTTGGCACATGAACTATCCTCAGGATTTATGGTATATGGAAAAAGCGAAAGAACCATAGATTTGTGTAATTTTACTAGAAAAAGATATATTGGACTGGTAGCAACAGTAAAATGAAGGAAAAGCATGAAATTCTTCATAGTACTGTACAAAAATTGTCAAACTGTTGGGATATCCTCATCACCCATGAGTCGGTTCCAAATAAAGTACATTTATATGAGAATTTTTCAGTTTCTTTGGACAGTAGCTTAGCTTTGTTGCAGTTTTAATGCTCCTCAAAATGGTGTTTACTTTATCTTGTCAAAGATTGTAGTAATAAAAGAATTGTAAATGCATCCTCTTTATCAGAATGTCTGTGTATATTGGTTATCACTAGAGACATGGGTGGTTGTGTATGTTTTTTTCCCTTAAAAAAATAGAAATGTTTTGTTGTCACTTTTGATGATACCAAGAATCAGAAGTTAGCACAAGGGGATCTTCCTGCCACTTAGTACCATGTTTCTGATAAACAATGTTTTATGCCCCACAATTAAGGTATAGGTAATGGGCAATTATGCAGATGATGAATTAATTATATTTAAAACACAGGCCATTACAATCAATACTCCTCACATTTCAACTGCATTTTGGAATTAATAAATCTAATTAAAACTTTCAACAGGCAGTGATCTGTTGATACCACCTACCTGAAGAATCACAATTAACAGCTGTTTATGAATTACTCTGTTCTTGGGTGAGGATCATTTTATGGTAAATGGTTGGCTAAATGGTTTATTAAGGGAACCTTTTAAAAATGTCTGTATTTATAGTAATTTCCTGATTCACTATTTAATTCCCGACCCTGTATTTCTTCAAAAAAGGGTATAAACTAGATAGTTGACATTCCATGGCTTAAAAGGATTAGAATGGCTGCTTCTAGGTCTCTAATGAAAGTGCTTAGCTACCAAAACCATGGTTTCTGGGAGCAGTAGTTCTCTATGTTTTTATGTAGGCAGAATGCTTTGAAAGTGAAATTAAACTATAATCCTGTATGTTAATTCTTACCACTGCCACTCTAAAAATAAAATGCATTGAATTAAATGACAATATTTTACTATATAGTTTTGATAAGACATTTTAAAATTTAAAAATGTGAAAATATTTTTTAAAAAATT
This sequence comes from Myrmecobius fasciatus, assembly GCA_023553655.1. Taxonomy (NCBI): domain Eukaryota; kingdom Metazoa; phylum Chordata; class Mammalia; order Dasyuromorphia; family Myrmecobiidae; genus Myrmecobius; species Myrmecobius fasciatus. The sequence continues at coordinate 47,395 of JAJPUD010003244.1, read as the reverse complement.
AAATATCCTATGCAACTAATTTGTGCCATGTAAAATGAATGTTATAGACAGTATCATAGTATCAACACCCCAGTTCTGGAAAACAACTTTGTATTATGTAAGGAAGATTATTGAACTATTCACACCCTTTGACTCAGCTATCCTAGTACTGTGTATAAATCCCACAGAGTCAATGGCAAAAAGAAAGTTCCCAACACAACACAAAACTTCTGATAGTTCTCTTGGGAGTAGCAAAAAAACAACCAAAACAACCAAAACCCTACAAGTAAGCCTAAAGTGAGTACCAACTCAACTTTATGAATGGGGAATGACTGAGCACATTTAGGTAAAATAAAACAATGAAATAGATGGGGTGGAGAGTACAATGAAATATAAACATGACAAATTCAGAGAAACATATAAAGACTTGGAACTTCCAGATTTCTTGGTTGTTTGTTGTTATTTGTCCTTTTTTCTTTAAGAGGACCATAAAATCATGGAGGTGGTACATGACATGCAAATGAATTGGATTTAAATGAGGGAGCATTGTACAAAGTCACCTGCCTAATTTTCTCCTCTGAAGCCGTCTGGGTCCAATGGCCAGATATAGATCAGAATGACTGAAAATGGCCCTGAATACAGTGGGAGATCTTGTTCTTTTAAAACTGAGGTCTTTAGCAGGTCTCTTTTTGATGGAGGCAACATCTAATCATTGTTTAAGAAAATGTAAGAAATGAGGCAAAAAATGGCCACTTTTGTCTAATCAAAAAAAAAAAAAAATCAAACTGGGAGGGGAAGTCTCTAGGGGTTTCTGGCCAAACAGAAACATTTTCTATTTACATTCCCTCTGAGCCAATGGGGCTCAATGAGTCCCAAGCAGTGACTAAATAGGGCTTGGCCTGGGACCTATTGTTGGCCACTCTATGAAAGCTAGAGTGATTTGGGTTTTAGGCATGGTTCTTAAGAAAGAAATCTAGCCTATAAACCTCAAGATATCCTGTGAGTTTCATTCTTTCCTTGAACCCTTTTAAATCTGCTCTCTCCAAATATTGGGCACATACCACTCAATTAGTGTTTTCAGTAACCAAAATTTACATTCCTTTGGGCAGAGCACCTAAGGTTATGATACCCTATGTGGACAGAGAGAAGGGAAAGAAGAAAGAGACTTTGAGAAGCTAAAGTGCCATTGCTGGTCTCTACCTCTTTCTATACCCCCCCAAATTGTTTTGTAATTAGGATCATAAGTTGATCTCTGGAGATGAAGGGAATTAATCTGCCTCCTCTTTTTACAGATAAAGAAATTGTGACACTGAAGGTATAATGATTTGTTCAGTCACACAGATAGTAGGCATTAAATGTAGAATTTTAATCTATGTCTCCTGATTATTATTTTGATCTATTTTGAATATATGTATATGTGTGAGTATTCATATACATTTCTCCTTTTTTCTCAACAGAATATTAGGTCTTGAAGCACAAGAACAATTTTAATTTTTCATTTTTCTACCTAGTTAGGTAGGGTGATTAATTGGATTAATTGATATAGTGTGAAAACAATAATATAGCCAATAACTACAATAGTTTCAAGAAAACAATGCTAACATACTTCTATACACAAAATAGTCATAGTGCCTCATCTTGGTCTCAGGAAAAAGAAGAGATATGATACTTAGCTTCCTTCTTTTTATAAATATATGAAGGACCAGGAGTATGGAATAATATTTAAACTACCAGATGTGATCATTTTGTCAATTGGGTTTTGTTCAACTATTTCTTTGTAACCAGGCAGAATTCAGAGGAGGATGGGGGACATTAGAAAATTATTTGAAGATTTTTAAAAATTAATTAGCATTTTATTTTTCCTGAGCATTATTATTATTATTATTTTTAGCATTCATTTTTCCTGTTTTATAGTATTTTATATTTTCCAGGAACATGTAAAATAGATTTTAACATTTACTTTTATAAGATTTTTTATTTATTTTCATTTTTTCTTCCTCACTTCTCTTTCCTCCTCCCCAATCTGATACAAGCTATATATGTACAATCATATTAAACATATTTCCACATCAATCATGTTGCAAAAGAATCTGAACAAAAGAAGAAAACCATAAGAAAGAAAGAACAATTAAAAAAGTGAAAATAGTATGCTTTGATCTGCATTCAGACTCCATAGTTCTTTCTCTGTATGTAGATAGCATCTTTCATCATGAGTCTTTTGGAATTATATGGGACCCATTGCACTGCTGAAAATAGCTAAGTCTATCAAAGTTGATCATTGAACAATCTTGCTATTACTCTGTATAATGTTCTCCTAATTTTTCTCATTTCACCCAGCATCATGTAAATCTTTCCAGGTTTTCCTGAAATACACTTTCTTATTATATCTTATGGCAAAATACAAAATATAGCACCATTACATTCATAAAATGTTTCACCATTCTCCAATTGATAGGCATTCCTTGCCACCCCAAAAAGAGCTGTTATAAATATTTTTGTACATGTGAGTCCTTTCCTCCCATTTATGATCTCTTTGGGATATAGACCTAATAGTGGTATTGCTGGATCAAAGGGTATACAGTTTGATGGCCCTTTAGGCATAGTTCCAGATTACTTTGTAGAATGGTTAGATCATTTCATAATTCCATCAACAATGTATTAGTGTCCCAATTTTACCACATGCTCTCCAACAGTTGTCATTTTCCTTTGTCATATTAGCCAATCTAAGAAGTATGAGGTGGAGTGTTTGAAAAATGACACCTTTATCAGAAACACTTCCTGGAAAAATTGTTCTCCATCTTTCTGCTTTCCTTCTAATCTTGGTTTGTTTATGCAAGGACTCACATGACAGCTCTTTTTGGGGTGGCAAGGAATGCCTATCAATCTTTATATCTAAAGCATTACCCATTTTGATTTTATTTTGGTATAGGGTATGAGATTTTGGTCAATGAATAGTTTCTGTCCCAATCTTTTTTCAGTTTTGCCATCCATTTTTGTCAAATAGTGGATTTTTATCTCAGAAGCTGGAGTCTTTGAGTTTATCAAACAGTGGATTACCATAGTCATTGGCTTGTGCCTTGTGTGCCTACCCTGTTCCACTGATTCACCACTCTATCTGTTTCTTAACCAGTGCCAATTAATTTTAATGATTGTCACAATAATATAATTTTAGATCTGGCACTGCTAAACCACCTTTCTTTGCTTTTTATCCCTCTTACTTCCCTTGATATTCTTGAACTTTTGTTTCTCCAGATGAATTTTGTTTGTTTTTCTAGCTCTATAAAATAATTTTTGATAGTTTGATTGTTATGGCACTGGATGAATAAATTAATTTAGGCAGAATTATCATTTTTATTGTATTAGCTTGGTCTACCCATGAACAATTGATATTTTCCCAATTATTTAAATGTGACTTTATTTGTGTGAAATTTATTTTGTAATTTTGTTTATATAGTTCATGGGTTTGTTTTGGCAGGTAGACTCTGAAATATTAACATTTCTTCCAAGCCCTTGGAGGATTCTCATTAACCATCAAGGATTTTTAGTCCTGACTTTGAAGTAGATGAATACTAAGCTAAATTCACAATTACTGGGGATATAATGAACTAAGAATCAAAAAAAGCTAGATTTTGATCCTGGCCTTTTTTCTCTTCTCTACCAACTTTTTGTTTCTTTTATTCTCAATTAAGAGTAATCAATTGAAGCTTTCCTGATTCATTGCTGCTAGTGTTTTCTCCCTTTTCAAATAACCTTTTACTAGATTTTAAATTTGAATTTCCCACTAATTCATTATATGACTTTAAGCAAATGAATTTAGTTTCCTGAATCTTGGTTTCCTTATCTGTCAAATAAGAAGGTCAAAGCAAATAACCTTTGAAGTACCTTCTACATGTAATATATTTTGGTTCTATGAATACTCAACTGAGTCCAACAACCCAAACATTCAGGTCCAAGGCAAGTTCTGGTGGTAGGTGTGGCTATGGACACTAGAAGGTAGTGTTTGGGAATTGATTGATCTGATCTACTCTCAAATAATTTGCTAATGGAAAAATGATTTAAGTGTTAAGGGGCATGGCTCCCCAAATGCTTAATTATTATCTTTGCTACATCGTTATAAGAGAGTTCATTTATTAAGCAAAATCCAATCTTCCTGCTAGGCTTGTCCAATACTAGTAGGTTTCCCATTTCTTCTATGATTTAGTTCATCTATGAGATATTAAAGCATGGGGATCATGTTTTTTGTTCTGTTTTGTTTTTTCTTGACAAGTAGGTTAATACTTGAGGTTACATTTTCAAGAACATATTACCAATGCAGTTATATATCAAAAAAGTTCGATCAAGGCTTTCACTGGAAAAAAAAAAGCTCCTGCTATCTCAGTTTGGCTCAGAGATTAAAAAAGGACCTTTTCATTTGTAGATAGCAAGCCCACAGGATAGGGGTTTTTTTGAATTTATTGAGTGTCTACTAAGTTCCCAGTCCTGTTCTAGGTTTTATAGGGGATAGAAAGAAGATAAAGACCTGACCCCTGCCCTCTAAGAGTTTGCAATAGAATCTACTGCTTTGTGGAACATTGAATTCAGGGTTATAATCAGTTACTGTTAGGTTTGTCCTTTGATGTCCCTTACTTTCCTTTTGGAGAATCTTGTCTCTTCCTAGGCACATTGCCATTGCCCAGTCTTTTGCTAGGTATTCTGGTTGATACTTTAATCAATAGAAGATGGTAATACAATCACAAACTCATAATGGAAAGAAGGTCATCAGGGGTCATCTAATCCAAATGGTGCTTGAATAAGAATCTATAATACATCTGATAAATGCTTGAAGTGGTCTAGTGGGAAAACAAAACAAAACAAACAAACAAACAAAAAAACAATGGACTTGGAGTTGGGGAAGACAGGGTATGAGTTCCACTTCAGACACACAATAGCTGTGTGATCCTGGTCAATTCCCTTCACTTTTCCTAGCCTCAGTCTCCTCATCTATAGAGTAGTGATTATAGTGAGGCTCAAGGAAAGTATTTGATATAAAATGCTTTGCAACCTTATATTGCTATACATATTATTTCCCTTCTTAATGAAGCCATGCTGATCTCATTTACTTTTACTAGATGCTCATTTATCTATTGTTTTGATAATTTGAAATTTTAGAATTTTGCCAAAAATTGAATTCAGATTCACTTGCCAAGAGTTGCAGATTGTTATAGTACTTACTGTGAAAACCAAGACAATTGTTCCCTAGACCTTTAATAGTTCTCTTGTTCTTCATGATCTTAGCACAGGATTTAGCAGTCTAGCACTTAGAACAATTCCTGGTCTATAGTGTAAACTTAATAAATATTGATTGACCAGTCTTTCAAAAGTCACGGGCAGTGGTTCATTAGTTATATCTGTGGCTGCTTTTGGACCTTGGGATGTATTTCATTTGGGTCTGATGATTGGAGCTTATCAGGGGCAGCTTATACCTAGTATAGGTACAGTGCCTGGCACATAGCAGATTCTTAGTAAATGCTTGTTGATTGATTGTTTGGCTATTAACTCCTTTTAAACCATATTTAGTCCCTTTTATGGTCCAAAGATTATTGTTCTTGGCAGAAAGAAGATAGGAGTCAAAAATGCATGGTATGGTCTGATTTCTCTTTATTGAACATTACCATGATTCCATCTACCCTAAGCAGTGTTCTTCACCCTCATTGAACCTGCTCCTTTTTATTTTTGGGAGAGAACTCTAAGTAGTTGCATCTCTGGGTCAAAGAATACAGACATTTTCATCATTTTTAAAGTATAATTCCAAATTGCTTTAAAAATGGTAAAGCCAATTCATAGCTGTACCAAAAGTATTATGTATATCTATGTTTCTGTTGTCCCTCCAATATCTATTGTATTCTTTTTTCATCCTTCACAGTTTGCTAGATATAAGGTAAAACATCAGTGATATTTTGATTTACATTTCTATATTGTTGCTTTAGAGCAGATTTCATAGTTATGTATGAACAATTCTTCTCTTGACAACTATTTGTCATAACTTTTAATTATTTATTCATTATAGAATGGTCTTGACCTCATGGATTTGTGTTAATTCTTCATGTATCTTGAATCTCAGAATCTTATTAGAGATATCTGTTGACAAATATTTTTCCTACTCAGTTGCTTTCCTTTGCAGTATCCTAGCTGCATTGCTTTCATGGTTCATGTAATTTAAATTATTTATTCTGTCTTTTGGGACTTGAGAAAATTAATTTTTTTTTACAAAATTAGCCTTGTAGGCCTACTGCATCATTGGCCATTGCTATATTTTAAGTCATAACCCAGAAATCTAAACCTTATTGGCTGATATCTTCTTTTTGATTTGCTATTGATTTCTCTTCCCTGTTTTTCTCTTTGGATGCTCTTGATTTTGACTAGTAGCAATGATGAAAACATTTGTGCTCCTAAGTTTTATATTTGTTACTTTTGTTCAACACTTTACAATCTCAGCCCTTGCTCTAGAAAACTATATAGTCTGGGTGAAGAGATAACATCTTATCTGAACTGAAGTCTGAATTAGAAAAAAAGATAATAAAAGTAAAGACAGGTAGTATAACATAATAAACTTCTATAAGAGTTTGGAGAAGGAACAATCAATATATAATGGATCAGTTAGGAAAAGATTCTTAGAAGGGGTTGAACTTAAGCCATGCTTTGAAAGATGAACAGGATGGAACGGAATATGGAACAGCTATCTCTTCTTCATAAACAAAAAGACAATACCATTGCTCAATTCACTGATGGAGCACTGATTTTATTGATCAAAAGACAAATTGCCCTGATAAATCCAGCCATGTAATAGCCATAGTGTGGAACAAAGCATACTTTTTCACCAAAAGTGAAATATCAACTACTTAATAGAAAAATACTAAAGAACTGTCCTCCTTATTCTCAATACACTAAACATGATCAACAAAGAAATCACTGAGGAAGTATCCGGTACAGACCTTTTCCTCCAAGTTTGTGTATTTCTTTATAAGTGCCATCTTGGTTTCAAAAGCAACCCTTCTTGAAAAATAGAAAGTCTTGATTTTTTTTTCTCTTGGCCAAGTGCTACACTCTTATTCTGGGCATATGTTTAAATGAAAAAGAACAGGTCAGGAATAACACAAAGTAATTTAAAGGCCTTGCACCACAATATGTGGGATTGCCCACAGCTACACCTTGCAATCACCCAATTCATATTTTAGGTCCTGACATGAGAGTTCATAGTATTTTGCAATTCTATGTTCCATGTCAGTGGCTGACTGTGGAGCTGAATATCAGTCCTATTTAAATCTGCAAGAAAATAGCTTCAGGTGACATAACCTTTCATGTAGTACCACTGTGTACATATACAAATAATTGAGGCTCTTGACCCTGTCTATGCACATACAACTGTAAGTACAAACTTGACATTTTGATTCTGCTTGTAGCCTTTCTCGTTGTTATTTTCTGTTTCAATAATCCATTGCAGGTAGAAAAATGAAGGAAGGAAGCATGAATGATTAATGCTGTCAAGCTAAAATAATGTATTTAGAAAAATCTATAAATCTGTTATTTGTGGCATTTTAAAACTGAACACGACGGTCCTCGGTGCCAGTCAGACTATTTTACAGCAGATAAATGTAAGCGCTTCACAGCAGAATGGCAGGAGAATCTCCTGACCCCCCATCGGCTGGGACCAGGACTTAGAGGGTCAGTGGGAACTTTCAGCTACAAATGAATATTTAGCACAAGTCAAATATTCATGAGTGCTTATGAATATTTATTGTCAGTCTATAAATATTACAAGGTGTAGTTGATTCATTTCAGAGGGTGGGGTGGGGAAAGGAAAGGGCTTGTTTTGCATCTCAATATTTTGATTTCTCCACCAACTGGGCTCTCCAAGGTGCCAAAGGGGCCAGTTGCTGGCCACCTGGCTGGCTGCCTCTTACTCCAGGCCGGGCCTTATTGCATTTGGCCCTGCTGTGGAGTTGAAACTTTATAAAATGTGATTCAGTGGGAGCTTTCTCTTGCAACTCTACATCACCTGTGCATGCTGATCCATCGGACACAAGCAGGAGTTGCTCACAAGTAGACGGGGGATAGAAAGATGGTATGACAGTTTTCCCCTATGAAAAATTCAAGGTTTGTTTATTAAGAGCTCTCTCTAGAAGTGGGTAGTGAGGGAGTGCTCTGATTTAACCTGTTCTCATCCTTAACTACTCCCCCCATAACAATCAAGGAACCAGTACAAACTCCGGTTCATCAACAAAACATTCTCTTTAAAATCACAAAGGAAACCTTTCATGTCAAAAAGCTGTTTTCTCAGCTGAATGACCTATGGACTACATCCCATTCTCTTACCAAGTCACCACAAATATTTATTAGTGAGCAGACATTCAAGTCACCTGAAATCCAACTGAATTACAGCAGATATCCACCCAATTGTTTCACTGCCTCTGTAAATCCTACATTGGAAGCAGTGCTATCAAATTTCCACTGATAAGCAAATCATGTAAATGATCATGGGTGTTTGCAGATTAAAAAATAATTAGAGCCTGATCTATAGCAGCAGCAAATGCCACCTGAAATCACAGGTTTGGAGTGTTTGGGGTAATGCAGATTCTGAGTGTCTATGCCCCGGGAAAGGTGTGAGTTCACAGTTTTAGCAGAAAGTTGGCTTATCAGGAAGAGAGAGCTCAATTATGATGCAGAGGTATCATTTCCTTACAGTCTCTCTTAATGTCCTAGAGGTCATGAGATCACAGTTACATGCTGTCACTCTGGGGGGGGGGGGAAAGTCTCCTCTGTTTCCCAGTACTCTAAGAAAATATACTGAATTCCAACCACAGAAATAATCTTTGGTTAGTTGTTGAGGAAGATTGTGGTTGCTTTGTGGGGTTGAGAAGCATCAATATAAAAACCATATTCCTTTATTCTTAAGTCTAGAGTGATGACCATCCCAGAAGCTAGAGCTCATTATATTACAGTTATATTATTCAAAAAATCTACAGTATTTTCAATGCTGCTTCCATCAATGTATCCTGCCTTCTTCTGCCTTAATCTGCACTGACTGTTTATTTATTGTCTTTGTGGCTATAGTGCCTATATAGTGCCTAACATATCATAGATACTTAATAAATGTTTTATTGGGGGGAAGGAAATGGGAAGTTAGTCCTTGATTTGTTCTACCACCTTTCTTTATATTGTCTCAGTTCCCTTTCCTCTGATCCCTTGTCCCAGATACTTATACTGTCTCATTTCCAGATGGTCTTAAAATCCATTAGTAATTATACATACATGTCTTAGAAGTGGGAATGGAAACAGCCTTCTCAATATTCTCCCAGTGTATCCCAGAAATAGTCATATTTAACAAAGCTAGCCCAGCTTTCTGAATTAAATTAGATCAATTTTACCTGTTTCCTTCCTTTTTACATTTTCTTCCTATCCTCTCCCTCCCATCCTTACCGTTCCCCCCCCCATCATTTTTTTTTCTTTCCTTTTCTCTTTTACCTGGACATTTTAAACCACTTCCCATGTTTTTGTGTGTGGGTGTGTGTGAGAAGTGCCTTGGGTGCTAGGCTGGGCATATAGTTCTTAACCCTGTTACTAACTTGTTCAATTATTCTTTATATACATGACTTCTCCTCAGTAACAGGTGAGAACCGATATCATTATAGCACCATATATATGAATCTAGGCAACAAAAAGAAAATGGATTCTAATCCAGTTTGTATTTCTCCATTAGCAAAAGCCTGCAGACATCCAATTGGTTTGAAGATGTTCCTTTCACTCAGGTGCCCAGCTTAAATAATTTAAAATTAACCCAACTCCTTTAGCATAAAAAGTAATGGCTCTGTCAAAGCCAAAGTGCAGAATGCTAATTTAGGGTTTTAAATACTAATTCTGAATAAATGGAGGTGTCATTAAGAGAAAGGGTTTTTGTTATTATTATTATTCTGAACAGGAGAAGGTATAGCTTGAGTTAGTGGGAGCCATTAAAATTACTTCTTCAGTGAACCTGGCCTTACAGGTGCCAGATCCAAAAAGAGCTTTGAAAAACAATGTTTCTTCAGGGAGCTCATCTGTGAGAGAGTTAACAAGTTCCTGAAAAGTCTATGCAAGTCATATTTTCTTCCTTTGCAAATTCTTACTCATTTTGGAACCACATAGCTCCCAGGCTAATTTGGGCTAGGTTTGTAAATGTTACAGCAGAATTCTGAAGAGTCTATGCTTTCCTATCTAAAGTGCTAAGAAATTAGGGTAACTCTGAATGTTACCCAACAAAGTACCAGCTCTGGAATCAGAAGGCCCTGTGTTCAAATCCAGATTCCTCCTTAATGCTTACTAGCTGTGTGACCTTAGTCAAGTAACTTCATCCCCAAATGTCAAAAAAAAAGGGTACTGCTACCTCCATATTTTTTTTCTGTTGAGTATTTAGAAACAATCTGTATTTTTGGTCATTTTTCCTCCCAACATTTTTAATTGTTTATTTATTTTAAACAGTTTTTCTTTTTAAATGGAGTTCTAAATTCTTGACCTCTTTCCAAACCCTTCCCTTAAACACTGGGAAGGTAAGAAAAATTATGTTAGTTATACATGTTAAATCATAAAAAATTTTACATTTAGTCATATCACAAAAAAGCAAAAAAATTGAGAAAACTACTTCAATTTGTGCTCAAAGTTCATAAGTTCTCTCTTTCTGGAGGTGAATAGAATGTTTTCATCATGATTCCTTTGGAATTGTTTTGTATTACTGTAATGCTCAGAGTAGCCAAGTCTTTCTCATTTGATTATCACTGAATCATTGCTCTTATAGAACACAATAATCTCCCAGTTCTTCATTTAACTTTGCATCAATTGATATGTCTTGCCTTTTTTCTTTTTCTTCCTGAAACTATTCCCTCATTGTTTCCCATAGAACAATAGTCATAATCATATGGTATAACTTGAGCCATTCTTCAATTAATGATAATCTTTTCAATTTCCAATTATTTGCCACAACAAAAATTAGTACTAAAATGTTTATATATGTGTATATGGGTCCTTTTTCTTTTTCTTTAATATCTTTGGGGATATGACCTAATAGTGATATTGCTAAGTCAAAGAGTGTGCACAGTTTTAGAGCCCTTTGGGTATATTTCCAAATTGTTCTCCAAAGCAATTAGTAAAGTTCACAATTTTACCAGCAGTTTCTTAGTATACTTATTTTCCTCCTCCTCTACATTGGTGATTTCTGATAGGGGTAAACTGGTACCTCAAAATTGTTTTAATTTGTATTTTTCTAAATCAATAGTTATTTAGAGAATTTGTTCAAATGACTATAAATAGCAGATTGTTTTTTTCCTGAAAATTACCTGTTTATAACTTTTGATCATTTATCTTTTGGGGAATGACTCTTATTCTATACATCTGACTCAGTTCCCTCATTTGAGAAGTGAAATCTTTATTAGGGAATCTTGCTGTAAAAATTTTGACTTCATTGTCTATGGTAACTTTTAGCAAAAGGTCATTTACTGATTGTCTTTTTTAAAAAATGCAATCTGTTTTTGCTTTTGCTTTGTCTGAGATCATGGTTGCAAGGTGAAGTATGGTAGATTCTGCTCCAGCCTTTTATTTAACTCTGTGTGTGTGTGTTTCATGTGAATTCTAATCTATTCAGTTGTTTGCTTCCATGATATGGGTGAACTCATTCCATTCCCATTCATAGTTATGACTGGTGTATATTCCCCTCCACCCCACTTTGTTTTCCTGTTTCTTCTCTCTTTTTTTCATCCTGTCTCCTCTCAAAAATCTGTTTTGCTTCTAACCACCACCTCCCATAATCCACTCTCCCTTTTATGAGCCATCTTCCACCCCCATATCATTCTACCCTCCTATTTCCCTGCCAGATAAGATAGGTTTGTGTACCCAACAAAGTGTGTGTGTGTGTGTGTGTGTGTTCTTCTCTTTAACCAATTCCAATGAGAGTGAGGTCCATGCATTGCCCACCCCTCTCCTTTATTTTCCTTTCCTCCATAAAAGCTTTTCCTTGTATACCTCTTTTTATGTGAGAAAATTTCACAGCTCTCCCTCTTTCTTCATTTTGTCTTTTTTGTTTGTTTCGTGCTGTTTTCAGAACTTGTTTTGGGGATCTGCAAGTTTTTGGTGCTTTCAAGGTGGAGTCTCTTGGAAAGAGATGTGATCTCCTGGTCTTTACCTAGGAAGGGATTCTGCTCCCCACAAATGGAAGTGCTAGTGTTTCTCTCTTTGCTGGAACTGTGATTCAGAGCTGCTTAAGGGCAACTGAATTGCCCATTAGCACCAGCTTCACCTAGGCATGGCAGAAGTTCCCTTTTCATGTCTTTCTTACCAATTGTCCCACCCTCTTTTAGTCTCTGGGCTGAGAATTCCAATTGTGGTGACCCCCAATGTCTTCTGCACGTTGAGCCAGGTCCACAACCTGATGTTGCAGATGTCTCCAATCAACTTTCTCAGTTTTCTTAGAATGGGAAAATGTTTTACTTTAGCCTTTTGTTGGCTCTAATTCTTCAAAGTTTGGTTTGAGAAGTCATTTTAAAGTTGTTTGGAGGAAATGTTGGAAGAGTTCTGCATTGTTGCCTATATTTGTTCATCTTAGCTCTGTATTGAGAATCTGAATTTTAAGGTCAAGACCCAGCTCTAGAATCCAAGAAATCTTCACTCTAAATCCTCAGGTCCCCTGTGTGAAACTTTGTAAAAAGTATTCTAGCCTCAGTCTTCTGCACTCAGAAATGCCTTTCTTTGCACCCCAGCATATTCCTTTTCCCATCCATCTGCCAGTCATTTATTAAACATCTATATATGTTAGGCACTCTGCTTGGTGCCAGGGATACAAAGACAAATGAAATAGAACTCTTGCTAACTGATCTCGTATTCTATTGTGGGAGACAATTTTTGTTGTTGTTCACTCATTTCAGTTACGTCTAACTCTTTGTGACCACATTTGGGGTTTTCTTAGCAAAACTATTGAAGTGATTTGCCATTTCATGCTCCTGCTCATTTTACAGAAACTGAGTTAAACTGGATTACATAACTAGCCTAGGATCATATAGCTAATAAATATCTGATGCCAGATTTGAATACAGGAAGAAGAGTTTTCTTAACTCCAAGTCTGGATTCCTATCCATTGCCCACCTAGGTGTCCATAACAACTACAACAATATCTGTATATTCTTTTATATTTAAATATTCAATATTACACAAATATACATAAAATAAATACAAGGTAATTTGGCAGAGGCAAGGATACTACAAGCTGATGCTGGGCAATCAGAAAAGTCATCATGTAAAAGTTACATTTAAGATATATTTTTTCCCCCACATTTTAATAATATTTTATTTTACCAAATATATGTTAAGATAGTTTTAAACATTCACCTTAGCAAAACCTTGTATTCCAAATTTTTCTTCTTTCCTCCCCCACAAGAAAGTAAGCAATCTGATATAGGTTAAATATATGCATTTCTTCTAAATTTATTTCCATATTCAATATACTGTGCAAGAAAAGTCCAATCAAATGGGAGAAATGAGAAAGAAAAAACAAGCAACCAAACAAACAACAACCACAAAGGTGAAAATATTATGCTTTGATTCACATTCAGTCTCCATAGTTCTTTTTCTGGATGTGATTAGCATTTTTCATCCCAGGTTTATTAGAATTGCCTTGAATCACCATATTGTTGAGAAGAACAAAGTCCATCATAGTTGATTATCACAACATCTTGTTGTTGCTGTGTACAATGTTCTCTTGGTTCTGCTCAATTCACTCAGCATCAACCCATACAAGTTTAAGATGAACTTTGAAAGAAACCAGAAATTCTAAGTGGCATAAATACCTTCCAAATTTGGAGAATACAAACGCAAAGAGATGAAAGATACTGTCATGTTTGAGGGAGAGAAAGAAGGATACTTTGCAGAATTTACAGTATGTGAACATGATTAATTATACCACCAACTTATTTTGAGATTTTAGAAACTCAAAGCAGAGCTCCTTGCATTTGAGAAAATGAAAGGTTATAAAAATCAGGGATTTTTGTATTCATTTTGTATTCATAGAACCTAGAACAATTTTTGGCACATAGTACATGCTTAATAAATGTTTGTTGATACATCTTTGAGGTAATAGGAACCTGTTTCAGTTTAGTGAATAAGGGAATGACTTGGTCAGATCTGTGCTTTAGGAATAACACTGGAACAAGATAGAGATGTATAGACAAGGGAAGAGACCAGAATCAGGGGCACTAGAGAGGAGATTATTGCTAGAACATAGGTAAGAGATAAGAGGGATCTGAAGGAAGGTGATGGATGTGTGAGTGTGGAGAGGAGATAAAGGTAAGAGATGGAATAAATTGGATATGGGGGATAAAGGAAAATGAGATGTTGAATCTATGGTTAAGATTTTGAACTTGAGTATATGGAAGGATGATTGTTGGAGATTCTCAGGGCAAGTGTTAGAAATTTAGAATCGTAATTTCTAGTCTTAGTTCCAGGTCAGCTGCTTACTACTCATGTTTCCTTAGGAAGCCATTTAATCCTTGTGACTTTTTCTCTTTCAAGTCTTTTGGAGATTGAGATTCTTGAGGAAAGGCACTTAAAAATTTATATTATTGTATCACTAGATTTGAAGTCAGAAAAAACATAGTTTTAAATGTTGATTTTTATATTCACTAATGAGAAGAGGTAAGTTATTTAGCCTCCAATCTAATTATAGCACCTCCCACCTAATCATAGATCAAATGCTGGAAGAGAACTCACAGACCACGGAGTCCAACCCCCTCATTCTACAGAGGAAATGGAGGCCCAGAAAATTTGAGTGATTTGCCCAAGATCAGAGTGTCAGAAGTAGAATCTGAAACCCCAATCCTGTGCTAGAATGTGCTAAACTGGGTGCTCTCTGCACAAGATCATAAAGCTTAGCTTCCTCGTGTGTAAAATGGGTCTAATAATGCCTATAGAGCCTACTTCACAAAGCTGTAAAGATCAAATGAAATAAAGTTTATAAATATAAAGTATTATATAAAACCTTCAAGTACTACATGTTTGTGTATGTATTAGATAGATAGATAGAGATATAATGCTTGTGCATGTATGGAGAATATATGTTTGCATCTACCATGCATAAGTGCACACATGAAATGCCCTGCACGTGTGCATATAGACACATTTATATGTAGGTATTAATTTGTTGCGCATGCACATATGCACATGCATGTTACATACGTTCTATCATAGAGCATGGTGTACATATAGCTTGTATATAAATACCTACTTTTGTTGTGTAGTCATTTTTCAGTTGTGTACAACTCTTCATGACCCCATTTGAAGTTTTCTTGGCAAAAATACTGGAAGGGCTTACCATTTCCTCCTCTAGATCATTTTATAGATAAGGAAACTGAGGCAAATAGTAAGTGACTTGCCCAAGGTCACACAGCTATTAAGTATCTGAGGTCAAATTTGAACTCAGGAAGAGGTCTTCCTGACTCCAGGCTGGCACTCTACCCAATGATCCACCTAACTGCCTCATTATACATGTAATATATGTTTATATGTAAGTGTACAGATATGTTATCCATTATTGAACAAATAATTGTTCACTGAGAGACTGAAGCACCCTATAACATGGTATAGTGGGATAACACTGGATTTAGAAAATGGAAGTTTCAAATTTCCTAGTTGGAGTCCTTGACCTAATATGGACTAACTTTATGGCGCTTGTAGCTTCCTCATCTATAAAATGGGTATAATAATGTCCATTATCGTAATAATTGCGACATTACAAAGGCATTATGGGGAAAACTCTTATGAATGTAAATGTAATATATGATGAGTAGTCACTATTATTTTTATGAATACTTTAAAGAGACGTGACATTGTAAAGAAATAATTTCTGAATGAGAAAGACCTAAGTTCCAAACTCAATGCTAATACATATCGTGTGTGTAATTTTGAGCAAATCATTTTACCTCAGTTTCCTCTTCTATAAAATGGAGATAATAATGATATCTACTCACAGGCTCAAATTATGATGCCCAAATGAGATTGTACATTTACATGTTGCATATATACTATATATATATATATATATTTTACATATATATAATTTTATAAAGCTTAACATGCTATATAAATATTAGCAATTATGATTATTATTGGTGCTCCAGACATTTCTAAGACTAAACTGCAGAATGATTTCAGAACTGCAATAGTAGAACTTATTGAAGAGTTCTTTATACAGATGAAAACATATCAAATAGAAATACTAAATATTTTTTAAAATTAGTGTGTATCATTGGCCTTTAACTCCTTTAAAAACAACAACACACAAAACCAGCTTTCTCTATCTTGCCCAGACTGAGGATAGTAGAGCTGCATTAAAGCCCAATCCCACTGCTGATTGGCATGGAAGTTTTAACCTGATCCATTTTTGACCGGGCCAGGTCAGCCTTCCTTGGTCAAACCACTGGCCTTCTTCCTCATAATGATGCTGAACTTAATGTGGATGTTGGATCCACTTAGTCTGCTATAGTTCCGAATTCCTGGGCTCAAGAGATCGTGTAGCCTCAGACTTTTTAGTAGCATGGACTAGGGAAATGTCCCACTAAGCCTATCTCTTTGTCTCTTTCTACTCAAACTTTAGGGAAGAAATTCACTGGTTTTGGATTAAGGATCTGAGCAAGTGAATTCCATTCAAAGCCAGTATCTCTGCACCGAAGGTCTACTCCTTAGGGTCAAAGTATCCATCCATGAAAAAACATTGGTTTTTCAGGGTCCACTGGGTCCATCTGGCTCCTATTTGCCCCTGTTGGCAAAAAAAGTCTCTTTCTCCCACCCTCAACTCATTCACATACTCTGACCTAAATGTTCATTTTTATTAAGAAAAAATGAAAACTTGAAATACACGCTCCCTTATGTGCCTTGCTACCACTAATCATACACTCACCTCCTTCAGAATAAATCTAAAAATGTACGTGTGGTTGCACCCAAGCATCCATTGGCAGGATGGGTGTAGAGGAATTGTGACTGGAGAACAAGGTTATGTATGTTACTTTTTGGAATCAATGCTGCAAGTTTGAAATGATATATGGAGTGAAAAATGTCTGCCCCATGCACAGAGAATACAAACCATTCTGTGCAGGGAGCTCCAAGCCGGACTGGACTGCTTGCTGTTGTTGACTGCTGTCAGATATAATAAAACAAAATAAATCTCTGGAAACAAAAAAATTAAAGTACCTAAATGTGCTATTGTTTTTGATTCAGTCCCCAGCTCATAAAATTGCACTCCTCCCCCACTCTTCCCAAGTGGTCAGATAAATAAATTAACTATAAAATATAAAAGCAAAACACATCCACAAGAAAATGTTCTTTGGGGACAGCAAGTGCTCTTACTTCCCTGCCCCCTCCTTTCCTGATTCCCTTCCCTCTTTCTTCTGCTTGTTCATCAGAACCCGGCCCTGTTGGACTCTGCCCCGGGATGGGGAAAGTATTTTCTTAATATTTACATATGGTGAGGAAAAAAAGAGAATTTTCTCATTGAAAGGCCTCGGACTTTCCATGGGAATGGGAGAGGACAAAAGCCACTGCCCACAGTTCTTGGCAATAATAAAGAAGGCAGAGCCAGCTGTATACTGTCCTCAGGCACTGAAAAGGAGAGAAGCTGACCACTGCAGCCAGAGTCCAAGGGGAAGCAGAACCGTGCTCCGGGGGGAGAAGGAGGTGCAGGGGGGCTCAGGGAGGAAGCCTCAAGGCCTAGTCTCTGGGCCTGGTGCTTCAGGGTCATGGTCAGGGTGGCTGAGGAAGCCCAGAAGTCCCAGCAGCCTCCTTAGGCTCTAGTCAATCAATCAATCAGCTTTCAAACATTTATTAAATATTTATATACTAGGCCTTGTGGAGATAGAAAAACAGTGAGACAGCCTCTGTCCTCAAGGATCCTACATTGTTAGGAGGGAGGCGTGTATGTACCATCTGCATATTGTATATACACATGTACATAATATGTACAAAATGAGTGGAAGCCTGTTTTGGGAGGGAGGGCACTAGCAGTAGAGGACATATGGAAGGGGTTAGAATTAGGCAGGCTTCATGTATTTGGTGTTGCTTAATACCAACAGAGACTGAAAGTAGCAAGGAGACAGACAGAGACAGAGAGATAGACAAAGAGACAGAGATAGACAGACAGAAACAGAGAGAGACAGACAGAAACAGACACAGACAGACACAGAGAAAGACAGAGAGACAAAGAGAGAAAGGGAGCAACAGAGAGATAGAAACAGATTCACACAGAGACAGACAGAGATGATAGAGACAGAGATAGAGAGACAGAAAGGCAGAGAGAGATAGAGATACAGAGAAAGAGATAGACAGAGAAAGGGAGGGACAGAGAGAGACAGAGACAGAGACATAAAGACAGAGAGACAGACACACAGATAGAGAGAGAGACCAAAAACAGAGAGAAACAGAGACACTCACCCAGAGAGAGAGAGACAGAGAAAGAGAGAAAGACAGAGACAGAGAGAGACATAGAGATAGATAGAGAAAGAGAGACAGAGAGATAGAGAGAGACAGAAAGAGAGGCAGACAGACAGACAGAGGTGAAGAGGATGCCCAAACACTGAAATTTCTAAAAGGATGGAAAGGTACCTGAGTTCTGAAACCTAAGGAGAGATGCTAGGGAGGATGATTAACATATGGACCTACAAAGCATTGAACCTGGAGTAATTTGGAGTCACCAACTTGGAGTCACCAAATGACCTGTCAGGTCTCTTACTCTCTTTGTAATTAAGTTTCCTCAACAATAACATAGATACCATAATACCACCTATTTCATAGAATTTTGGACAGGAACAGAGGAGATAGTATTTGCAGTGCATTTAATACAGGGCCTGGTACACAGTAGACACTTAATCAATGCTTCTTTCCTCCCTCTCGGCCTTCCTTCCCCTCTCCCCTCCCCTAGTCTGCCCATCCCTAATTCTCCCCTCCTTTCTCCTCTCCCCTAGTTTCCCCTGCCCTAATTTCCCCCTCTGTCTCCTTCCCTTCCCATCTATAAAAGAAGTTCCATGACTTTCATGGCCACATTTTATTATTGTATCATCCCTTATCCATACCTTCCTTTAGTTTATTGTGTTGATCATTAAATAGCAACAACCCAACCTGCAATTTTCTGTAAATGACTTTCCCATATCCTAAGCGAGGTGTCACAATAACCCAGAAAATGGGAGGGATGGGAAGAGTTGAAAAAAAAATCTGGTCAAGTAACCCCATGAGCTAACTAACCCTGGGGTTTGCTGGTGGACATGAGTGACAGAAGAGCCCCCCACTCCCTGAAAATGTCCTGGCTTCTGAAGATTTGAGAAGGGCTCCTGGGCTGCAAATCTGAGGCAGACTAGGTGCTCAGAAAGCTGAAGGAAGGTTGTAGACATTCAGATACCAGGGAGAGCACTGTCTCTTTCAGGCCTTCTTTTTCCCTTCTCTGCCAGTTAAACAAATTTACTACTCCTTCACTCCTCAATGCCATAGAGGAATAACAATGGAAGTGGGCAGAAGTGACCCTTGGCCAACGTCTTCAGAACTCTCTGGTGCTGATGGCTCCTTTTTCATTCTTGTTATCTCCTCCACAGATTTTGAGGCTGTTGTATTGCCCTTGTTCCTCGTTCCCTCCTCTTCCAGGGTTTGGCCCTTGCTACATCCACATAGGAGGACTGGAACTGATGGTGAAAGCCCTCCTAGAGACACCATCACTTCATACAATATCACAGCATTGCAGAATTTCATTGATGGAGCATCACCCCGCCATACCCACACACTGGCTAAGGACTCCTTCAACAGCATACCATAGGTATAGGGTATAGGGAAAGTCCATGGTTTGCAGCTTTATAAAGCTGGTTTTTTTGAGCCCACGTGTAATGTTTGGCACTTGTCCTTATTTATTAAAGTTGATCCGGGGCAGCTAGGTGGCGCAGTGGTTAGAGCACCAGCCCTGAAGTCAGGAGGACCTGAGTTCAAATCTGGTCTCAGACACTTCCTAGCTGTGTGACCCTGGGCAAGTCACTTAACCCCAATTGCCTCAGCAAAAAAAGCAAAAAAAAAAAAAAAAGTTGATCCATGGTGCGAGCCAGGCTTTCTCCTGCCCCATGCCATCTTCACTATGGCTCCTAGCTTAATCTTGTTTGTATTGATAAGCACCCTCCTTAAGCCTTTATCTAAGCATCAGGTTGCCTAAGATGGAGCTCTCTTTTTTGTTTCCTGAGGTCCCCTATTAGATAGAGGTGAATAGCCTTTTTTAGCCAAACAGTTGCATCTTTAAGACTTTTCAATCTGAGATAGCCTCTCCCTTTCCTGCTGTGTCCAGAGGCCGAGGATCCCAATTCACTCACAGATTGGGTGATAAGACCTGAACCAGGAGGACAGAGACCTATTTCTCTCTTTCTCTTTGACCCTATATTTGAGAAATTGGTTTGTGGGTGTTTGTTTCTGTTCCAGGTTATTTGACCTCAGTTTTAGGTGCCAGAGATGACCCCCAGGACCTGAGAGATGGAGCCATTGTGACTTTGGATTCACTTTTGCTTCAGGGAAACAAGAAGAAACCAAGATGTCTGGGTCTCAAGCCACAAGAGGGAAGGAGGCAGAGTGATATGGGGAAAAGTCGGATTTCAAACTGAAGCTGCTCTCTGGGAGCCAAACTGGACTACAGTCCTGAGGGACTGATTGGTACAAGGGGGAAGAGGATCAAACCCCTTGTATTGAGGGAGAAGTTTGTATTTTTGTGTTTATACCTTTTAAAATAAATATTTCTTTGTACAAACTATTTTGACTGATAGTGGTTAAATAGAATTGGAATACAGGGGACGCACCCCTACACTTGTGGGTAACACTATTGATGGGAGATTAGAAAGCATGGACACCCTTCCATCCAAATGCCCAAAGCATCCGGAGAGTTTTAGGAAAGTTGTAACATGTTACATAACTGCCTTCGGGCAGTGGTGGGTGTTGGACAAGCCTTTCATAAAAATGTTTGATATCACAGAGCCAAACCAGGTTCCCGGAGGAAATGCACTGGAGACCTACTTCCTAGTTCAATGACATTGAATCATTAATGACTCTTCTTTGGGTTCTGGCTTCACCCTTCATGAAACCAAATCTCAGCATCTTGTATACAAGAAAAATACAAGAGATTTGTTGACTGTTTTACTATAATCTTTCCCTTTCTCTACACACACACACACACACACACACACACACACACACACACACATATATATGCCCATATAACTATGTCTATTTAACTATATGTAGGTAATGTATACACATATGTATAAAAAGTACTTTTTGAACATAAAGCACTATATAATTTTCAGCTAATATTATTCTTTAATGACTATTCTTGTTGAATCAGTGTCAGTTTTTTGGGGTTACCATTTAACTCTTGAGACATTCACTAACTATCTTTTTAATAATACATCATAGAATTTGACCATGAATTAAAGAATCTCTTTCCTAGACTTTTCCTTTAAAAAAAATAATGTTTGGCTTTCTGCAGTCCTGTTGCACCTTTCCTTGTTTTCCACAATCTTGAAAAAAAAAAACTGATGAAAACATCAGATTGTTGAGTATTGGGTAATATGGTCTGTCTGGGCCCATGGACTTCTATTCTTCCTGGACAACTAGGTGAATGATTAACCGACCAACTGATTGAATATATGAGTATCAAGTGTTTACAAAGTGTCAGTCACTGAGCTAAATGCTAAGAATAGAAATGTAAAGAATTGAGATAGTTCCTGTTCTTATGGAAATGCTGTTGTTCACTCATGTCCAACTCTTTGTGACCCCATTTTTTGCTTGGTTGTTTTTTTGGCAAAAATATCGAAATCATTTTTTTCCTTCTCCAACTCATTTTACAGATGAGCAACTAAGGTAAGCAGGGTTAAGTGACTTGCTGAGAGTCACACGACTAGGAATTGTCTGAGGACAGATTTGAACTCAGGTCTTCCTAACTCCAGGCCTGGCACTCTATCACTGAACCACTTAATTACTCCAAAGAATAGGATAGAAAATGCTAAGTCTGGAGAAAGGGATCTTGCTGATTAGGTTCATGAATTTGGTTATGGGAAAAGATAATACAATAAATGTGCCAGATGGGTAGGAGACACATCCAATAGCATGTTTTAGAAATGACCAGAGACTGAGATGGAGGCCTGGTGCTGAGTGTTTTCTGTGTCTCTTTATTTTGTATGTTGATTCTCTATTAACCATTTTTGTCCTCTCCCTTCAAGTCCAAAAATAATACTTCTTGGTGGAAAAATAAAGTAAGAAAACAAGGATAGACTAGTTCTATATCTTCTCTGTTGAATGAATGAGTGAGTGAGTAAATGAATGAAAAAGGGTTTATTAAATGTTTTGTACATGTCAGTAATTGTGGTAAATGTTGGGAATACAAAAGCAAAAACTAATGGACATTCTAATGGTGGGAGGGATGAAGAGAAGGAAGTGCTAGACTGGGAAAGATATTTGAAATAGTAAAGTTACCTGTGCTAGTGAATGGAACTATAAGGTTCTGAAATACTCCTTCCATTAGCAATAGGAGTATTTATTTGATTTCCAAACAGGAAATTAGGAGTGGGAAAAGGAAAAATTGCACTAGCTACACATATAGTTGCAAAACAGCTTTGAGAAGATGGCAGAGAAGGCAAATGAAGCATGGATGGAGTAGCCAGGCTCATAAAGAAGATGGCACAGAAGGCCCTCAACAACGTGGACTTTGGGGGTCTCAGGGCAGCCATTCCAGAGATGAAGGAGTTAAGTTATCAAAAGCATAATCTCTGTTCTGGACAGCAAAGCCGCTGGGGAGAAGGTGAAGGAGGAGTAACATAAAATAGAGTGTTGTCAAGTTAGATCAAGTGAAAAGAAAGGTGGAGTATTATTCATTATCATTTTACCATTTTCTCACTCACAAAACAAAAAAAAATTGTTTCCATTTGCATTTCTAAAATGTCCTTAGCCCATTTTGAGTTTTAGCACTCTGGGCAACATTCTCATAGTACTTTACTTTTCTCTTATTCATCTTCCATCATCTGCCCTTGCTTTTCATCTTCTGGACATTTTGGGTTTCAGGTGATTGTTTTCTTGTTTTTTGTTTAATTTGGTTGATGGATTTCTTGCACAAAAATGTTTTTAGCAACTCTTTTTATATGGGCAAGGAGTTGGAAATTGAGGAGAAGCCTATCAGTTGGGGAATGGATGAACAAATTGTGGCATGTGAATATAATGGAATGCATTTTTCTATAAATTCTATAAAAATGATGAGCAGGTGAATTTCAAAAATCTAGAAAGACTTACATTAACTGATGGTGAGTAAAGTGAGATGAACCAGGAGAACATTATATACAGTACCAGCAACACTGTGTGTTGATCAGCTGTGATAGACTTAGCTCTTCTTATAATTACAATGATCTAAGACAATTCCAAAAGACCCATGATATTATCCACATCCAGAGAAAAAACCATAGAGTCTGAATGCAGATTGAAGCATACTACAGTAACTCCTTTTTTCTTTCTCATAGTTTTCCCCTTTTATTCTGATTCTTCTTTCACAGCATGAATAATGTTGAAATATATCGAATATAAGATTATACATTATAATCTATATGAGATTGCTTGTCATCTTTGGAAGTAAGGGAGGGGAGGAGAAAAGGAAGGAGAAAAAATTGGAAATCAAAATCTTATAAAAGTGAATGCTGAAAAATATGTTTACATGTAATTAGAAAAAATTTAATGCTATTAAGTGGAGGCAGGTGGGGAAAGAAAGCAATTTCTCCTATCTGACTTGATTTTCCCTTTAAAATTTTTGTCCATGTAATTTTTCTGGATCTTTCTCTTTATCCTTTGAAATCTGCTCACCCAGAATCAAAGGCACATGTAAATACTAGCATAGCTTTTCACTCCCTTGATGCAGATTTTCGGAGCCCTCAGTCACATTCTGTACAACCTTCCTCCAAGGTTCCCATCAATCCCATGCCATCTTCCCTATTGGTGATGTTTAGATAGAGAATAGCTCTTCTCTTAATTGTTCCTCAACCTTTAAAAGGATCCAATTACATTTAAGGGAAAGCAAGATCTAATTTTCTCAAAGGGTAGATTCCACTAGATGTCTAGATCTTTCAAGTGCCCTATCATGATTGTATTATGCTCTCATGGCAGGCTTGTGATCTGTTTCCTGAGTTCCATTTCTATTTCCTCTATCTGTCCTAGGATTCTGTAGAATTCTACAATTCTGTTGTTGTTTTTTTTTGTATGTGATTCTTCATTCAGCTATTCTCCATCTTGTCCCCTCATTCTGGTTCCCGTATTTTCATACAAGCACATTCTCACAATAGAATAATAAAACAAAAATAAATAAATAGGAGAATAGTTTCCCTTTCCCCCACTTTTTACTCATCTTGATTCTTCTGAATAAGATTTATCCATCCAGAATCCATTTTTCAGTTCATGAATACCACCAGTGCTCAGGAAAGCCCATGATCTTACATTTTCCTTCCTGCATTAAGGTATATAATTCACTTATGAAGAGAAGAAATATTGAAAGAATAAATATTTAACCCATAGGAACAAAACACTAATGGCATATTTCCTAACAGCAATATGGAATGGAATATTAGCTGTTTGTTTGTTTTTGCTTGTTATTGCTATTGTTTTTTAATGTGGTTATCATTAGGGAAATGTCAATCATAGGATATTAGAGCTAAAAGTTTCCTAATTTGTAAAACTTGGGGACAGAACCATGTGATTGCTAAAGTTTACAGAGGGTAATTGCTTACTCAAGATTCTAAAGCTATTTAGTGTGTAACCTCTAAAGATGGGATTAGAAATTCTGATCTTTGGACTCATATTGGCTTTTGTTCTCTCCCTTACATTGCACTGATTTTTTGCCTTCCTGTTGCTCCTCACATCATATCCTGTAGGTAACTGGCTATTTTCATTGCCAAATCACAATGCCTGCAAAACATATGATTAAAGACAAGGCCTATTGTATTCAGCCTTCAGCAGTTCCTGCTTGCTTTTTGTTATTCTGTTGGCTCCTGTGTTTGGAAAAGCTGGGGCATCCTATTGGTTCAACAGTATTACTTTAGACATCTACCTGGCTTCCTTGGAAGCACATCAGACAAGCAGCATTTATGAAGGCAGGGGAGAAGGCATGGAATGGGTGCACCTGAGAGAAAGGGACAGATTTACAGCTGGAAAATGGGCAGTAGAGTAAGGAACAGAAGCTCTTCCAGGAGCTTCATCTGCCCCCAAAATCACTCCCTTACCCCATAATCCCCAGTCATGGAGAAAGCATTCTACCACAATATATTCTTTCAAAAGTATGTGTCGTATAAAATGCATATAAAATGTTCAGCACAATGATCCTGCTTCTTTCTCCTAAAAGGTGCCTATGAGTTCTGACTTTTACCCACTTCTACACGTAGTCTCTATGCTACCTAGTATGTGTGAGCTGATTAGTAAGCAGAACCTATGCCCTCAGTGAAATAGAAAAGAACACTGATCCTGAAGAAAGAGGACCTGATTCTGAATTCTAACTGTAACCTCAAGCAAGCCATTTTTAACCTTTTGGGGTCTCAGAATCCTCCTTTGTAAGGGCAGCTAAGTGCTGCCATGGATACGACTGCCAGTCCTGGAGTCAGGAAAACTCAGCTTCATGAGTTCCAATCCAGCTTCAGACATTCATTGGCTGTGTGACCCTGGGCAAGTCCCTTAATCCTATTTACTTCAGCTTTCTCATCTGTGAAATGAGCTGGAGAAGGAAGTGGCAAACTACTCCAGTGTTTTTGCCAAGAAAACCCCAAATGGAGTGACAAAGAGGCAGATATAACTTAAACAACAACAAATCCTTCTTTGTAAATCATAGGGTTTTGATGAGATGACCTCTGAGGATCCCATTAGCTCTAAATCTTATGAATTTTCCTTCTGACTACATTATAGAGAGTGGTATGTCCTTAGAATAATAATGTGGATACATCCTAAGTGGAATTCCATGTTTTCTTTTTCTCTTCTTCCTGTCTCCAAGAAAAAGTATAGATCTCAGACATTGGGCAGAAGCACTTCTGGAAACTCAGTTACAGAAATGTGACAGAACTTCAGAGCTAGAGTAGGTCTCAGACATTATCTGATTGAACTTGCATTAGACAAACTAAGTCCCAGAGAGATGGCATTTGTCCAAGGTCAGGGAGCAAAGATCTCATATCATTTAGATGTATTCTATATACTGAGACCACTGATAAACATTTCACTGAGGGCACAATTTACCTGTTACCCTCCTACCTTGAGGTACTCACTGATGTACAGTCTTTTCCCAGTTTCTGGGGATCTCTCGCTTTCCAGAACGCCAGGATGAAAATTTGACTTCAAGTTTCTAATAGCAGCAATCTCTGGAGGGAAGATTTGAGACATTCTTCTTTTACTGCTTTGAGATCTTTTCATATGAAGGAACTAAGAATGGGTAGCCAAGAGAACACTGTGATAGTATGTGATTTTTTAGAATTTTTGAAGACCTGTCCTTTGGAAAAAGGATCTGTTTTACTTGGTCCCAGAGGGCAAAATCATTAGGAACCAAGAGGGGGACCTTCCAAGAAGCTGAGGGTCTCCAGGCTTATCCCCAGCCCACTTCTCTCCCTTGGCAATGGGTAAGTTTCTTCCTTACTGTCATTTCCAGGGAGCTCCATAATTGCTTGATTTGCATCTTGAAAACCTCTAATAACTTATAACAGCAAATAAATAACTAATGAACCATCTTGCAGCTTCTCTCTGGATGTGCAACCATCCCACATTTAGGTTGACGTTGCCATATGGGGTGAGCTGCTCTCTAAAGCTGAGGGATTTGGACTCCCAAGTGGGGAGAGAGCACATATACAATGGATTTATTACTTCTAGGGCAATTTCTCTCCTTAATCAATGTAGTGTTGTAGAGGAAGCAACAGTAGAGTTGGAATTAAGGGTGACTTTGCTTCAAATCCTACCTCTGACAGAAGTTGGGTGGCCATGAACAAATCATTTACTTTCATAGGTCTCAGCTTATTCATCCATGAAATGTGAAGATAACACTGGCAGAATCTACCTCACAGGGTTTTTATGAAGTTCCAATAAGTTAATGTACATAAAATGCTCTGTAAGCAAACTTTAAGTGGGTTTAGTTAGATTAGTTCTTCTAATTAGGATGAGTTTTCCTTGATTTTTACCACAAAGGATATGGATAGTAGTTCTCTGAGGAAAAAAAGATACTGATGGTTTCATGTGAGCTTGATTCTATAAAAGATACGGGAACAAGATCACAAGTTAAGTTGATGCTCCATTTCCATGAAGTCTTTCATTAATATCACAACTCAAACAGAGTTGTGCCTCAGTTTCCCATAGGGAGAAAAGAGAAAGGGAATGGAGTGGATTTTTAATTTGCCTTTGACTAGCACCACTTCAGATGCTTTTTGCTCCTGTGCCAGAAGTTAAAGGTTTCAATTCTTTTGTTTATGTCTGATTTCAATGACAGAAACTTCTGACAGTTACTATTTACAGTGGATTTCAAGAAAAAAAAATTGGTAGGAGTATGTGAGGGGGAGTCCTTAGCTACTGAAGCTTTGAAATTGACTCACATTCTGAAAACTACATTATTTTATATCCACTCTGAAAGGGTAATATCAAACTTATGAAATATTTACTAACTTGGAGGCATAAACAACAAATCACCTCTTTTGCATTAAACATTTTTGTGAAAAATATTTTAGTAAAATACTGCGGCTTGCAATTTAATTACAATGAGTAATTAAAACTTAGAGCATAATCATTTTTGGCAAAAAGTCAGTTTTTGTTAGAATTTTAAGATAGAAAAAAGATGCATATTACGACCATAATACTGTTAGTAATTAAGATAAATGCATCAATTATTAAAGATGCAAACATGTCAAGCAAGCATAACTAATTATTTGAGCATGTTAACAGTTGTTTAATGTTAACAAGCAGTGAATTATTAAAGACCCCATGTGTCACATTTTGGACTGCATAAAATATAATGTTCTGGAATGTTTTATGATTTTCAAGTTTCTCTTAGATCTTCACCGGATTAGCTATAAAGTTAAGATAACTTGTCTTTAAACTGTATTTCTAAAATAATTAGCTGTGATCCTGCCTGGAGAGGCTGAATTTTTGAAATGGGTTGGTCTCTACACGATGGGGGATAGGGGGTAGCTAGTCCACTCTGAGCCGTGTCTCAGTCACGTAGTCTAAGGAGACTGCTGTTGTTTTGGGGCAGGAGGAATCTCTTGTTTCTGGGTCCATCCAGCATAGGGGCTAAGCTAGGGAAAGCAGGATTAGAACAGAGCAGAAAGATAAAACTTCATTTTCCCCACTCTACCAGGAGCTTTGTATACCCCACACAGCTGTATATCTCTGTTTTTTTCTATTTAGAGATACACCTAGCAAACAGCACTTCATGCAATCATATAATCAAGATGCCAATTAAGACACTTGTATAAATCACATGCATAGCGATGGTCGGATTATTTTTGACTGTCAAACTGCAAATCAACACCGGCAACTCTCTTCTTGGGATTTAACCAGAGCCGAGTTTCAGCTCCCCTCCTTCTCCCCCCAACCCAGTGAAACAGAATGGGGCCCCTGGGGAGCCAATCTGAAGCCAATCATGTCACTGGGGATATGGTTTTGAAACTGTTTGTGTCCCAGGAAGCCCTATCTTTCAAATTCACACACTTTCCCTTTCTGTCCCCTAATCAAACAGAAGTATGGAGGGGACCCAGAGTGGGTTCTGTGCTTGAGAAGTCAAGGTAGGACTGACAAGGAATATTTGGGTGTAGGTGATTTCTTTTGTAGAGCCCAGATTGGGAGAGAGAAAGGGGAGAGACAGACAGACAGAGAAGACAGAGAAGGGGAGGAAGGGAGATAGGGAGGGAGAGAGAGAAAGCTAATGTAACCAGATTCCATTCAGCAGTAGCCAGAGAAACTGACTTGTCACAATGAACACCCCAAGACTGGCTAGCACCCTGTTTTTGCTCATTCTCTTCCCATTTCTCTCCTCCCCTTCTCAACAAAACTCCTTGAAAAAACCATCCATGCTCAGAATCTTCACTTCCTGTCTTCCAAATCCTTTGCAATCTGGCTTACAACCTTAACATTCAATAGTATTGCTCTCTCCAAAAATATGGATAATTTTATGTGAATTTATAGAATTTATAGAATAAGAATATTATGTGAATTTTAATTATCTTTGTTATACCCATACATATTTCTCATTGTATCCCTCTCCTTATTCCTTACTGAGAAATCCATCCCTTTTTTTAAAAAAATACTTTAATATTTTTATTTTCCCTACTTTCATATAAAACAATTTGTCACATTTGTTTTCAAAACTTTGAATTCTAGATTCTCTGTCTTCCTCCCACCACCCCATTGAGAAGACACATGTAAAGTTATAGAAAATATTTACATGAGAGTCTTTTGAAAAAAAATATATATAACCCTATGTCCCTTTTAATAAAAAAAGTCTTTAAACTTAACCTATTCACAGGGCCCACTGTTAAATGCTATATTCCATAGCTACAGTACCTCACTTCACAAGAAGGCAGGTTGGGAAAAATAGTCGTGGTCACTATAATTTCATAGCACTCAGTCTTAATTGTTATGTTTTTTTCTGTTTATATTTTTGTAATTATTATAGATTTTTTCCCCTGGTTCTGCTTATTTTGCTTTTCTGTTTTCATATTTCTCTGTATTCCTTATATTCTTATATCTTAAAGCACAGTAATTAATATTCTCTTACATTCGTATACACATATCCAATCCTCAACCAAAGGGAATCTGCTTCTAATTCTTTGCTAATAATATTAATAAATAGCATTCTTTCCAAATGATATCATTTGATCCTCACAACAACCTTGTAAGGTCTATTGTTACCTCAATTTTACAGATGAGAAAAATGAGGTTCAGTGAAGTCACTACTTGCCTGAAGTCACATAACTAGTAGCTGAAGTAATATTGAATTTCATCCTTCTAGTCTTTAAATCCAATAGTGTATATCTGCACAGGCTAGCTGCCATAAAAATGTGCTGCTATAGCTATCTATATAGAACTTTTCATTTTGTCAATGATCTCTTAAATGTCTAGAATCTTTAGATCAAAGGATACAGACATGTCAATCATTTTCTTTGCATAATTCCAAACAGCTTTCTAGAATGGTTTGGACCAATCATAGCTCTATTAAAGCATCAATATGTCATAGCTTTCTGCAACATTTTCAACACTGATTTTTCATCTTTGTCAACTTTGATAACTTGCTTGCTGTGAGGTATTCGGGATTATTTAGCTCTTCAATACGTATCATTAGCTATTTGAAGTGTTGTTTTATTTTTTTCATGATTGTTGATAATTTCCAGTTCTTTGGAGAACTCTGTTAATATCTTTTGACCACTTTTTTTAGGACATGGCATTTGTTAATTTTCTGTTATTTTTTTTTGCACTTCTTGGATATCAGATACTCAACAGAAATATTTGATAACAAGATATTTTCCTTATTTATACTTATCATGTTTACATTAATTTATACTTGTAAAATCTTTTTGCTCTTGTCATTCTCTATCTATAAAAAAGGTTTTCATCTATATTTTCAATTGTATCTAATTTAAAAAATTTTTATCTACATTTATTTATACATCCATTATTTTATATTTATTTATTTATATTCTTGCTCCTACTCAGTGAGCCATTTCTTGTAGCAAAGACCAAAAAAAAGTAAAAAATATAGTAGATTAGGAAAACAATGAACACATCAACCATTTGGACAGCATGTGAAATACTCTATACACATAGTCTCCCTGCTCACACATTTTCTCAGTTCTTCCCTGAGACCAAAGTTAGTATTATAATTATACAATGTTCAGTTTTAGTTTTATTATTATTAACATTTATCTTATTGTGGTTATCGTGTATCTTTTCCAACTTCTGCTTGCTTATTCTGTTTCAGTTCTTTTAAGTCTTTCCATGTTTCTTTGAATTCTTCCTATTTGTTGGTTCTTATGGCAAAATAACATTCCATTCCATTCATATCCTATAATTTGATTAGCTAGTTCCCAATTAATGAGTTTTGAATAGCTATGAACCCATCCAGAAAAATTGTCCTGCTAGTCTCACCAAGTTGTGAGTAAAACACTATGTAGACATGAAAAGACTATATAGATGATGATGATGATGATCATTGTTGATGTCATTATTGTTTTATGGAAGTTACAATGCGGTGAGTATTACAGTTGGTAATTTTGATGCCTAGTATAAGCAACACAGTTCTTGCCTCTCAATTAATAATTGTGAAATGTGTTCAGAAATCAAGTTTGTGATTTTTCATGGGAAGAAAAGCAAGAGATAATTGTTAAGAAAGATGATGTTGCTTAAGCGCTGCTAAAGGAAAGTATGTGTTAAAATTTTTCAACCTCTAAGTTTCAATGATGAGGTTCAAAGCCCAGCATATTGCCCTATCCCCACCCCAGTGCTGTCTATGAATACAATCATTAAGCCTTAAAGGAGCAATTTTATTCCATTCAACATTTATTAAATATCCATTATATTCAGGGAAGACACTGTGCACTACTATGTTAAAAGTAGTGCTTGGGGGCTTCAAGGTTGGAGACAAAAGGATGTTCACAGAGAGATGGAGGCACCAGCTGAAATTTCTTGTCAAAGTGTGTGTGACTCAAGGAAAACTACTTTCTTATTGTCACTCACAAATGACTAGAGGCCTGAGGTGCTTTGAGAAGATATGATACTTATCTGTCCTCCCCAATTTCTTTTTTTCAATCTTTGGTCAAAGGGAAAAATACAGAGTATTGGTCTAAAAATAATTTGGATTGGTTTCATTTATCTTGTTTAACGTTTTTCTTTTTTTTTTTTAAATAAAAATTCAGAACTTAACAAATGTATAAAAAAAGAACATTTCTACACAAAGTAGAACAGAAAAAAAGGATTATATGTGAAACTGAAAATTTTTATCCTGTTCATATTGCTTTTTAAAAAGTATATAATAAATTCAATATGTGCTTTTCAAAACTGCTCTGCTTGTCTGTTTCCTTCTGAACTTCCTTATCACTGAAAAAATCTCACTAAACCTCTTTTCTTCTTTTTTATAAAGAAGGGATATACTTTTCTTAGCTCTTCTTCCCTGTACCCCCTCCCAGCATTTAATTTCTATGATTAGAATATCTCTATCCACCTCTTTTCCCAGTAATTACCTACTGCTACCAGCAAAACATTTTTGTGCATTATCCATCCCCATAGACAGGATCAAATACAACAATTATGAACCATGGGCCACAGCTCAGTAGCTATTCAAAAACACTAGAAGAGAGCTTGGAGATCTTCATAATTCATATTCAATGAACCTAGAACTGGCCACAAATTCTGCCCTAGAATCAATTCTCCTGGCATTTTATTTTATTTCAAAACATCTACCTTGCTCACTCAACAAACAGAAAGCTATGATAGCATTTCCTAGCCATCTTATTTCTTAGAACAGGTCATATAACCAGACTTTGAATAGAAAACTTCTTTAAGAAGTAACCCGACTATAGATGACAAACATTGCTTCTAATTCATCATGTAACTTAATGCATATTACTTTCCATGTGCCTCAGTTTCCTAAATTATAAAAGTATGAGTATGGAGTAATCATTTTAAAGATCTCTTTCAGCTTTTATTCTGTAACACTATAACTCTTTACCTCTTTAGCCTATGCCCAAGAGTAGAAAGGAAATGTTCTTTTTTCCAGTAAATCAGGTCACCCACCTGAGAAAGACCCAAACAATAGAAAACTCCAGCCTTTTTTCTTTTTTTAAATCAATGGAGCAGCTGGGAGGAAACCAAAAGGCTGTACGGCTCATCAACTTCACACTTTAACTAACCCACCTTGAAGAGAAAAGGAAGACTCCCATACTTCTAGAGAGGAGAGCTTTTTCCTTCAGGAAAATGTGAGGATCAAAGAAGTGAAACACAGTTTCTTAGATCCAGGACTGCCAGACCCAACATGAAGCTAGCCCAAGGTCCTTTTAACTCTCAATCAGTACTATAATCATGAACTAAGCTACTTTTTAGTGGTTCTCTATTTCCCTTCTATCCATACCCACTATTAAGAGTAAATTTTTTTTTTAAAAATGGAGGAGTCCAGGAGAGCTTTGGGGAGGTTGGCAAATCTCCACCATTGTTTTCATAGGTCATTTGTCAAGATCCAGAAGTGTGTTTGAGGATGATAATGTGGACAGTCCTTTAGAATATGTAGAACTTCCAGTCAGGCAGGAAGGAACCATTAGAATGTTCAGCAGGGTTCTAAATCCCAGAGCTCTCTGGAGTTCCAGATCCTGAAATTGTGGGTCTCCCATCTCCAGTGCAAGCACTGGCGGCTGAATTAGAGTGTACCGCTGGCTCCACTCCAAATGCATTCCTTCATGTGTCAGCCCTGAATCTCTTCATATGTTAGGGTGAGCTGCAAGTACAGGAGTTTCTTCACTTCCAAGGCAGTTTCACCATCTGTTTCTATTATGGGAGTTTATGGCACAGAATACCTCAGACACTAGAGTCTCCATTTTTTTCCTGGCTTGCAGTTACAGCACTTTATGAACAGAATGATTAAAAGGTAGGGGCCTCCTTCATTTCCCCCCATTTTTCTTGGCACATTATGAAATTCCAAAGGATTTTTACAGTTCATTTTATGAAGATGAAAGGTGATTTGAAAGAAAATTAAGAAATTATCGGGGAATGTAAATGTGACTACAACTCAGCTTTTAAAAATCCTTTAATCTTGTCATGATTAAAAGGATTTTTCCCCCTACATTGTTTCCTCTTTGGAAATGTATAAGAAGACAAAAGTTGAATTTATATCTTAAAATTTGCAAATAATTTTGGAATTTGATTTTATGGATTCATATGGTAGTTCCATATTTTTAAGACCTGCACTAAGGCAGATACATGGTGGGAGCTTTTAGTCAAAGGATTTTCCCATAACAGTCTTTCTTAATACCATACACAAAAGATCAAGCTAATTATCTCCTTTGGACAAGGCGCAGAGGTACTGAATCTATGAAGGTGTTTTCGGAAATTCAGAATTCAGAGGATCATGGAGCTGAATGGTAGTGTTTTTAGAGCTGGAAGAAATTTTGAAGGCCATCTGGTCAAACATTTTCCTTTTACATATTAGGAACTGAGGCCCAGAGAAGTTTACCAATTAAGCAACAACAAAAAGCTTTTATTAAATGCCTACTATGCACTGGGCACTGTGCTAGGCTGCAGATTGCAAGTAACATAGATGGAACAATTTCTGTTGGCTAGTAGTTTACATTCTAATGGAGGAGGTCATTACACAAATAATTATATACATTAAAAATATAAAATAAACAAACACAAATATATCCACAAGTTAAAAATAGAAGATAGCTTAAGTGATTTGTTCAAGATCACATAGGTGGTAAATAGCAGATAGTATTTGATCTCAATTCCTCTGACCCAAAATCCAGCCTTCTTCTTTAGGAGGAAAAATTTTAAAAAGCTCTAAGTCTCCACTAAAATCTGATGAAATTTTTATCCTAAATAGCTCAAAAAGCTCAGAACAACCATGACACAAACAATTGACACTACAGATCCCACACAGACTCCAGGCATCTGATTAGGTAGAATACTAGGACAGTGTAAACACTTAGACAAGGTGAACAAATGGCTTATATTGCTGTAGGACTCATCAGCTATTCAGCAGCCAGACACCACAGGCCTTTCAATAGATTTGCATATGGACAGGACAAAGAAATAAGATGTCACCCCAGAGAGATATCCTATTTTATCTAGGACTAATTCCATGAGGATGGTGGAAGAGGGGGGACTTGAGAGGAGGATCCTTCAGGTATGTGCCAGCAAGGGCCACACTTTCCTTTTCCATGGTAAATTAGTTTTTAAACTACTCCAAGGAAATGATGATAAAGAAGACAAAAGGCACAGGCTTCCACTTATTCCCTTTTCTGGCATTGCTTAATTTTTTTATTGTGAAAAAGAAAGTAATATATGACAAAGTTCATTTGATAAAATGATAAATAAAGGTAACCTCAGAGCTTAGGGGCTGGGGAAAATGGAAGGAATGAAAAAAAATTTGTATATTTCATAGCTAATGACTTCTACTACCCACCCACCTACATAAGGACTTTGGGAGATATTTATTTCTTTTAAAATTCTCTTAATATTTGCCCTCAATAAGCATTCGTGACAAATGAATATAGTCAAACAACTCAAATAAACATTTTGGACATGTCTGAAAATAGAAGATATCTGAAATTTTTAATGACATTTTAAGCTTTAATATCTTCAAAAACACAAAAACTTCAAAATTACCTTAAAAATCATTTGGAAGTTAATTATGCACATTGCATTTATACCTACTTAACTTTGTGAATTTTGAATAATACATTTTAATTGTAATTTCAACTAACCTTTCTAGTTATTATGTATTGTTTGGTGAGACTTTCTAGAGGACACTTTCTCACACTGGTGGATAAGTAGATGAGATTCTCTTGCTTGGACACTTTAGTCACCTGATCTATCTTCATTAGACTTTTTCTTGTGAAGTCCTGTCAAAACTGTCATGTCCAAACCTCATTTTTTGGATGATCTTAAGGATAGGACTACTAATGAAACCCTTTCAATCACTGAGCAGCAACTGATAAAAATTTTTACCAAGTTTGAAAATTATCCAGAGTGATTGTATAGCCAAGATGGTGGTTATGTTAAATTTTAATAAGAAATGAATCAATATTTTAAAATTTTTAATAATTAACCCTTCAGAGGTTTTTTTGTAAGTTTATAGCATTTATACTTCTCAAATAAAACTACATTAAGAATTTGAGGAATATACATATATGCATATAGAATGTGTATACACAATTTTTGTATATATGTTTGTACATGTGCATATATGTGTATTTACATACATATACATACCTCTGATCTATAACTTCTCTATTCAAAAGATGAGAAATATGTTTCATAATCAGTTTGGTTGCTGAATTGATCAGAATTCTAAAGTCTTTCAAAGTTTTTTTCCAGGATAGATATTTATTCTTGAAAAGTTTTAATGCTCCAATGTATTTCTAGCTTCAGGAATGATCTCATCTGAGATTCTAGGTTAAGAAAAAGGAACCCTAAATTCCAACTCTAACTCTTATCACTAAGTAGCCTAAGTAAATCACTTTAGATCTTATTTAAGTCCAGTCTCCCTCCTGGTGTAAGTTTCCTCTTGTCATTAAATAAGGAAGTTGGTTTAAATGATCTCTAAAGCTCTCTTTAGTTGTAAGATACATTTGGGAATAAGTATACTTTCTTTTGAACTGTCTAATCTATACACACATTTAGCTAATGTAACTTCTTTCAACCAACAGCAGATAGCCGTCATTTTTGGCATGGCTCCTAGAAATGAATGAACTCACTCCATTGTCCTCTCACTTCTCAGCAGAACTAATACTGTGGTATCAGAGCTGCTGATTGACTGATGACATTGGCATCCAAGTAAGGTCTGTCCCTTCTCTTGGAGGCATCACTATGGTATATCAAAGTCACACTCATCTTGCCGTTTCAACACTTCTCTACATTTCAGCACTAAGCCCTTAGCAATCATGGAGTTTGGTTGGTGAAATACTAAAGACCAAGGAGTCATGAGCTAAAATGTAGCATAAATTCTAAAAAAAATGAGTATATATGTGTATAAAACTATATCATTAATATATCAAAAAACTGCATATATATGTATTTATGTATATGTCAAGGGAAAATAAAATACATAGGAAATCATCAAATTAGTAGGTTGTTTCTGTTATCACTTTGGTTCTCAATCTGATGGCTTTTTAAAATTTCACTATTTCTCAGTTCACTGTTCATCAAATGGATGCTTTTCTATTTTCATTTTTTAGAAAAGCAAAATGTTAGCTTTGAAGACCAGGGAATAAAATCAAGCACAAGTGATCACTTTTCTATGTTTAGCAAACACAACTTTGCTCTACTAATCCCAACCATTGCTGGCAGCAGAAACTACTGCAGTGCTCAAAGAATTTGATGATTATTGATGAAATTAGCCAGCACACGTATCAAGAAGAAAAAGGAAAAGAGAGTATCATGGCTCTGGTGTCATAAAATGATTTCCCTGGAAAAGTCAGTGGACTGGGACCATATAGAATTCTTCATGTAGTTGAACCCAATAAATTGTCGTTACTCACAAAAACTACCTTCCTTGAAAGGGTCATGTAGCCATTTTTAAATGCCCCAGGCCTGTGATCAACTTCTCATCTCCTTTTTCCCTCTATAGTATCTTTCCCATTGTATTCCCATTGTTTTGTCTTGATAATTTCCAGAAAGTATGAATTAAACTCTACACTCTGGGTAGCAGGTGCCCTTACATGGGCAGGTCAGAGATGTGAGAAGTGACAGATATACTACTTCTAAGATTATTACCAACATCAGAATCACATCACACTTCCAACCACCCTCAATCTCACAAACCTTGATCCTTTCACAAGAGACCAAAGTGTGCCTTTGTAGTAGGTTCCTTTTCCCCCTAGATGTGAAAGAGGCATTTTAAATATTTTTCAAGATGTCTGGGCAGTTCTTTTCAGAAAAGAATCAGGCCTTGATTTTTAAGGGGATTTTTAGTGATTTGGGACACTTTCATCACAGGTAAAAGATCAGAGGTGCTAACCTTTTTGTATGTGTAATGTGTGCCATGGAAAGCTAGTGGAGTCTATGGATTTCTTCTCAAAATATTTTTAAATGCACAAAATAAAATACATAGGATTATAAATGAAACCAATTTTGTCAAAATATTTAAAGTTCCAAGTTCACATACTTCTCTATAATCAATTGATGAACCTTTAAGGGGTCATTAGAACCTAAGTGAAGAATATAAGCAGAATATAAACATGATTTGATTCAATACTTTTAGAGAAGGAAAGGAAAGAATGAAGCCTTAATGCAGTTTTTAGTTAAGGCTGGATAACACTCTGCACAATTTTGAAGAAATGCAAGACTCAATTGCTGTGTTTGGCCATACAAGTGAATAAGGACATCAGAAATCTAATTTTAATTTTGATGGCGTGAGGGGGGGTGTTTCCATAAACATATCTTAATGTGATTCTCCTTTATTCCTTTCTAAAGGACAGATCCATTTACTTCAACTTCCTTACTCAGCAAAATGTAGTCAGAATTCCAGTTTGGAAGATGAACCAGAAATCTGAAGAGGTGTGGGATAACCAAAACAAGCTTCAAAATTCCCTAAGAGTCTATTTCAAAATAACTAGTTTTAAATTCAGATCAATTCTTTCACTAATAAAAACAAATGTACTCCAGTAATATTAATCTCCCTGAAAATGATCACCCTCTACCTCTATCTTTGTCCTGCTTTATGTCTTACAATCGTGTCGGAAACATTTTGCTTTTTTGCCCCCTTTTTAGGGATTGGAGGAAATGTTTCTTGGTACCAGTGTTTATATCTCAGTCAGTGGATAAACATATTCTGCCATTTCCCCTAACCCTGCTACTGTTTCACGCGAGCCGGGCGGAAGGCAGGTGGCTCCCTTGTGCAGTCTGGACTCCCCTCGCTCCGGGCCAGGAGAGCACCCAGCATCGGCTCACAGGTACAAAGAGTTAAACGAACCGGCACTGCCCTCTTGATGCTAACCCCAGAGCCCCTTCTCCTCTCCTCTGGTCTCCTCTCCGTGGGCTTGGGGTGATTAATGGTGTGATCCATTCCTGTAGGGAGTTGACAGTCACTCTCATTTTCTTGTATTTTTCTCCCTCTCACTGCCAAGGTCACAAGTAAGAAGGCTCCTCCAAGTTCTCTCCACCCGTCCTTCTTCACCCTCGCTCCGCCGCGGCCTCATGAATCATTCCGTCTGCACATTGAACTCCTGATGCTTCTCTTGCACCAAACTGCCCGACTTCCGCAATTTTTCTTCATTCTCACTAACAATTTGGTAATGAAATATTGATTTTTAGTTAGATTCAAATAGATGTTATTAAGTTTGCATTGATAAATCGTTCCCTTTCTCGGGCTGGAAGTACCTCAGTCAAATTCTAACTGCGCTTTCATACCTGGTGATGTATTAATTTGACATATTTGTCACCCAGGCTGCTGGATTCAGTGTTGGAGGAGGGCGTCTGTCCTAATTGCTGTTATTTCACAGAGAAGGTGTAATTCTAGCTGAGGTGTTTTAAGGATTTTAGCCCTAAAATCGGGTTGGATGAACATTTCCTCTGGGGCTTTTATTTTATTTTTTTCCAAATTGCACCATTTCTCCAGTGAGCTGGTTTCCATTTGGGAGGAAAGGGTGGCCCACTAATTTGACTTTTTCCCCATGCATTTTGTTAATTAAATACATAACATCCTGGCAGCATTATAAAATATTGAAGCAAATTGACAAGTGTGTACCATTTCTCTTCCTAATATTTTTGGAGTAAAATTCAGTGCCCGCGGGCAAAAGGCAGAAGCTGTAGCAACCTTATACTTTGAACAAGGAAGCTGGGCAAATTCCACCCCAAATGCAGAGCTCAGCCTACAGGAGCATGTATTTTGACTGGAGTGAATGGGGGTGTAAGAAAAAGTGGGGTTATAATGCCCTACATGCCATTAAGCCCTGAGACTTGTCTACTCCTCTCCCACTAAACCTTTAGCAAATGTCCATGGGAGATATCACCCTGTTCTCCAGACATAGTCCCTGTCTCAGATAGAAATGAAAGGCAGTCTTGGGAGAACTGGGTCTTTTGAGATTGCCTGATTCAGAACATGTAGCAAATGCTATCAATTTAGAAGGAAATAAAAATAATGAAAAAAATAATGATTTAAAAAAAAAAGTCTAAGGCCAAGATATGTTGACAACTGAAAGACAAAGCATCAGCAGCAAGAACTGGAGTTCCACAAGCATGGTTCCTAACCTGTTATAATTGAAGGTAGGATTGGTTTCCCCTACCAAGATATCCAGGACTGTAAAAGCTAGGCAGGGGACCATGAAATGTAAGTTTGATCCAGAAACCGAGTGCTATGTTGGTTGCTGTTTGTTCATATAATTCTCAGGTTATACAATGCCATCCCTGAGCTCAAAGAAACTTTGAGAACTCATTTAGTCTGTCTTATTTGAAGGCAGTATGGGCCTAAACCAACTCAGGAAAATATTAATCATAATGAGTAATTTTCAAACCTGTCTTTATATCAGGGGTATTTAACCTGAGGTTTCTGATAATTTTTATTATGCTAATAGCTTTTTCTTTTCAAAAAACATTTTTATTGATATCTTTTTGTACCATAATAGTTTCTCTGAGTATTCCTCCCTTTCTTCCTCCCAGAAAGCCATGCCATATAACAAATAGTATTTTTAAGACAAAAAAGAAAATTTAAAAATAGTAAAACTGATACATATATTGACAAAGATTGAAAATATGTGTAATGTATAATACTTATTGTCCTTTTACCTTTATAAAGGGTTAAGTCAAGAGTATCTTTTTTTTTTTTATTTGCAAAACATATGTATGGGTAATTCTTCAACATTAACGCTTACAAAGCTTTCTGTTACAAATTTTTCCTCCCTACTCCCCACCCCTCCCCTAGATGGCAGGATATCCACTACATGTTAATTATGTTAAAATACTTGACAAATCGAATATATGTATACATATTTCCACACTTATTATTGTTGTGCAAGAAAAATTGTATCTACAAGAAAGAAAAATCAGATAAAGGAAACACAATGCAAGTAAACATCAATCGAGAGGATGAAAATATTATGTTGTGGTCCACATTTCACATCCCTCTCTCTGGGTATATATGGCTTTCTTCAGTGAACAATTGGCACTGGTTTGAAACATTTCATTGTTGAAGAGAGCCATGTCCATCAGAATTGATCATCGTATAATATTGTTGTTGCCGTGTATAATGATCTCCTGGTTCTGCTCATTTCACTCAGCATCAGTTCATGTAGGTCTCTCCAGGCCTCTCTGAAATCATCCTGCTGGTCATTTCTTACAGAACAATAATATTCCATAACATTCATATACCATAATTTATTCAGCCATTCTCCAATTGATGGGCATCCATTCAGTTTCCATTTTCTAGCCACTACAAAAAAGGCTGCCACACACATTCTTGCACATGTGGGTC
Organism: Myrmecobius fasciatus; assembly: GCA_023553655.1. NCBI lineage: Eukaryota > Metazoa > Chordata > Mammalia > Dasyuromorphia > Myrmecobiidae > Myrmecobius > Myrmecobius fasciatus. The sequence continues at coordinate 6,195 of JAJPUD010003244.1, read as the reverse complement.
CCTTTCCTTCCTTTAAGATCTCTTTGAGATATAAGCCCAATAGAAATGCTGCTGGGTCAAAGGGTATGCACAGTTTGATAACTTTTTGAGCATAGCTCCAAATTGAAGAGTATCTTCTTTTGAGCCATGCTTATCATTTATAATTTTGAAACATTCCTTTTTGATTGTGTGAGGGTCTGTTCTTTCTATTCACATTGCTATAGTCATCTTTCTAAGCTTTTCTAAATTTATCTCACTGGTCATTTCTTACAGTACAATAGTAATCCATTATAGTCATGTACTACAATTTGTTTCATTTATAATTCCTTGCTATCATAAAAAGTGCTGCTATAAATTACTTTTCATTATTGTTGAATAATTTTGGTTGTGCCCAACTCTTGGGAATCCCATTTGGAGTTTTTTTTGACAAAGATACTCGAGTGGTTTGCCATTTCCTTCTTCAATGCATTTTGCAGATGATAAAAACTGAGGCAAGCAGTGTTAAGTAACTTGCCCAGGACCACATACCTAGGAAGAGTCTGAAAGTGGATTTGAACTCAGGTTTTCCTGAATTCTATTGTGCCATCTAGGTTCTGCTGCTATAATATATATTGACATGTATAGGAACTTTTTCTTATCAATGGGTTCCCTTAGGGTAGAAGCCTAGTAATGGAATCTCTGGGTCATAGGTCATAAATATTTTCATCATTTTATTTTCATAACTCCAAAATCACTTTTCAAAATGGTTATACTGACTCACAGCTCCATCAACAATGTATTAATGAGTTTTGATAACTATATTTCAATACATTTTATTATAATTTGCTTTCTTTTGTACATTTAAAAATATTATTCTGAGATGTCCATAGCTG